>OU383780.1:203848-277285 GCA_910950805.1 Acrocephalus scirpaceus scirpaceus
CTCCCTGTCCCTTTGGTGCAGGCCTGGATCTGCTCCTCTCCATGATCCTTTTGCTGCAGCTCTGGAGTAATTACACTTCTTGGAGCACAGAGGCTTCTTGAAGTGTCACCATCTGGTCTCCTTACCACTTATCACAGTCCAAGGAACAAACTCGTTTGGAGTTGAGGTTTCCCGAGTAACTGAATTTCTCTGTTTTAGATGCTATTATTGATAAGTCCAAGTTTGTGAGATGCCTTATGTTCCTGTCATTTCTCAATGGAGAAAGCAAATAAAGATAGTTCAAAGCCCCAAATCTGAAAACAAAACTTGGACTCTTCTGATTTTGCAGCAAAGCTTGGGACACAGGATGCTGCATTTCTGACAGTATTACAATTTAAACTTTCATGACCCAAACTGAAACATACCTCTGGCAATATTTTAATATTGATAGGCAAAATTGTGATCATCAACATCAAACTGTTTAATTCATTAGCCAACAACTTCTAGGCAGTGTGGGAATACATTTAAAAGAGAATGAGATGAGACCACATATTAATTATGCAGTCACTGCACAAATTGATAATTATATGTCACAAAGAGCTCCCTATGTATTAACACTTTAGAACCCGCTTCCTGCCCTGATTTGTAAGTTCTTTGGAGGTACATGGATGTGATGTATTTTTAAATCACCTTTTCTCAAACGTGGTAGGCAGAACCAAACATGAAAGACTGATGCAACCAACCCGTGGTTTTGGTGGAGGTGAAGTTCTGAAATTCTCTGATCCCCGTATGTGTGTGATTCTCATACACAACTGTTGGTAAGGATTGCCATAAACAGTTTTGTGCTGTAAAATGATTTTATTGTCTTGTATAATTTTGGCCTTGACCACACGGACATGTTAATCCTTGTGTCTGTCCTTGGGACAGCGCTGCCTTCTGAAAGTCAGCTGGAGGAGCAGCAGCAGCTGTGGGATGTGGGGAGATGTAGGAGGGAATGCATGGAGAGGGCTGGGAAATGCACCACGGTGCCCGCAGGGTTGGGCTCACATTGCTGCAGCTCATCCCCTTTGAGCAGGACCACTTGGAGTGAACACCTTGGGCTTTTCCAGCGCTGTGCAGGAGCTGTGTGGGGCTGCAGGGCTGGGCTGCACGGGCTCTGCTGCTCCCAGCAGCGTGGGGGCTGCGGCTGGGGCTGCTGCAGTGCTGGGGCTGCTGCAGTGCTGGGGCTCACCCAGTGCTGGGGCTGCTGCAGTGCTGGGGCTGCTGCAGTGCTGGGGCTGCTGCAGTGCTGGGGCTCCTGCAGTGCTGGGGCTGCTGCAGTGCTGGGGTTTGTGCAGTGCTGGGGCTCCTGCAGTGCTGGGGCTCGTCCTGTGCTGGGATTTGTGCAGTGCTGGGGTTTGTCCAGTGCTTCTCTGCACGTTGCACAAGGGAAGCCTTCAGTGGCACAAGGGAAGCCTTCAGTGGCACAAGGGAAGCCTTCAGCAGTCTCAAGAGCAGAGAGGTTTCTGCAGAACCTGCCACAGCCAGGTCCTACCCAGAATAATGGAATGGGAAGGGACCTTAAAGCTCTTCTCGTTCTACCCATGGGCAGGGACACCTTCCCCTAGAGCAGGTTTCTCCAGCCTGGCCTTGGACAGCTGCAGGGATCCAGGGGCAGCCACAGCCTCTCTGGGCACCCTGTGCCAGGGCCTCACCGCCCTCCCAGGGAAGAATTTCTTTCCAATCTCCCATTAACCCTGCCCTCCTGTCAGCCTGGTCCTCCTTGGGCCCTGTCCCTGCCCATGGGTGGGCACTGCCTGTAGAGCAGCCACGCTGTGCTTCCCTTGCTCAGGGCAGGGCAGGGCAGCCCCTGGGCACTCAGGCTGTGGCAGGGCAGGGCAGAGCAGCCCCTGGGCACACAGGTTGTGACAGAGCAGCCCCCTGGGCACTCAGGCTGTGGCAGGGCAGCCCCTGGGCACTCAGGCTGTGGCAGGGAACAGGAAACTCCACCTGTTTTCCATCAGGCCCCCTTGCTCCCAGCTCCCAGTGCTCAGATGAAGGGAATATCCAGGGAATATCCATCAGCCTGCGTGCACTGATGGGATTTCCAGAGAGAATCCCACAGCCCAGCTCGCTGTGCCCCTGAAGCAGAGTCCCGTTTTCCTGGGAAGGAGCCATGTATGGCAAAACATCTTGGAATGGTGGGGAAACGCTGTCTGTCCCCAAGACTGAAGCTGTGGATTTGCCTTTGCCATATTGCTGATGTTTAATGTTTAATTGCTCTGCAATGTGGCAAAGCATGAAAAAATTCTAAATTTGTGCTGGAGCTATGAAAGCTGCTGGAAGTTCTCAAAGCTGGAAGCTGGAAGCCAGAACGAGCCGTGCAAGAGCCCAAGCTGAGGCAGCCACTTCTTAGGGTGCAGGACACAGAACTGGGCTGGAGCCTCCAGCAGTGCAGAGCTTCTGGGAGCAGGACCCTCCCCAGGCTGCAGGGGCACACCAGGGTCAGACCCCTCAGCCTGACTGAGAGCTCTGGAGAGGGAACCGACCCTGAACAGCCACGGATCCCTCACCTCCCACATCACCCCCCCAGAGCCACCAAGGGTGGCTGCCAGCCTGAGAGGAGCTCCAGCTCAGTAGCTTTCAGACCAAAGATCTCCAGTTCCACCCTGCCTTGCCTGTGACATATTGGTTTAGGTGAGATTTCACTTGGAGCCAAATGTTACACACATTTGGCTGGAGCAATTTTTTCAAGAATGTTTTCCTAAATTAGGGTTGATGGTGATAATGCTCCTACTTCTTGGCTCTTGCCTACTACTGGCTGAGATTTCATCTGCTAAGAATCATGTTTCTAAAAACTCACAATCTGCTTTTGCAGCTACTTCACATGGTATGTGAAAACACTTTTTAACAACACTGCAGTCAGAAGCTTTTCTATTTCTATGGTGTAATTGACTTTGCATGTTAAATAATGGTGTTTCTTCTCTTCGGCAAAGAGGTGCAATTTTATTGAGCAGGTGCTTTTTTCATATAATACTTTCAGTGACTTTTATGTTTTTGTTTTTGAGTCTACAGTACAAGGACTGTAAGAGACCTTTTCCCCCCAGATGGCCAAGGATGTGGGCAGGGATGTCATGAGGGCTCCTCCAGCTCCTGGAATATTCTGCTTCCATTTGCTGTTTTGCAGGTTGCTGTGTGGTTTCTACAAATTCTTTTTGTAAACTCATCCTTCAAATGTTTCCAGTAAGGTGGTGAAAACATTTGAGAATGCCAGAAAATGGAATAATTTGCTTTTGAATTAAAGAATACTCTTCATTTCTTTCACCAGGAAGGAAAGTAAGGAGATTTCCCTTCATGCAAAGGGTTTCCAGGCATTTGAAAGGGCTGCCCAGGGAGGTTTGGAGTTCCTATGCCTGGAGGTGTCCAGGGAAGGGCTGGAGGTGGCACTCAGTGCTCTGGGCATTGGGCACAGGTTGGACTTGATGGTCTGGAAGGGCTTTTCATAAAGGAAAGATTCTGTGATTGAAGATGTTGATTTGTGTAGCTTTAACCACAGAAGTAACCCTGTGCAGGTACAGTGGTGAAACTGCTGGCTGTGGCAGGAATGTCTGTGTGTGACTGCGAGGCAGTGAGAGTCACAGCCTGCACTTTTTGTGCTCCTTTACCTATTCCAGACTTGTTTGTAACAGATTTCAGAGCTGTCAGTGCGTGTCTTACTAGGGACTGATGCTCAGGGGGGTGTTAGTCTGGTGTGCAAAGCACACCCAGAGCACCTTCCCTGTGGTTAATTCTTCATCACCCCCTCGGCTCTGTTAATATCTGTGGGGTTCCTCAGGGTGAGCGTGTGTGTGTGCTCTGGGAGATGTGTGATCTGTGTGTGACCTGTGTGTGACCTGTGTGTGCCCTGGGAGGTGTGTGACTTGTGTGTGTGCCCTGGGAGGTGTGTGACCTGTGTGTGACCTGTGTGTGCCCTGGGAGGTGTGTGACCTGTGTGTGCCCTGTGTGTGCCCTGGGAGATGTGTGACCTGTGTGTGCTCTGGGAGGTGTGACCTGTGTGTGACCTGTGTGTGCCCTGGGACATGTGTGACCTGTGTGTGCCCTGGGAGGTGTGTGACCTCGGTGTGCCCTGGGTGATGTGTGACCTCGGTGTGCCCTGGGAGATGTGTGCCCTGTGTGTGCCCTGGGACATGTGTCACCTGTGTGTGTGCCCTGTGTGTGCCCTGGGAGATGTGTGACCTCGGTGTGCCCTGGGAGGTGTGTGACCTGTGTGTGACCTGGGTGTGCCCTGGGAGGTGTGTGACCTTGGTGTGCCCTGGGAGGTGTGTGACCTGTGTGTGACCTGTGTGTGCCCTGGGAGATGTGTGCCCTGTGTGTGACCTGGGAGATGTGTGACCTCAGTGGCACCACCAGCTCTGAGCTGGAGGGGTGCCTGGGGAGCCTTTGCAGAGCAGGGATGGTGCTGCTGCACTGGGGGCACTCTCCATGGGGACAGAAAGATGGGACAGCACTGCCCAGCATCACCTCTGGCCCCTGGGGCCTCAGGGGCTCAGGGCCCGTGTCAGGGACGTGGGACACCAGCCAAGGCCCCGTGTGCCAGGAGCAGGGGTGACCTCTCTGCTCAGCAGCACAGACTTGGGGCGCTTCCCTTCCTTAACCAAGCTCATGGAAGGGATTGACATTTTCGACTAACCTGAGCACGTGCCAGGGAAAGTTCTTCTTTTTTGTTATTGTGGAATTGTTTCTGAGGGTGGGGAAAATTATTATGACCCTAACCTGAAATTCTGTGGCAAACAGGCTCAGCACTGCCCAGCTGTGAATGCCAATATGAAAAATCTGCATTTCTGGTCAGGTATGAGGGTGCTCTTTACCAGTGAGGGCAGCTCATGGGCTCACCAGATCAGGAAATACAGTCTGTCTGCATTAGACCCCAGAAACACATACTCCAAAAGGCACCTGCAGGCTCAGAAAAGACATTTTTATCACACCAGGGAGAATCACGAGGGTGGCCCAAAGACATGGAGTGAAAGCAGAGGAAGAGCCTTGTGACAGACACCTCTGTCTGCTGCCCCCAGGCGCTGGTCACAGCCTGGAGAGGCTTTTGCAGTGACAACCCCGGCAGAGCAATCACAATATATTTTGCTTGGAACGGATAAAACCAAATCAGCTCATCTGCAACTTGCTGGCAGCAGAGAGAAAAGTGCCTGGTACTCAGCTTGTGATTCTCCAGACTACGTGTAGATGTTTTGTGTAATTTTAGATATCCTAGCAATTGGCAGTGATTCATACAGCTCTGCTGCTGCCTTCCTCCCCACCAAAACAGCTCCCTGCAGCCGTCATTGCTGCCCCCTGACATTACATCAGCACAGCCTCAGCACCAGCTCCCGGGACCTGGCTCTGTGCAGGGGCTGGGCTCAGGGAAACCTCACCTGCTGGGGCTAGAGAACAGGAAAGGCTCCAGGTCTGGGGGGAAGGACTCCACGTGCTCCTGCACGCCTGCAGGGTCCAACGCAGACAGGTCTTCATCCACTCAGCTTCCTCTGCAGGAGCACAGAGGGAAAATGGATGGGGCTGGTGGTGGCTTTGTGAGCTTGGACGAAAGGCTGAGCTGGCTCCAGGCTCAGGAGATGGAGCTGAGGCACGAGACACAAAAGGGTGGGCAGAGCTTATTACACATGGAGAAAAACGTCTGGTGTTCTGACACAGAGCAGGGAAGAGGCCGAGGTCACAGCTCTGTGTTATTGGGGGCAATCCAGCACCCCCGACCTTGGGTCACAGCTCTGTGTTAATGGGTGTGATCCAGCACCCCTGACCTTGGGTCACAGCTCTGTGTTAATGGGGGCCATGGAGCACCCCTGACCTCGGGTCACAGCTCTGTGTTAATGGGTGTGATCCAGCACCCCTGACCTTAGGTCACAGCTGGGCTGGTTTCTCCTGTGCTCCCGTGCTGGTTTTGTGTGATTTGTTATTTTCTTGTCGTTTTTCCTTTCCTTTGGTTGGTTTTTCACGGCTGTTTGTGGGGCAGAGGTCCCCCTGGGACAGGCAGAGGGTGGCCCTGGGGCAGTGAGGGTGTCCCCAGCACCCCAGCCCTGCTGTGGGTGGACAGGGGTCTCACCAGGGCCTGGCCTGGGCACTCCCTCAGTGTCCGAGGTGGATGCAGGGGCTGGGGGGAGCAGGGGCAGTGGGGGTGTCCATGTGTGAGCCTCCAGCTCAGCCCACAGCAGCCCCACAGTGCCTGGCCAAGGCTGTGCTGGAGCCCTGCAGTGCAAGATCTGGGTGATCTCTGGGGAATCAGGGCATGGCAGCAATGTCCAGCAGTGTCCAGCAGTGTCCAGCAGTGTCCAGCAGTGTCCAGCTGCCTCAGTGTGGCCAGGATCTGCAGCTGTTACTGGTGTGCTGGCCGAGCTGCTGCTCCCAGTTTGTGATACACAAATTGTTCAAGTAGAGCAAATCTCAGTTCAGAATCTTTTGGTATAAAATCATAATAACTGAAGCAATGAATTGTTTAACTCCTCCAAATGCACCCAAAAGCAAGAATGCAGCATGTGGGGCGCTGGAAGGAGACAGGCTCTGCTTGGACTGGGTGGAGCAGAAGACACCTGCTATAAAGGCCATAAAATTAAGTAAGACCTGGGATAAGGCCCAGCTTTGCAGGGGTGCCCTGACTGGAGGAAACAGGATCCTCTCCATCCATTTCCTCTCCTTTGGGAGATCTGAAGTTCTATGTTTAAACCGTGTCTTATTCCAGCTGTCATTTGCATAGAACCTAAGCACTAGTGTCTATTTTTAGAGCTGTTGGGATGCTCATCTCGGGAGGGAGGTGGAAGCAGTCTGACAGCTCCGGCTGAGCAGGGATCCCATCGCAGACGAGGTGTTTGGGTTTCCCACACACAGCCAAACCTTCACCTTCCTCCGGAGGAAACGTTCCTGCACTCACCCCCTGCAGGAAGAAGGGATTGAGCTCGTTCAGAGTTGTTCATTCTGCGTCTGGGGGTGACGGCGCTGGATTTCTCCTGACTTTAAAATTGTCCGCCCAGGTTTGCAGTGCAGGAGTGAGACGTGGCTCCAGAATATTGTTTGTTTCCAATGAGGACAGGTTCTCAGGGGGAGGCAGCAGCAGGATTTACCTGCAGGTGGTTGAATGCAGCTCTGACAGGAGGGGTTTGGCTTTAGGGTGGGATAGTTTTGGTGTACAGGTGCCTTTTCATGGATGCATTCTGCTCGTGTTTTTTGGAGCAGTGAGAGGTGGGACACAAAGAACCAAACCAGCACGAGCTGTCGTGTCCTCCCAACCCGTGTGAGTCAGAGCCCCCGGGTGGCAGAGGGACAGGTGGAACATGGCAGGTCCAACACTCCAAAAAAGGCTTCAGTGATTTTGCTTCTGTTTTGGAAAGTGACAAGTAAGTCCCAGGGACACATTGAAAACCTGCTCTGAGCCAGGAAAATGTTTACAAATCCCAGTGCAACAAGCAAATCGATAAATCCATATATCCTGCTCTGGCTTATCAGAGTCAAAAGAGCCACAAATAGTTGGTGGTTGGTGGAGCTGTTTGTGGAGAAGATGGGATTTTTTTGTTTATTTGTTTTCTTATTTTTTCTCTCAGGATTTCATTTCACTACACGGGGATGTTATTTATTTAAGAAGAAATGAAAACCCCACAAAATGCATTTTGGCAAGAACAGGGTGCTACAGAATTGCTTTTGTGAGCGTTGAGGTGTTGGTATAGCCTGGAAAACAGCCCAGGACTGTGAATTACGGGGCAGGTGGGACTGCATTGCAGATATGGCACAGAGGTCAGGAGAACCTCTGGGGACATTGCCAGGCTGCTCTGCACTGTGGCACAGGGCAGCAGGGGTGTCCCTGGGGGCTGCAGAGCACAGCTCCAGGCCTTGGGAGGGTGGTGAGTGCAGCTGAGGCTGAGAGATGCAGTGGGGAGCAGGTTTGAGCCCTTTGTCCCCCCTGCCCTCTGCAGACACTCAGGGCCAGCAGGGTCCGGAGCTCTGTGCCACTCCTTTCTCCCTTGGCCAGGTGTTTCAGCCCAGGCTGAGGACCAGATCCTCCCAAAACATTTGATTTCTTGTTTGCTGGGCTGACTTTTGGCCCTGGTTTGGGTTGGTGTGTCAGGAGAGACAGGAGCTGCAGCAGCAGCAACCATAAATGGTAACAGCTGGATTGGGAAGTTCTCACTCCAGGACAGCCAGTGAGCGAACACCAGGGCTGTGCTGGAAAGGTAAACGATGGAAACTGGGCACTCCAGTTTGGATAAGTGACTAATTATAATTCCTAGATTCAATTTTCAACAGCAAACTCTTACATACCCACCGCAGACAAGTGAACCTCTGCGCCTTCCTTGTGTTTGATGTGCTAAGCATAAATATTCAGCTCAGTCTCTCAAGAAAACATGAGGTTTTACACAAGAACAACTCTCCCAGATGAGCAGGATTTATAGCTCTAAAATGGTCTGGTTTCATCATTTGTGAAAGCTTTAACCTTTCAAGCATTTCCAAACCTATTTTAGCATGCAGGGAGTAGTGATGCAGAGACATTAACATTAAAACTTTGTGTGTCTCCAGTGAATATTCTTACAACAAGGAGCATAACATATCTTTTTGCTTATTTCCTTTTCTAATATTTCAATGCTGTTTGCTTCCATGAAGGAAAAAAAAAGAATAATCTTATAAAATTAACAAATATTGCAAAGCTTTAGATACCAATTAAGATGAGTAATTTAATGTGTAGATATCAGTGCGTGACAACCCTGCACCTTGCCTGCCTGCTCAACAGCTCATGCTGGAAACTTGAGGCAGAGTTGCTGAAGCATCTCACACTGCCTGGAAGGGCTTTTTAATGGATTTTCAGATTTGCTTTCGGTCTTTGGGTGATCCTGTTAATGCCTGGAGAAACCAACCAGCCAACCAACCAACCAACCAACCAACCAACCAGCCAACCAACCAACCAACCAACCAACCAACCAAACAACCAACCAGCCAGCCAGCCAGCCAGCCAACCAACCAACTAACCAACCAACCAACCAGCCAACCAACCAACCAACCAACCAACCAACCAACCAACCAACCAACCAGCCAACCAACCAACCAACCAACCAACCAACCAACCAACCAACCAGCCAGCCAGCCAGCCAGCCAACCAACCAACTAACCAACCAACCAACCAGCCAGCCAACCAACCAACCAGCCTAAAGGAAGCAAGAGCAGATGGAATAAGTCCTGGCATCCTTGGCACCCTGATGTCACGTGCTCCAGCATAGATCAGGTGTTTATCTTGGTTCCCATCCTCACAAGCTGCAGACATCCCAAATACTGAGCTCCCCTGGAGTGCTCCCTGTCTGAGACTCCTTGGGCTGTGGAGCATCTGCTGCCAGCCCCACCAAGGGAGCACGGCCCAGGATCTCCCCCTGAGCTGTGGTTGCACTCCTGCAAGGGATGCACAGAGCTGCTCCCAGCCTGGCTCACATGTCCCAGGGCCTCCAGCCTGGAGGCCCCGTGCCTGGGAAGGATAACCTCGCTGCTGTGGGGCTCCCCCAGGCACCAGAGCTGTGTGGGAAGGTGGCAGGGCAGAAGGAGATACACTGGAGCCAAGGTAATCCCAGGCCTGGGAAAGAAGGGCTAAGATGGATGGGAGGGCTGACATTTCCCTGAAGATCCTTTGGTTTGCACAGCTGGGCTCTGCTGTTTGCTCCCCCTGCAGCGGGGTGAGGACCCACAAACACATCACCTGAAAGGTGGGGCCTCAGCACGTGACTCTGGCTCCTGCCCTTGGCTGGTGGGGTCTTATTTATTTATTCCTGCATGTGAAACCTTGAGAACAAATGTGGAGAAATCTGTCTCTGAATATGTGGGTAACTGTAATGGCTGCCTTCAGTAAAGAGGCACCTCCCAGGCTCCTGGCCCCCATCCTGGTGTTGCCATCTCAGCGCTGCCTTCGGGCTGCCAGCAGGGCTGGGGGCTGGGTCCCAGAGCAGAGCACAGGGCTGTGCCTGGAACAGCCTGGGCAGCTCAGACTGCATGGCTGGCTTTGAAACCGATCTCTGCTCACATTTGGGAAGGGAAGCCTGGTGTAAAAACTGCTCAGTCTCAGATATCTGCTGCACCTGGGAATTATCTGTCACTGTCACCCTGATGGGGCCAGCACTGGCAGCCATGGCAGAGCAGATCCAGCATGGGGCTGTGTATCTTCTGTTGTGAGTTAACTCCAGCTCCTCAGCCGTGTGCTCCTCTGCATGGCTGAGGCTCCTCTGCAAGGATGAGGGGCAGGCCTTGCTGCTGAGTTCTCAGCCTCAGACAGGGCAGCAGGACTGAGCTCGGCAGGCACCTGATCTGCAGTCAGGTGAGTTTGTGCCTGAGGACAGCCTGGGCTTTCCCACTGGAGTATCTCTGAAAATGATTCATAGCATCCCTTTGCCTGGATCAGACAGCCCTGGGCACTTCCCATCAGTGCTGGGGAACAGCAGGGCGGGGTGGATCTCCTTCCCAGGCTGAGCCATTCCATGGTTCTGAGCTGGGTCCCCCTGAGCTGCAGGAGCAGTGCTGAGCACAGCAGCAGTGTGAGCTCTGCACCATGCAGTGCCCAATTCCCCCTGGCCCTGCAGCAGGGTGCCAAATGCCCCTTTGGGCTCCTGATCCCTGCTGGAAAGTGTTTGTAAAACACTTTGGGGTTGGGTGTGTGGTCTGGTCAGAGATGACAACTCCCCTTGAGAGCGATTGTTGAACCCCTGTCAGGGGTGAGACAACAGGCACAGCCATTCCTCCCCATGCATTCCAGCTTTGTGCCAGAGCAGAGAGCAGTTTATTCCTGCTGGCACAGCGAGAAGGTTGCTCAGGCACTACAGCCATGGTCACGCTCTAGAAACGTGGCAAATGTGGGTGATGCAGCAGCTGCTCGATGGTTTTGGTGAGGATTCTGGTCTGGGGTCACCCCAAATATCAGCAGAAAGAGAACAGTGGAAGAGCATCCACCTCGCTTTGGCAGAGAGCGTCAGCCAGGATTGTGCTCTGAAAACACAGCACCAAAAATCTGTGAGAAAATGTCACAGCAGGACACCTTACATCACCCCCGACTGCTGAAGGTCAGCTGGGGAGAGCCATGAGAGCGAGCCTGGGGAGATGTCAGCAGGGCTCTGGAAGGATGCTTGGCAGCCCCTGACTCGCCCACGGAGCTGGCGTGTGCCAGGGAGGCTGCCAGCACCACGTGCCCCAGCGCCGGGGCTGTGCTCTGATCCAGTGTCTCCATCAGCTACTCCGAGATCTCTTCATGTCCTTGCAGCAAAAATCAGCAGGACACCAGGGTCCTGGAGTGATATCAAATATTCAGCACTGAAATAACTATTCCACTGACTCACTTAACTGGTCCAGGCGAGTGTCAGAGCTGCCCTCCATCAGCACTGGAGCGGTTACAGTGATTTTTAAGGACAGCTGAAATAAACTGAATGGATAATAAACTCCTCTCTGGCATGATACGCTGTGCAAGAGCAGCGTGAAGCCTCTGCTGCAGTGGAATTCAGGGGGAAGGAAGCAGCTCTAGCAGAGATCCTTTGGAACTGCTCAAGCCTGTGCACCAGCAGAAATCAATGCTGCACGGCGGGAAAGGCTCGGAGGAAATGGGGCGTAGTGAGTACAGGAAGCAACACCTGTGGCACCTGTAACTGCTAATCACTGCACAAATTGGCCTAATTCCTCACTTTCCTGCTTTCTGCTGACTGAAATCTTAATCACTGTGCTCTGAATTGAGTAAAAATTCTGGCACTCTGTAACCCTTGCAGAAAGAAAGGTTCTTCTCCGAACAGCTGCACCCTGACCACTCTGGGCAGCCTGTGCCAGGGCCTCACCTCCCTCACGGGGAAGGATTCCTTCCCACATCCCACCCAGCCCGTCCCTCTCCCTTGTCCCTCCGGGCTCTTGTCCAAAGCCCTCTCCAGCTCTCCTGCGGTGAATTCTCACCCTCTGATTTTTCTAACCCGTTTGGAGAAGCAGTGTGTCCTGCCTGTGCGCTCTGCTCTGCTTCAGGGGGCTCTGGAGAAAATATTGGGGCCTGTTTTCAAGGAGATTAACTGAAAAAAGGTTAAAAAAAGTGGGGACAAATGGAAAGTTCCTTTTTTTGGAAGGGAAGGGAAGGGAAGGGAAGGGAAGGGAAGGGAAGGGAAGAGAAGAGAAGAGAAGAGAAGAGAAGAGAAGAGAAGAGAAGAGAAGAGAAGAGAAGAGAAGAGAAGAGAAGAGAAGAGAAGAGAAGAGAAGAGAAGAGAAGAGAAGAGAAGAGAAGAGAAGAAGAGAAGAGAAGAGAAGAGAAGAGAAGAGAAGAGAAGAGAAGAGAAGAGAAGAGAAGAGAAGAGAAGAGAAGAGAAGAGAAGAGAAGAGAAGAGAAGAGAAGAGAAGAGAAGAGAAGAGAAGAGAAGAGAAGAGAAGAGAATCTGAGAGATGAGACTGGTGAATGACTGGCTCAGTAGCAACTCTTCAGAAGATGATCTGGAAGCTCACATGACTTGCAAGATGACTGGAATTCAATGGAATGAGTGTGATAAAGCCAATGTTTGGGCAGCTGTGAAGAAAAAGACACTCCCCAAGTTCCTCTCATGATGCCTGAGCCTTACCTGACCAAGTGGAAAGCCACACCTGGGGTCACCCGACAGGTACTTTCCCATCCCTGGGGTTTCTCATCACTGTGAGAGCTGTGATGATCCTTGGGGTTACCTCTGGGAAGCAAAAGCCCACGCACCAGGGCTCCTGTGAAAAGGAAAAGGCAATTTTAGGGCTGTCACCTTCTGCCCACGCCAGGACACACATCCCTGCTCGGTGACAAGGGACAGTGCCACGTCGTGTCAGAGAGCCCTGGGGTAACCCCAGCCCATCCCTCAGCAATCCAGGGCTGCAGCAGGAGCAGGAATGTGCCCAGAGCCTGTGCAGGACCTGCCTCTCCTGGGGCCAGGGAGGACAGGGAGAGGGAGGAGCCATTCTCATGGCTTTTCTGGAAACTGCCTGGGAGGCTCTCTTGAGATCTTAACAGCTTCCCACTGCCACAGGGCAGGGCTGGATGGGATCTGGGGCAGGAATTGTGCCCTGGCAGGGTGGGCAGCCGTGGCACAGGTGCCCAGAGCAGCTGTGGCTGCCCCTGGATCCCTGGCAGTGCCCAAGGCCAGGTTGGACATTGGGGCTGGAGCAGCCTGGGACAGTGGGAGGTGTCCCTGCCATGGCAGGGGTGGCCCTGGGTGAGCTCTAAGATTCCTCCCGAGCCAAACCCCTCTGTGGTTGTGTCACCCTGTGATCTTCAGCTCCTTGCTGACCTTTCCCCACCCTGCTGGCCCCTCTGGTCCTCACTGCTCCTTTCATCTCCTGGAGCATCACAATAATGAAATGCAGCTTTTTCTGACCTTCCAAACTGTTGACACCTCCTGAGGTTCTTTGTCTGGAGGAAGCTCTGTTTGATTTTCTTCCTAACCCATTTAATGAAGAAGGATCCCAAAACAGGTGGTATTCAAAGTGTTTAGATGCCAGAGGCATATGTTTTGCTGTCATAACAGCTCGGCTCATTACGTGGGGATAAAATCCGAGGAAGTTGATGCATTGCCTACAAAGGAGCAACAGCAGTACGGGGTGCTGCAGCCCTGCTTGTCTGTAGCATGAGAGAGCTCGCCTGAACCTCTCAAAGTTCAACTGAGGCCAACAGAGGAATAATAATATTAATTATTTTGTTGTAAAAAACCCATTGTCTCTGCGCTTTTTGTACCTTTTTACTGTTTTATACCCTTAAGCATCTATTTACTAATGCTCTGTGCTTTACAAGGTTGAAAATATAATGTTCCTTTTCTCTTTGTTTACCTTAGATTTTTCAGTTTGTTTCTGCTCATGCTGGTGGGGTGGTTGGGTTTTTATTTTCCTGTTACCCTGAGGCTCTTCAATATTTAAAATCACATATGTCACCTGGATTTACACATATATCACCTAGATTATCACATAAATCATTGGATTTTTTTGTAAAATTCAGCTGTATCTGGCACAGGAGCCTAAGCACAGAGGGATGGTTGTTTGAAGTTTGGTGAGTGACAAAAGCAGCTGTTGCTGGGTGCCCAGCCTGGCTCAGCCCATCTGTGACACAGCAGAGGTGTCAGAGGATCCTGTGAGAGGCGCTGCCTCTGCTGCCCGAGGAGCACAGCTGGAATGAAAGGCTTTCCAGGCAGGCTGCTGCGAGCCCAGCCTGGCTGCAAGTGAAGTAATTATATTTTCATTACTCCAGGGCTGTAATAAGAAGGAATTCTGGTTATAGCAATTCTGCAGCCGCTTCACGGAGGCTCCAGTGGCCCAGCTCTGTGAAACAGGATTAATTAACTTTCTGCCAGCAGCAGCGAGCTGGCCAGTCCTGTCAAGGATGCTGTGCCCCGCTGGGACACAAGGGATGCGTGGTGACACACTGCTGCAGAAACTGTCCTTGGCTGGACTGGATCTGTGGGTCCCATCCAACCCAGCAATTCTGTGATTTTGTGATCCTATGAAAATGAACAAAAATTGAAGCAGACACCCCCACCTCGAGCAAAACAAACAAACCTGAGAATTGGGCTCCTGCCATAGCTGTTGTTTATCAGGTCAGCTCTTAATTATGGTATTTAGACGTGATTAACAGGTGCCTTGATTGCCGTGCCAGAAATAGATCCTGCTCTGCAGAGAGGCTGGTGTGCCCTGGGGGTGGGAGGGAAGGGAGTGGGCACGGAGGGGGCACTGGGCACAGCAGCAATGGGGGCACAGCAGCAATGGGGGCACAGAGGGGGCACTGGGCACAGCAGCAATGGGAGCACAGCAGCAATGCTGGGCACGGGGGGGGCACTGGGCACAGCAGCAATGGGGGCACAGCAGCAATACTGGGCACAGCAGCAATGCTGGGCATAGCAGCAATGCTGGGCATAGCAGCAATGTTGGGCACAGCAGCAATTCTGGGCACAGCAGCAATGGGGGCACAGCAGCAATGCTGGGCACAGCAGCAATTCTGGGCACAGCAGCAATGGGGGCACAGCAACAATGCTGGGCATAGAGGGGGCAGTGGGCCCAGCAGCAATGCTGGGCACAGCAGCAATACTGGGCACAGCAGCAATGCTGGGCATAGCAGCAATGCTGGGCATAGCAGCAATGTTGGGCACAGCAGCAATTCTGGGCACAGCAGCAATGGGGGCACAGCAGCAATGCTGGGCACAGCAGCAATTCTGGGCACAGCAGCAATGGGGGCACAGCAGCAATGGGGGCACAGCAGCAATGCTGGGCACAGCAGCAATGCTGGGCACAGCAGCAATGTTGGGCACAGCAGCAATGCTGGGCACAGCAGCAATGGGGGCACGGAGGGGGCACTGGGCACAGCAGCAATACTGGGCTCAGCACTGTCCCCGTGCCTCCCAGCTGGGCTCCCTGCCCAGAGCTCTGGTGTGGATAATGCTGGCACAAAGCCCGTTTGGGACCCTGGCTGGTGACGAGGTTAGGGCAGAACCCAGTGTCCATCCTTCCGTGCCATGGGACAGGGGCTGACGGGTCACTCCCTGCCGAAATGGTTTTCCATCAAACAAGCAAAAATCCAAGCAGAAAACTTCTGGCCTCACGCTGTAATTCCAGAGGATTGCCTTAACACTGGGAATTGGGAAATCAGTGTCCTGTGGAAAACCACAAATCTGTGCCATTGAGGGCCCTGCCATCCTGCACCCAGGTCAGGGGCACTGTGAGGATCAGATCTGCTGCTGTGGGCATGAGGGAAGAGGGAAAGGAGATTTTCTGCTCTCGAGGCTTCCCATGCTGCACTTGCATTTCTCCCGGCTGAGTTTCTGCTCAGCACTGCTGGAAGGCAAAGTGCAGCACGGCTTGTTTTGTTCCAGGGGCAGGGATGGGAGGTGTGAGCTTTCCCTTCTGGTAGAACAAAATCCAGAGCTCTCAGTGATGCTCTGATCAAAGCCCACTCAGCAGCCTGGGAAGCTGCATCCCGTGGGCAGGGCTGGGCTGGGATGTGGGAGCCTCCTGTCCAAACCTGGGCTGTGAGCCAAGCTCAGCCCTCACCTCGGCCCTGCCCTGCTGAACTTCGGAGCAGGGAATAGTTATTGGGGGATGGAATAAAAAAAGCATGCCACAAAAACAAAGTACCTTTTCTTGGAAAATTCTTTGTTGCCAGGCATTTTCCCTTCCCAAAACATTCCTTCCCAGATGGAAGGCCTCCTATATCCAGCCTCTCACCCCAGAACTTACTTTGAAAGGAAGGGATTCTGCTTTTCCTGGTGGAATTCTTTCAGAACACCAAATGATGCTGTGTGAACTGTCAGTGGGCAGGCTGGAGAGCAGCCTGTGCCTGTCCAGGTCTGTGTGGCGTGTGTGCAGCTCAGGGCAGCGCTGGGGCAGTGCTGGGGCAGTGCCTGCTGTGCTGTGGTTGTGTCTGATCCCTGGCCAGGCTCAGGCAGTGCCCGCTGTGCTGGGGCTATGTGCAGTCCCTGGCCATTTGGAGCTCCCATCTCTTACTTGTCCCTCTCTCCTCTGTTTTAAACCAGCAGCTTTTGGCTTGTCACAGGTGAAGCTCAGGAGCCCCTGGGGTCCCTTTGGGGTTGGCTCCAGTGGTGCCCCCACACCGGGCAGGGATGAGCCAGTCCCTGGCCCCTTGCCAGGCACCTCCTCAGGCAGAGTGGGCTGTTGGAGACCCCACCCATGGCAGGAGTTTCCCTGCTGTTCTCAGCAAACAGGGGCTCCCAGGAGCATCAGGTATGGGCAGAGAGGGAGCAATCCAAACGAGCTGCTGCCCACCCTGTGCTGGCCCCTTTGCTCCCTTCCCTCGTGCCAAGGCAGCTGTGCCATCCATTGGTTCATCAGAAACCATTCTTATTAACCCACAGTCTCTCCCTCTGGTTTCCCGCAGACAGGTCTGGATTTGGTTCAGGAAGGTGTCAGTGCTTCCCTTTGTGGTGTGTCCCTCCTCCCCTGTGTGTAGATGCCTGCGCGTGGTCTGTGCTGGGAAGAGCAGTTGTCTCATCTTGACACTCTCTGCTGCTCTTCCCAAAGTCAGGATTAAGTCTCCTAATAACCACGCTTTTCCTCATTCTCAATTAAAGCACAATAATTTGGTGTCTGCTTGGCTTGTAACTGCTCAGATTCACTGCCTGGGCTTTATCCACAGATTAAGGGATTTGCATGTTACAGAGCCAGAGGGGACTGGTGATACTTTCCTCCCGACAGAGGCCCCAAGAGGTGCTTCAGCACACTCCTGCCTGACTTAGAGGACTGCTGAACAGCAGCAAACCCAGCGAAATCAATCTCATCCTGATTGCAAAGCCCCCAGGCCCGTGTTGGGTTTGTCAGATCCTCAGTGACTGCTGTGGAGCAGAAGCCTGTCCAGCCCCTGAGCAGCGCCTCAGCTCCCAGCAGCAGCTGGGCTGCCCTCCCTGGCCCCTCCACACCCCTGGAAGTGCTCAGGGCTAGGCTGGACAGGGCTTGGAGAAACCTGGGATAGTGGAAGGTGTCCCTGCCCAGGGCAGGGGTGGAAAGGGATGAGCTTTAAGCTCCCTTCCAACCCAAACTGTCCTGGGATTCTGTGGTTCCATGAAAATTCCCCTTTCCCCACATTTAGGCTTCCTTGGGAGGTGTCCCCTGCCTATCCCACCTCCCGTGCTCTCTCCCAGCAGCAGTTCTACCTTTGACACTGTTCCATGGCTCTTCCAGGACTCCAGTTCCTGCAGAGCTTCCCCAGGCTCCCGCACCCCTCCGCGAGGCTGGGGGGGCTGCTCGAGTTTCCTCGAGTGCCCTGTGAGACTTTGAAAATTGGAATCTTGTCCAAAAGGAAGGTAATTACTCTGTCAAACCAGCCCTGACTGTATCTCATTCTTGTAGCTGCCTCTTGATTACCTTGCACAGCAGCTGCTCTGCTGCATTCCCGCGGTGCTGGGCTGGCAGGTCTGTAATGACCTGGGCCATCCCTGCCCTGCGTGCTCCGGGGTGCAGCACTGACACTCCTCCTGTCCTCTCACCTGTGCCACGCAGCCACAGCCAGATTGGAGTCAGCTCCTGCAAACCCTCTGAACGTTACATTTTATAGATCTATACATCTCCTTCCGTGCTTCATGCAGCATTGCTTGGCTTCAGACAAATGTCACCTAAAACGGTTGTAGACCTGATGATGATTTCTGTGAGAGACATTACTGTGTTTTTGCCAAACCTGACATGAGTTTCCCAGAGAGACCACCTGGCACTCGAGGAGCACCACGGTACCCCTGATCCATATCTGTAGCTGTGAGACAATGAGATATTTATTTAAAATGTGTCTGTGGAGCACAGGCTGGGGAGCAGTCGGGGTTTGTGCTGCTCAGGGACATTGATGGGTTTGACCTCAGCTGCCTCACCCGCTGCACAGCCTGAACATTTGTTAACGCTGCCTTTGTCCATCAAACTCGACCAGAGCTGAACTTTGGAGGAGTTAATTGCTTTTCCCAGCGCTGGGGTAGCTATCGCTGTGATCTAATAGAAAACTGAACTTAATTAGGCTTGTTCCATGGAGATTAAGGAGGTCTTTTCCACCTGTAGTATTCATGGCTTAATGAAGTGTGGACGTGTCTTTGCCAAGCGCTCCCGACAGGCGCTGGTGGCCCCAGCTGTGCCCAGCTGTGCCCAGCTGTGCGGGCTGCAGGGCTGCTCCCAGCTGTGCCAGCCACCTCTGGTGTTTGCTGCTGGGACTTGGACACTGCGGCCACCCTCAGGCACCCAGCTCTGCTCCTGACACACACCTGAGGTGCTTTCGTGCTCTCAGTCACGCTCCTGGCAATCCACTGCAGGAACTGAGGAGGTTCAGGATTTAATTACAAACTTACCAAACAGCAAAACCACTTCAGTCGTGTTAGCAGTACGTGACCCTTGCTAAGAACTAACAGGAAATAGCTTCAAGAAATAAAATGTTTTGACAAGAATGTCTCTAAGCACTCTTACCTAAAGGTAAAGATCGGTATTTATTTCAGTGTTTATATCTGAACAAGTAAATATTGCTCCCAAATCTGTCACTACAGCCCCATGTGACTAAGCAGATGTAGGTGCCAGTTTCTGGTGTGTGGGATTTCCACCTGAGCCTGACGAGTTTAGGAAAATCAGGCTGCGATATTCGTTTGAAGTCCTGGCCTGCCCTACAGAGCTTCAGGAGTTATTCAGGAGAGAGATGCGGGCTGCAAGCACCGGGTCACTCTGGATGCAATGCGGGGAGGCAGGAGGCTCCGGGAAGTTCCCAGCTGCTAATTAAATCCCAGAGGATTTAGAGAAAATTGTGGAGAGCAGAAAAGATGAAAGAGAAACCCAAATGAAGCGCTCCAGCATGCGTTCAAGAAACCCTTTTAAAAGGAGATTTAAATTTAAAAGTGTCTGTAAACAGCCATTGTGCTGAACGATTCACAAGGTCGAGGAGCACAAATACCTGGATTGCCCATTTTAGCCCTAAAAAAGGTCAGTTCTCTCCTGCTTTGGAGGACCGGAGCACACTTTCTCCTGGGGAAGGGGAAAGTCCCGCAGTGCCGGTACCGAGCACTGATCCCCCTGTCCGGGTTCTCCTTTCAGTGCTCGTTCCGAACAGGAGAGGCTCGGTTCCACCCAGATGTCACGGACAGCAGTGACCTCCGTGCAGCCCGGAGAAAAGCAGCGTTTGCAGCAGGAGTGTGGAAGGTGTAGGGGAAAGCCCGGGAGAGCTGTGCCAATTTCTGCCTTAATTGCACCGAGCCCTGCAGCGCACCGAGAGCTGCGGGGAGCCCGCGCGGCTTCTGGAGCCTTCCGCTGTCTTAGAGGAAGGGTGTGAGCTTTCCTCCCTTCTCCACCTCCCTAAAAGCAGCCTCGGGACCGCCGTGAACCCGCAGTTTGTGACCAGCTAGCCCAGAGTAATGCAAATCCCAAAGAGCAGTAACAGAAACCTCTAATGCCTGTTAATTAATTATTAACCTGTTAATGATGCGCCATTGCAGGAATGATGCATTTCTTCCTCTGACCCCCCTGCAGCACCTCACTCTCCTGAAATCAGCCATCCTCTTCCTCACACGGCTCAAAAATGTTATTTATTGTTCAGGTGTTCCCAGCCTGCCTGTTGGGAGGCCCCCCTGCCCTGCCAGTGCCCCTGCCTGTTCTCCTGGCCCTGCCCATGGAACCCCAGACTGGTTTGGACTGGGAAGGGACCTTAAAACTCATCTTGTTCCACCCCTGCCGTGGCAGGGACACCTCCCACTGTCCCAGGCTGCTCCAAGCCCAATGTCCAACCTGGCCTGGGACACTGCCAGGGATCCAGGGGTGCCACAGCTGCTCTGGGCACCTGTGCCAGGGCCTGCCCACCCTGCCAGGGAACAATTCCTGCCCAAAATCCCAGCCAGCCCTGCTCTTTCAGCCCATGCCTGTTTCCATGGCCCTGCCTCCCTGAAATGTGTGGCAGGTGTGGGCTCAGTGCCACTGTCCCCACTGCCCATCTGCCTGTGACAACCAAACCCGCAGCAGGGAGCCCCTCCCGTTTGGGGAAGGGATGTGACAGGGAATCACATCCCATGCTGGGGGTGACTGATCCAAACCACTCACTGCCCAGGGACACACAGCCCCCGTGGAAAGGTGAGGATGATGATTCCCTGTTTAAAGTGCCTTTTTCTTCTGTGCTTCAAAGGCAACCAACAGTGAAAAAGTAGCCAGAAGACAGGAGAATAAGCTGATACTTACATCTTCATATTGAAACCCAAACCTTAGTCTATTGCAGGTGATATTTTTATTCATCATTAGTGGGCTCTTTGTATTTACTACAAACTGTGAAAACAGAAGAACAGTTCGAGTCAGCACTGGGTAAAACCCCTGCACTCTTGCTTTTACCGAGGCTTCCTCTACACATATTCAGTTCAGGGTTATGTGATTTAGTGACAAATTAAAAATAAATTAGGGTATTCCCTCTCATTAATGTTTTTACTGAAATGTTCAGTATATTTATAATTTGCTTGCGCAATTATTAGGACGGTTTCTGAAATGAATACCAAACAGGCAGGCAGTGACAAAGAGCTGAGCAAAGAGAAGCACTTTGAATGAAAGTCTCTGGGGAGAGCTGAGAGCCCCTGCAGGGCTTGAAGGGCTCCAGGAGAGCTGGGGAGGGACTGGGGACAAGGGATGGAGGGACAGGACACAGGGAATGGCTTCAAACTGGGAAAGGGGAGATTTGGGTTAGGATTAGATTGGGAACTGGGAATTCCTGGCTGGGCTGGAATTCCCAGAGCAGCTGTGGCTGCCCCTGGATCCCTGGCAGTGCCCAAGGCCAGGTTGGACATTGGGCTTGGAGCAGCCTGGGACAGTGGGAGGTGTCCCTGCCATGGCAGGGCTGGGGTGAGGAGGTCCCAAAGGTCCCTTCCAACCTGAAGCATCCTTGGATTCTCTGATTTCCCAAATGTCAAACAGATCCCGCCCTGCTCCCTGCCCTTGGGGCAGGCAGATCACTCAGGGCAGCTCCACACAACCAACTCATGGATGAACTCTCCAGAGCTGCTGGCTCAGAGGCTGCCCGGGCTGACACGGCCACGTGGAGTTTGCACATTCCTCTCACACTGACACTGCAGCCTCGGGGCTCCCAGTGATCCCAGGGACTCCTAATGAAGGGAAAAATCCATGGCCTGTGCAGGCAGGACACGCTGCCCTGGCCAGGGCTCGGTGCAGAGCACCCGGGAATAGAAACCCAATGCCTGAGGGGACAAATGCCCGGGACAGCCAGGATTGTCTCAGGCCAGAGACCTCGCTGGAAATGAGGCACACTGCCTTTGTTTGCTGATTCCTACTGCTCCTCTTTGGGGGAAGAGACTTTTAATCAATTCAAGCGGGGCTCTCTGAGGGTGATAGAACATTAGGCTATGGAAAGTGGCTGATAAAGTGCGTTCCAGAGTGTGTAACTGTGCCGTGTGCCCCGCGTATCTCTGAGTGTCAGAGGCCGTGGCAGAGCTCTGCATCTCTGCCTCTGCAGCGTGGATAAAAATGCCTTCAGTCCTTGGGGCCTGAAATCCCATCTCCTCCTGCAAGGCCGCGTGTGGCTCAGGGCAATCCTTCTCCTGTCTCTCCGGAGATGGGCCCATTACTACAGTGCTTGAGCGAGTGAAAAAGAGCACGGTATAAAACTAAAAGGTTAAAAAATAGCCACGGGCTTTAATCTCCTTGTAAAGGTGAAGATCATGTATGTTTTACCTCTGGCTGGTACTTTGTTTAGAGGCAAGGCTGCATGGATGAGGTTATAAAGCACGAGAAAGCATTTCTGAGAAACACTGATTTAAAAAGTGATGGCAAAATGTGTAAGTGAGCAAACAATCCTGCATGGCTTGCTGCATGGCACGGCTGTTAAGGGGAAGAGAAAATGTGGGATAATCCATGTAATCTATGAAAAGAATATGACAGAATCCTTCACGTGGAAATAATAACAGCAAAATTGCACATTTACATTTTATTTGCAGATTTTTCTATCTAAGATTAATAGGCTATTGGTGAATTACTGTGACTATTACATTTAATATGAATCCTTACAATCAATAAAAAGTGAGGACAAAAAGCCACTGTACAGCAAGTCAGAATATTGCTGCCATTGTCCTGGAAGCCTGAGGACAAGATTTTTATTTCCCTGCCCAGGGAGAGTTGGTGTTGGTCCAACAGTTTGTTCCTGGCCAGGGGATGCCCTGTGCAGGGCCCTGGCTCCTGGGGCAGGGGAAGAGCCCCAGTGCCCCATGCAGAGCGCTGTGGGGTGGGTGCAGGAACCTCCAAACCAGCTCTGCTGGGGCTGCTGATCCAAACCAGCTCTGCTGATCCAAACCAGCTCTGCTGATCCCAACCAGCTCTGCTGGGCCTGACTGATCCCAACCAGCTCTGCTGATCCCAACCAGCTCTGCTGGGGCTGCTGATCCAAACCAGCTCTGCTGATCCAAACCAGCTCTGCTGATCCCAACCAGCTCTGCTGGGGCTGCTGATCCAAACCAGCTCTGCTGGGGCTGCTGATCCAAACCAGCTCTGCTGATCCAAACCAGCTCTGCTGATCCAAACCAGCTCTGCTGGGGCTGCTGATCCAAACCAGCTCTGCTGGGGCTGACTGATCCTCACCAACACGGCTGGGAATGAGCTCCTGCTGATCAGCACGGGCACCTCTGGGTCAGCTCTGCTCTGTCCACACCCAAGGGCAGGGAGGAGGAGCAGGGTGACTTTACTCCTTGATTTGCTGTAACAGCCTCCAAAGATTGCCTGAGAGCAGGAGGAGATGAAGAATTGAGAGCAGTTAAGAGACAACCTGAGGCAGCAGCGTTCCTGTGCCTGCAGACAGAGCTGCTGCACCCCAGGCACCCACGGGGAGCAGCCCTGCAGCAGCGCCCCGGGCTCAGCTGTGCCCCCAGCTCCCCACCCTCCTACCCCATCCCTCGGGCCATGGGCTCTGCTCTGCCACCCACAGCCCCCAGCCCGGGGGGCAGCAGGGAGGGAGAGCTGCTCCAGGAGTGGGAACTCAGCGCTCACTCATAGCCAAGGTGGGAGCGTGCAGGGAGCCGAGCCTGGGGGTGCGTGTGGGCATGGCTGAGGATCTGTGCAAACGCAGGAGCTGTGGGGGCTCACAGCCACTGCTGGAAAAAGAAAAAAGCAGAAAGTCCTCATAGGAACACCTGGAATCTCTTAAGGAAAGTGCACAGGCTCAGGCAGCTGCAGTGAGTGTTTGTAGGAGCGCTCTGTGTCAGGGCTGCTGGGGCAGGTGATGCTGAACCCACTGTGCTGGACCTCATTTCATCATTGGGAAATAGCAGGAATATTGCTTTGGAAGTGCCAAAGATCACCAACCAGCCCCCTTTCCAGCATAGCAGGGCAGAAGCAGGATTGCTGCCCCTCATTTGTGCAATCACTAGAGGAAGGAGCCGTGCACTCACACCCCAGACGGGCACACCAAAGCCCCAAAGCTTTGGCTGTAAATCTTGGGCTGTGTGATCCTGGCCCCTGCTGAGCACACGGCTGTGGCCACAGGAATCAGAGCAGCGTGGTGGGGTGGAGTGAAGGTCTGCAGCAATCTCAGCTGATGCTTTAGCAAGTGGCACTCCCAGGTGGGTTGAAGAGGACTTTATGATGCTTCTGACAAACTGCAGAGCTTTGTTTGCCTGCCCTACAGAAAAGTGAAGGGATGGGGAAATTTTTACTTTGCTTTTGCTGCCATTATTTTATGTGCAGTGCCAGAGTTGAGGGGCTGGATTTACAGGAACAGCAGCCTCTGAGGCTGTGCTGGGCTCTGAGTGATGGGAGAGGCTCTGCTCCAGTGGAGGGTCCCACGGCTTTGCTCTAACCCAAGAGCAGCTCTGAGGTCACTGGTTCAGACACAAACAGCACTGCTATCTCCTGAGACACACTGCATTGTTAGATATACAGCTGGTATCATCAATTAAGTGATTTCCTTGTTTAGGTCTTGTGAAATGTCCTCAGCCGTGAAATGGCTTTTCCTACAGAAAGATTTGTGTCCGATTAAAGACACCAATGCTCTCAGTGGGCAGCAAATTAACTCGGAAGGCTTTTCTGGGGGTTAGGGCCCTGGGAGCGTGGTGTCTCTGGAAGGAATTGTCCTTGACCAGAGAACAGCTCAGGCTGGCATCTGTGAGGCTGTGGTGCCCCACAGGGCAGCTCCAATTCCCCCTGCAGCCGGGGTGGGAGAACCAGGGGCTGGTGGGAGGGAGGGCAGGGCATGGGAGCAGGGCATGGGCTGCTGGCAGCAGCTGCTCCCCAGCACTGCAGGGAGTGTGGGAGCCCCTGGAGAAGGACAGTGCTGGAGCACAGGGGTGTGCCAGCTGTGTGCAGGGATGGGAGGGAAAGGCCTGGCACTGGGGACACCTCTGTGCCCACCAGCTGCAGCTCCTGGAGTCCCTCAGGTCCCTCTGGCAACCTTTCCAGCCCCAGGGCTGCCTGCAGATTCCCAAACACAGCTGCAGCAACCAGTGTGTGCACACAAGGGCAGCTTGCCCACCAGCCTTACTGCAGGACAAGAGCAGCAGAGGTGGAGGCCCAGGTGGGGTTGGTCAGGGAGGTCTCTGGAGGCTGGAGCAGTGACAGTGCTGTACCCTGGGGGTTGGTCAGGGGGGCTCTGGAGGCTGGAGCAGTGACAGTGCTGTACCCTGGGGGTTGGTCAGGGGGGCTCTGGAGGCTGCAGCAGTGACAGTGCTGTACCCTGGGGTTGGTCAGGGGGGCTCTGGAGCCCTGGAGCAGCAGTGACAGTGCTGTACCCTGGGGGGCTCTCTGGAGGCTGTGACAGTGCTGTACCCTGGGGGTTGGTCAGGGGGGTCTCTGGAGTTCAGGAGCAGCAGTGACAGTGCTGTACCCTGGGAGTTGGTCAGGGGGGCTCTGGAGGCTGCAGCAGTGACAGTGCTGTACCCTGGGGGGCTCTCTGGAGGCTGTGACAGTGCTGTACCCTGGGGGTTGGTCAGGGGGGTCTCTGGAGTTCAGGAGCAGCAGTGACAATGCTGTACCCTGGGGGTTGGTCAGGGGGGTCTCTGGAGTTCAGGAGCAGCAGTGACAATGCTGTACCCTGGGGGTTGGTCAGGGGGGTCTCTGGAGGCTGTGACAGTGCTGTACCCCGCTGTGTGTGTCTGTGTGTGGCACTGCTCCATCCCCACACTGAGCAGGGCAGCAGGGACAGCTCCCACAGCTCCCAGAGGGGGACACGATGGTGCTCCTGTCCCTGTGTCCTTGTGCCCAGGGTGGGTCCCAGGGATTGCTCCCAAAGTTCCTGTCAGCAGCACCGCTGTCACTCGCTGTGTCCCCATCCCTGGGTGGTCCTAATTGGTTTCACCGGTGCCTCTCACAAAATTACCTGTCACTGGTGCAGGGAGTAAAAATGGGCAAAACTTCTGCAGCTGGAAGGAGGTGATGGATTGCCAGCTTCCCTGTGCCTCACCCAAAGGATCTGTGCATTTCCTGGCAACTTACAACAATTATCCTTGCCTGTAACCTACATTTTCCATGGCTTCTGACTCCTGCCGTGGGATGGAAGAGGCAGTGAGCTTTCATTCCGAAATGGAAGGATGTCTCAGTGGATTCCTGACACGTGTAACTGGTGTGTCTGTGTCTCTGTGTGTGTGTGTTTGTGTGTGTGTCTGTGTGTGTGTTGGACAGGTGCCCTGCACCCATTTCCAGCCTCACCCCTGGGGCCATCCCTGCCCTCTGTGCTGCCAGTTGGGAGGGGACAATCCTGCCACTGGCACTGCCAGGCTGGTGTGGGGCAGGGAGGCCAGGGAGGCTGGTGAGGTGGGCAAGCAGGGCCTGGGCCCTGGGACAGCCTGGGGACACAGCCATCCATGGCACTGGGACAGAGCCATCCACGGCACTGGGACAGCCTGGGGACAGACCTGACCCATCCATGGCACTGGGACAGCCTGAGGACACAAATATCCATGGCACTGGGACACAGCCATCCACGGCACTGGGACAGCCTGGGGACAGACCCATCCTCAGTCCTGGGACAGCCTGGGGACAGAGCCATCCATGGCACTGGGACAGCCTGGGGACAGACCCATCCATGGCACTGGGACAGCCTGGAAAGTGCAGTGTCCCGTGGTGTGAGGGTCTGGGGAATGGTCTCTCGGAAGGGGCAAGGGGAGGAAGAGAAAGGAAAGCCAAGTGATGCTGCAGTTCTGAGCCCTGAGCAGTGCTGCAAAGGGAAATGGAAAGCAGGATGAACATTCCTGGGCTGGTAATGGCACTCCCTGAGAGAGGAGACTCCAGCAGTGCAGAAAGAATGCTGGGGAGAGACCCTCAGTGGAGGAGATTGATGTGGTAATTTTCAATCAGTGCTACAGGCTGTCAGCACAACAGCACTTGTTTCTTTCAAAGTCATCAGCAAGACAATTATAGAATTTAACACAACCTTACAAATGTTTGGGTGACGCTCCAATTGCAAGGAATCAGGAAATTTTTATTCGTTTATTTGTTTGGTTCCTTATTTATTACCACACTACCTCTCTCTCCCTTTGAGTCAGGGGAGCCAGATGGCAGCACTTAGAGAAAGTCAACAGCGGCACTTTGGGGAAATAAAGTGTGTTCATTTAAAAATAAATAAATAATCCCTGCAGTCCATTAACCAGAGCTCAAGGCAAAGAGCCTTAATGGTTTTCTTAGTTAAAAGGAAAAGACCATTCTGGAGTCCTGGCAGATCCTGGGACACACCTGCTGGGGACACGCAGTTGTCACCCCATTTCCCTGCCTCTGAGGGCACCCAAAACACCCACAGGAGTGACCCGAGCTCCTGGACACGTGTGTCTGCAGGGAGCAGCAGTGCCTCCCTCTGCCTGCCCTCCTCTGCAGGGAGGCATTCCCTGCTCTGAGCTAACACCAGTGGGTGTGGCTAAGACAGGAGGGAGACAGTGGTGGCAATTAATTAAACAAATAATTAGGTACCTACATACACGTGTACATAAACACCTTTCCCCCAGTCCATGTAGAACCCCGAGGTTCCTGCATGGAGACCAAAATCCTGGATGTCAGGCCAAGATGAAAGCTCTGCTCACAAAGGATTTGATCCTTCTCCTCTCGGGGCACGAAGAGTTTTGTTTGGCAGACACCACACTGCTGCAATTACTCCACTGTGCTGTTGGGAGCAAACCATGGCAGGGAAGGAGGAGAAAACCCCGTTGGCCACAGCTGCTGTTTGCTGAAGGCCATTAGTGCATGAGCAGCGGGTGGAGATGCTCTCCCTGCAGAGCACCCGCTGCAGGCACAGCTCTCCTGGGTCACCTGCTGTCCCTGCCCTGCCACATCCCATGGGATCTCACCTGGCTGGGCACCCACTGCAGGCACAGCTCCCATGGGTCACCTGCTGCCCTGTCACATCCCATGGGATCTCACCTGGCTGGGCACCCGCTGCAGGTACAGCTCTCCTGGCTCACCTGCTGTCCTGTCACATCCCACGGGATCTCACCTGGCTGGGCACCCGCTGCAGGCACAGCTCCCCTGGCTCACCTGCTGCCCCTGCCCTGTCACATCCCACAGGATCTCACCTGGCTGGGCACCCGCTGCAGGCACAGCTCTGGGTCACCTGCTGTCCCTGCCCTGCCACATCCCGCAGGATCTCACCTGGCTGGGCACCCACTGCAGGCACAGCTCCCCTGGGTCACCTGCTGTCCCTGTCACATCCCGCAGGATCTCACCTGGCTGGGCAGCACAGTTCCCCTGCAAACCTCAGAGTCTCCAGGTGAGACACAGGGAGAGGAGGGGAATGAGGTCACAGTGAGAGTGTTCACTGCTCCTGCTCTGTGCTCGGGGACCTGCTGGTGCTCGGCTGGACGGAGCCATTTCCCCAGAGCTGAGGAGCAGCACGTGGAGGACAGGATGAGGGGATGCACAGAAAAATGAGCAGGGGAAGTTTCAGGGAGTTAAACTCATTAAACTTGAAAATAATACTATCTGTGATAATAAACGTTTTGGAAAAGCCAGATGGTTTGGTTTGAAGGAGACATCAAAAACTCCAGTTTGAAAGCTCAAGCGAAGAAGTTTTCTCTGTGTATGGAGTTTTTCAGAAATCTTGATTTTTCCATTGATGCAGTTCACTCCCCCATCCTTTATTTGTTGTGGCAGTAGTTTCATTCTCATTCAAAATGAAAACTGCTGAGTTGGAAGCCCCTGGTGCCCCAGAAGCTGTTGCCTTCTCCCAGATGGGCACTGTGGGATGTGTTTGTTGCCAGAGCTGCTGTGGCTGTGTCACGCTGTGCTGGTTTCACCTCCAGCCCTCACTCCTGGGGGCTGTGAGCAGGGTCCCCCGAGGAGGGCAGAGCTGTGCCTGCAGCACAGGGGCAGCAGGAGAAGGAGCAGCTGTGCCAGGGATCTCTGTGGGTTCACTCTCAGATGTTTTTCTGCCTCGAATTCCTCAGAAACCTCTTCCTCCCACTGCCAAGGGATGTGTTTTCTGTTCTGTCCAATGGCTTTTAATGTATCATTGAACGTACTTTTTCTAATGAATATTATGTGGTTTAAATATTTAACTGCCTCACATCCTCCTCTGAACATTTGTATAGATTTTGCTCTTGTTTCTGCTGGGAGGTCTGATTTCCCATGGATAATGTCTCTTCTGATTCTCCTTTGTATTTTCATTTTATGCCATTGTGAGAATCAAGTGCTTTTGCTGTCATTAGACTTTCCCAAGACTGATTAATTAATAACTGAGCTGGCTAGATGGATTAAATAAAGTGAGCACCACCACCCTGCCAAAGCCAGAGCTCCCAATGAATTTCACAGGAATTCCAGAGGTGATCGTTTTCACTGGAATGTTTTTGCTTCCAGCCGTGACTCAGAAGGAACCACGGCAGAGCTCCTCAGGAGAGATTTCCAGACTGTCAGTGGAGAGTCAACAAGTTCTCCAGAAAAAAAACAGGAAGAAATCCTCTGTGGGAGGTTGAGCAAAGCCAACAGGAGCCTCCTCTGAGCTTTGCTCTTCCCCAGCCACGCTGTGGATTTTGTCCCTGGGGAGAGCTGGCTGTGTGCTGGGAAGGACAGGACAGGTGCTCCCTGCAGGGAATGTCCCCCCACCTGGTTCCAGTGACACTGTGGGGTCAGCACTGCCAGTGTCCCCCCAGCCATCCAGTGACACTGTGGGGTCAGCACGGCCAATGTCCCCCCAGCCTGGTTCCAGTGACACTGTGGGGTCAGCACGGCCAATGTCCCCCCAGCCTGGTTCCAGTGACACTCTGGGGTCAGCAGGGCCAATGTCCCCCCAGCCTGGTTCCAGTGTCACTCTGGGGTCAGCACTGCCAGTGTCCCCCCAGCCTGGTTCCAGTGACACTCTGGGGTCAGCACGGCCAATGTCCCCCCAGCCTGGTTCCAGTGACACTGTGGGGTCAGCACGGCCAGTGTCCCCCCAGCCATCCAGTGACACTGTGGGGTCAGCACAGCCAATGTCCCCCCAGCCTGGTTCCAGTGACACTTTGGGGTCAGCACGTCCAGCCCTGGGCTCTGAGTTCCTGCTGTGCCTCAGACTCCAGAGGGACAAGAACAAGGGGACAGCTCTCGGGGGGTTTGCTGGGCGGGATCACTCCATAGGGTCACAAAAACCCCTTTTTGGGTCAGAAAACCCCTTTTTGGGTCAGAAAAACCCCTTTTTCTGACCCCGGGACAGGGCTCCTGAGAGGCTTTTAAAGGCTTTTATTCCATTTTCAGTCTCATGAGAAGGCTGAGGGAAAATCTCCTCGGTGGAAGAGTTGTCCAGCCCTGGCACAGCTGCCCGGGGCAGGGGTGGAGTCCCCTGGGTTTAAAGGGTTTAAAAGGGTTTAAAAGCCGTGTGGATGTGGCACTTGGGGACACGGCTTTGTGGTGGCCCTGGCAGTGCTGGGCCATGGCCTTAAAAGGTCTTTTCCCTAAATATTTCTCTGATTTTGTGATTCAACCCTGCCCACACCACCCCTGCCATTGCCAGCAGCCGTCACCCACACTCTGCTCCTGGGAAACATCAGAGGCAGTGAAGGCATCCAGCACTTCTCTCTCATGCACATAAAAATATTTCTTCTTCTTCCAACAGCTAAATTAAAGAAAATCAAGTTTCTGTGAAAACCTCACAAAGAGAAAGATGAAAATCACAGAAAACTCATTAGAAAACACATTAGAAAACAAATCTTATCCAGCTTCATCTGCATTTAACATTTTAAACTTGGTATTTTTTAATATGCTTAAGGGCACAGTTCATTTAGATTTAAGGTAAACACTTTGCTAAATATCAAACATTAATAGAATTTTTGTAAAAATATTGGTTTGGTGCTACTTGCAGAGAATGTTTTTTTATAGAGGTGCAAACCTTGATATGCATAATTACTCTGCAGAAAGTTTTAAATTATGAAGCGACTGAAAGAAATGCATCAAGTTAAATAATTCTGTGTAACATAAAATTAAAGAAATGAATGGTTCATTATCTCTTTTAAAAGCTTTTCCTTTTTCCTCCAGGAAGGAACATTTTTGATCTTATCTGCACCCCGGCAGGAATGAAGTGCTCCTGCCCTTGCCCATGACACACGGCTTGTGTCCCAGCCCCACAGATCAGGGAGGGAGCTCTGGAAGGGAAGGGAAGGGGGTGTTTGGAATGCCAGGGTTGGATTTAGGGACTCTGTGTGTGTGTGTGTGTGTGTGTGAGCTGTAAACCTCACACAGAATTCTCCAACCCACTCTGCCATATTTCTGCTATAAATGGGAACCAGTTCATCCCTGCAAGCTCCTTCCTTCTTCTCTCAAACAGAGCAGACAGAACAGAGGGTAAAACCCCAGCACAACGCACCAGGGAGTGAAGAGGGGAGTGTGAGGGGTGCCGGGGCCAGGAGACGCTTCCTGCACGCTTGGCCACCCTTCACTGCCTGACTCAGCCACTGACACCCAAGTTCCCAGCCAGGAGAGCCCCAGTGCTGCAGGCAGGAAGCTGAGAAATGTTCAAATAACCATCTCAGGAGGAGAGTTTAGGAAATAATCTTGTGCAATTAAAAATTAAAAAAAAATCTTCCAAGCAGCAATGAAAGCTGCCTGTGGTAAATCAGAGTTTTCCTCCTTTTTGCAGCAGAAGGGAAAGCTGGAAGCTCTGGGGCTGTGGTCACTTGAAGTGGCTTTGGTGTTTGCCTGCTCTCAGGGGGCCCTGGGCTGGAGACCTCACACGTGCCCTCTGTGCTTCTCTGGGTTTTTGGGCAGCACACTTCACTTACAATTTCATGGTCTGCTGCCTCTGGAGTGAGAAGCAGAGAACCTTTTTGGGAGCTGAAGGTTTCAGTCTCTTAAAACACAGAGATTATTTTGAAATTAAAAACCAAAAGGGTCTCTTGCTTCTGTCATAATATACAATAAAATCTCGGCTTCTTTCTCTCACTCTGCAAGGTCTGCCTGTTTCATCCTGTATTTGCTGTTATTGTAGTCGATCATGTGGACAGTGATCAGTCTGACAAGTGTTAGCATTTCTTTGGGGAAAAGATGGCTTTAATGATCAGTTATCTGCAGATTTATGTCCTCTGTACTCAAATGAACTCACCTACTTTTTTGGGGGCCCTTCTCCTGGACAGTCCATTCCCTGCCGTGGGGTCTGTCCCTGCTCCATGCCCACAGGGGACAGAAATCACAAATCTCTCATCTGGCTTTTTTTCCCAGCCCCATCTGACAATCCCCTTGCATGTTCTGTCTAGCCAAGGAAACTTCTTTTACTGAAAAGTTTTAAATCTCTTCTTGCAGGGATCTTTTGAGATGAACTGAACAATTGTGTTTTGCCCATGTTTCTGCCAGTTTATCTGTGAAAATCTTCTGTGGTTTCTTCCTGTTTGGCATCTGGTCCTTGTGCAGAGCAGCACAGAGGGGACCCTCCATCCCAGGAGCTGGAGCTGCTGTGAGGGCACAGAGGCTCTCAGGAGCTGGGGCTGCTGTGAGGGCACACAGGAGCTGGGGCTGCTGTGAGGGCACACAGGAGCTGGGGCTGCTGTGAGGGCACACAGGAGCTGGAGCTGCTGTGAGGGCACAGAGGCTCCCAGGAGCTGGAGCTGCTGTGAGGGCACACAGGCTCCCAGGAGCTGCTGTGAGGGCACACAGGCTCCCAGGAGCTGCTGTGAGGGCACAGAGGCTCCCAGGAGCTGGAGCTGCTGTGAGGGCACACAGGAGCTGGAGCTGCTGTGAGGGCACACAGCCCGGGCTGCTGGCTCTGTGCACCCCTGGGATGCAGCCCCAGCCCTGCCCCAGCCTGGCCGTGCAGCTGGGGATGCACTGATGGGAATGTTCGGTGTCTGGAGACAAACACCACCAAGGAGCTGAGGGTGCACCCTGGGCACCCAGGGCTCTGTGCAGCCATGGGGATTGCCTGCTGCAGTTCTACCTGCAGGAGCACCTCTGCCAGTGCTGCTTCTGAGCCACAATGCTGATGGGACTCCTTTTGTTCAGCTCCTTTCTCCTGGTTTGGTGTCCCTCAGGGGCTGGCGGGTCCCTCCTGGCTCCTCTCAGTTCTGTGTCCCCACCCCAGGTCACCAGAGCCAGGCCAGGCCAGGGGATGTGGCCCAAGCTCTCCATGAGCTCCCACCCCAGTGCCATGTCCTGCTGCTGAGGGTGGGCTGGGAGTTCTTTGTCACCATCCTTATGGCATTTAATTAATTCCTGATGCTGCTCCTGTGCTGGGCACACACTGCACTGCTCTGTCCGTGTGCTGGCTGAACCCTCCCCACAGCTTGGCAGGTTTGGGGCAGAGCCTGCCCAGCCAGGGCTGTTCCAGGGCTGTGCTGGGTCCTGTGGGCAGGTTTGGGGCAGAGCCTGCCCAGCCAGGGCTGTTCTAGGGCTGCGCCCACATTTGGGGCAGAACCTGCCCTGCCAGGGCTGTTCCAGGGCGTGCTGGGTCCTGCCAGGGCTGTGCTGGGTCCTGCCAGGTCTGTGCTGGTTCCTGCCAGCGCTGCTGCTCACGCAGGATCTCCCTGGAGCTCCGTGCAGCCCTCGCAGGCTCTCCTCCTGCAGAGCTCTCCTCCAGCTCCAGCTCCCACGTCTCTGCAAGCATGGAGCTCTCTTTCGCAGCGTGATCTGCAGAGCTGAATTCTGCACCGAGCAAAGAGCTGGGCGGGTGCTGCAGGTCTGAGGTGCTGCAGTGGGGCTGCAGGGCTGCAGTATTGCCCCACACACCTTGGGGAGCCCAGGAGTGTCTGTTCCATCCCGCCCTGTTCAGCCCAGCCCCAGGACAAGCCCTTCTGCTGCCATCCCAGGTGCCACCTGCCCGTGCCCCTGTGCCAGGGCCGTGTGCTGGGGCTGTGCCACCTCCCCGTGCTGCTGTGCCACCTCCCCGTGCTGCTGTCCCCCCTCTGGCCGTGGATGTCTGGCTGGGGCACTGTGCAGGTGGGGCCTGGGCTGCATTCGGAGCTCTGTGCTTCATTTGCACTTTTGTTGTGCTGTTGCCTCTCCCCGCTGGCCTCACATGATCAGTTGGAGCAGTTTTCCAGTGTTCCTTTGGAGTTTGATGCCGTGAAGTGTTGATCCATCAATGCTCCATCCGTATCTGTAAAATCTGCTTTAGGTATTGACTGTCCCTGGGTTACTCACTCGGTGATTATCTCAGTAAATCCTTCACTTGTGCCATGGAAATAAAAAACTTTGATATTGATATGAAAATACTTTTGTTTAGAAAACAATTGCGATTTACAGCTCAAACAGGCTTTCTAGATTCCTATTTAAATTTATGACTCCTTTCTAGAAGTGCCTTCTGGGGACATTTCTGTCTCTTTCAGTGCGTCTTCATGCTCTGAATACATAATTTAGTACGAGATCCTTCTCAACGATATCCCCCCAGCAGCTGGGGAATTGAAGATGCTTGCAAAGATTCGAGCTTGAAATGTTTAACTGTCATTAATTTGCAGATTACAGTCAGAGAGCTTTGTAGATTGTAATGTGTGATGCAATTACACTCTGCTAATGTAATATATCTAATTTTTTGAATAGATGATTTGTTTTCATGTTTCCAATGCTCAAAGAGAAAGAGATTTATAATCCAAGATGCCAACTCAGGTGGGATAATTTACTGCTATGGTTACAGTGGGAACATCCTCTGCCAGACTGTCCTGCTTGCTGGATTTCACTTGGTCAAGCAGGGAGAATGAGTGTTCTGTGTTAGCAGGGTGTTTTATTGTTTGGAGGCACAGTCCTATCTCAGCCTGCAGGAGCACTTTAATATCACAGCCTGGTTTGCCTTGGAAAGGACCTAAGGACCGTTCAGTTCCAGCCCCTGCCAAGGCAAACATTGCATCGACCTCTGTTACAGACAACAAACAAAACTCTGCCACTCTCATCAGCCTGCATAAAATAAAACATGCAAAATCACCTATTAAATGTCTTATATTTAACAGCTGTTCTCCAAATGCTCACGTGTGGCTGCACTGAGAACTCAAAGCACAACCAGAGGTGCCAGAGAACCCCACACAAGTCCTGGCTGGGCTCTCTGGCTCCTAACAGGGGTGCTGCAGGGGTGCCTCACCCACCTGACCACACACCTGGGGGAGGAATCGTGGCTTTGGTCTGTTGGATCTGAGCCCTGTCCTTCCAGGCCTTTGCTCAGACAGGATAAAAACTCGGCTGGCAGTGACTCACTGACTGTGGCTGTGATGAGACCCTGCCGTGAGCTGCCAGGGGAGCCCTTCCAGGGACACCTGTGATTAGAGAAGCACCAGAGCTGAGAACTTAGCAATGAACCATTTCTGAAAGCTTTTATCCTAAACCACTCCTCTGCTTTGCCAGAGGGGCTGCCTTGCACTGGTGGTGGCTGGGTGGAAGGGAATGGTTCAGCTGCATCCCCAGGGATCTTCCAAGCCCTCAGGGAGGCTCAGCCCTTATTTGTCCTCCTGAGAGTCTTAGGAGTGCTGGGTGCAGACACAGCTCAATATTAGGCATTCAGGTCTACCTCTGATTTGCATAAGAAGTTCAGAGATAATTCAATAAATGCCGTCACAACCTCAGAAAAACTTGTTGAGGTTTAATTGGATAGAACAATAATTTTATCTGCTGTTCACTGTAATAAATGTTCCAGCAGCATATTTATTTTTAGTGGAGGGAATTAATTGTGTAATTATTAGGGTTGGGTTCTTTTGGAATCGCTGAATGTATTACCTGCTCTGTTTGTGCCTTTTAGCCTCATTGTGTGCCTGATAGTTCTGGGCTCTGTCTGTTGTTCCTGTTAAATCAGATCTGACACTGCTGGGAATCAACCTCAAAAGGGTTGTTAAAAAGGGTTAATTGCTCTGTTTGTGTCTCCCCGTGGCTGCTGGGGAGCCTTCCCTGGCACCAGGGGCTGCAGTGGTGCTGCAGCTGTGGCACGCTCCCCTGCATGCCCTTGTCCTGGTGGTGACCGACCCTGAGAGTTGGGTTTACACTTCACTGGGGTTGGTTCCACCCTGGAGCACGGGAGAATGTTCCTGGTGCTGTCCCAGGGATGCTGTTCCTGGTGCTGTCCCATGGATGCTGTTCCTGGTGCTGTCACACATGGATGGTGTTCCTGGTGCTGTCACACATGGATACTGTTCCTGGTGCTGTCACACATGGATGCTGTTCCTGGTGCTGTCCCAGGGATGCTGTTCCTGGTGCTGTCCCATGGATGCTGTTCCTGGTGCTGTCACACAGGATGTGCCGCTGTCACTGGGCTGTGTCCCTGTCACAGGGCTGTGTCACAGGGCTGTGTCCCTGTCAGAGGGCTGTGTCACTGTCACAGGGCTGTGCCCCTGTCACTGGGCTGTGTCCCTGTCACAGGGCTGTGTCCCTGTCAGAGGGCTGTGTCACTGTCACAGGGCTGTGCCCCTGTCATTGGGCTGTGCCCCACAGCCAGCACAGCTCCATGATCTTCCTTATTATCCCCTCATATCCAGCATTCTGGAATCATTCTGGAATCATCTAAGAGGTTATCTTTCCACTTCACACATCCTTGCCATAACTTTATGGTGGCTGTGGTAGTTCATGACACTTGTTAATGATAACTAATAATGTTTAAATATAATTGGCTAAATACTTTATATACAACAACACTTCAATACTATTAATCAGTATTTTAATAGCAAACAATATTTTAAATGTATTCACTGCTACTGCTGATCACCTCAAACCTAAAAGCTGATTTTTCCTTGAGGAAAATGGTGAGAGTTTCACCATTTGCAGTTCCAGCAGAAGGAAGCACACAGCTGGTGAAGTTCTTCCCTCAGTGAGCCCCATTTTGTTGTTGGTTTGTTGTGGTTGTTATTATTTCCGTCAGAACACCCTGGGAGGGAAATCACAGCCCCTGACGCAGCGCTGGGTGTTGAATCTAAAGGTTGTGTGAACAAACAGCCCCTGGCACTGGTGCACATTCCTCAGTGCAAGAGACTCCTCACCCTCTGAACCATTATAATATTTAACGTCACATCGTATCTGGAAATGAAAACTCTTGATCTGCTTGGTCAGAAGTCATTATCAATCAGTATTAGATTTTTATATTATTTTTTCTTATGCCTATTTAGCAGTGAAACTGTTTCTGAGGGTGGCAGGTCCTCCCAGGGATTTTCCAGGATAAAGCCAGCCAGGCCAGGGGCCAGGAGCCATTTTCAGAGTGCAGAGAGAAAGGGGAGGCAGCTGCCCAGGCAGAGGGGCTGAAAATCCTCCCTGCCAAAGTCTGCATTACACAGGAACAGTATTTCGAATAAAGAGAGATTTAAATCAAAATGAGAGGTCCAATGAGAGCAGTTGAGAAAATACAATTTTCATACAGATTCCTTGTTTTATGAGAGGATTTTGAAGTCTTTTAGAAGGTTTGTTTTTGTGGCAGAACCTGAGGTACCCACCTGCTGCTTTCCCTGGGTCTGAATCAGCCCCAGACAGAGGATAAAAGCCCAGCTCGTGTTTTCCCCAAATTACACACTTGATTTCATGTTTTTTCCTTCTCTCCTCTACTAAATCTTTTTCCTTCTCCTGCTCCACCTGCTTTTTTCTTCCTTTCCCCCCTTCCCTCTCCCCAGAGGCCCTGGTGCAGTGGCTGGGATGTCCCTGCTGCTCTCTGGTGCCTTCCCAGGTGTGTCACCCTTGCTGTGCCCCGGAGCTGCAGGGCAGGGCACCCTTGGGAGCCCTGGGAGCAGCACGGAACACGTGGAGCCGTTTGCTGGGGGAATTTGGGGCAGAGGCTGTCCCAGCTCCTGCAGTGACATCCAGTGTCCCCCTGTGCCCTCCCTGCCCCAGGAGCATCCTGCCTCCTCTCCAGCACAAAGGACACCCCAAACTGCCTGCAGCAGCTGCCAGCTCTCTGAACCATCCTCCGCAGCCACAGCCTGGCCATGCAGAGCTCTGCGTGCAGGGTATCTCCTCACAGGCCTGTGAAACCAGAGAGCAAAACGTGCAAAGTTAAAGCACCCCAAATGTGCAAAGTTAAAGCACCCAAAAGTGCAAAGTTAAAGCATCTCAAAAGGCAAAGTTCAAGCACCCCAAAATGTAAAATTAAAGCACCCAAATTTGCAAAGTTAAAGCACCCAAATGTGCAAAGTTCAAGCACCCCAAAATGCAAAGTTAAAGCACCCCAAATGTGCAAAGTTAAAGCACCCAAAAGGCAAAGTTAAAGCACCCCAAAACCACAAAGTTAAAGCACCCCAAAGTGCAAAGTTAAAGCACCCCAAAACCACAAAGTTAAAGCACCCCAAAATTCAAAGTTAAAGCACCCCAAAATTCAAAGTTAAAGCACCCAAAAGGCAAAGTTAAAGCACCCCAAAGGTACAAAGTTAAAGCACCCCTAAGTGCAAAGTTAAAGCACCCCAAAACCACAAAGTTAAAGCACCCCAAAACCACAAAGTTAAAGCACCCCAAAGTGCAAAGTTAAAGCACCCCAAAACCACAAAGTTAAAGCACCCAAAAGGCAAAGTTAAAGCACCCCAAAGGTACAAAGTTAAAGCACCCCTAAGTGCAAAGTTAAAGCACCCCTAAGTGCAAAGTTAAAGCACCCCAAAACCACAAAGTTAAAGCACCCCAAAACCACAAAGTTAAACCATCCCAAAGGCACAAAGGTGAGCAGTCAGTGTGCAGGCACAGGCGTTTGCACACTCCTACTGAGGTTTTATTTTTGTACTTCTGATGGCAACGATCAGAGAAAATAGCACGGATAGCACTGGTTTGGAAATATGGAACATGCACGTGAAAATGAATACAGAATAAGTTCGTTAATATCGGTGTTATTACAATGCATACTTAATTAACTCATCATAGCAGCACACTGGCAGAGAAGTGTTCTCAGTGATGATAAAGTGCTAAATCTCCAAATGAACACCTACAGACACATGTATGACAGCACAGCAATAAACAAGGAATCAATTGTCTCGCTTTTATAAAAAGGAACTCTAGCGAATAAGAAAAAATAAACTTTAGAAAAAAAAAAAAAAGAGCTATTTTTTCTCTGTCTCCAAGCAATCTGGTCTATGGAAGGTGTCCTTGCCCATGGCAAGGGGTTGGAATGAGATGGTTTTAAAGGTCTATTTCAACCCAAACCAGTTTGTAATTCTGTCATTCTGTGATTCTGTAATTCTATGATTTCAGATTTTTTCTGATACCATCACATCACCAGCCAAAACCTTAAGAAATTTTGGCACACGAGAAGGAGCCAGGGCCCTTCCAAATATTCAACTTGCCATGTTGCATTTTCATCTGGGCCTGTGTTTTCATTACTGGTGGGCTCCCATCAGCACTTTGCTGCCCTGTGTTGGACTCGGGACTGTTTGCATAGCACAGTTTGGAAATGCTCACACACAGGAGGATTTTACCCAAAATCTAAAGGCAAAATCACAGACCCTGGATATAGGGGCAGGATCCACGTGGCAGAGAGGTATTGGGGAGCAGCTGCTGAACTGGAGGTGTTCCCTGCAGTGCCAGCACCCACGGGAGAGGAGAGGGGCTCACCCAGCTGGCACAGAGAGCATCACCCCACACACCCAGCTCCAAAGGAGGCACGGAGAGCATCACCCCACACACCCAGCTCCAAAGGAAACACGGAGAGCATCACCCCACACACCCAGCTCCAAAGGAAACACGGAGAGCATCACCCCACACACCCAGCTCCAAAGGAGGCACAGAGAGCATCACCCCACACACCCAGCTCCAAAGGAGGCATGGAGAGCATCACCCCACACACCCAGCTCCAAAGGAAACAGGTGGCAGGGTCATCCCTGCTCGACCAGATCCCAGACCTGGGGAAAATAATGCTAGAAAAAACAGGTGAGTTACCACATTTCCTTTCTAAAGGAAAACAAAAAAGTTAAAGTGCCCCAAAAGGTGCAAATACCACCAAAAGAAAGTAAAAATGCCCCTTTTCTCTGCAGCCAGACTGTGCTGTGTGAACACAGACATCTCTGATGGCAGGAGAGGTCTCAGGTGTGTGAGAGCCTGGGCAGGGCAGGGACAGAGCAGCACCTCACCTGGGCTGCCAGAGCTGTCTGGGGCTGGCCTGGAATGTTGAACACCAGTGCTCTCCAAAATCTTCCAGAGCCATTATCCCAAAGCTTTATTTCTTCCTTGGTTTTCCAGAGCCAGGCCCCCGTTATCCCAAAGCTTTATTTCTTCCTTGGTTTTCCAGAGCCAGGCCCCCGTTATCCCAAAGCTTTATTTCTTGCCTGGACCATGTTTGCAGCCCCCTGAAGCAGCAGGGAGTGCTGGGTGTGCAGGCTGCTGCTGCAGGGAGGGGTTTGCACCCCTGGCTGTGTGCCTGGAGCCCAGCAGGGAGCGGCCACCCCAGACACCCCCACACCCCACAGCTGGGCAGGGATGGACCCCAGGGAGCCGTGTGAGGGGTGGTGACAGCAGCACAGCCAGCACTGGAGAGCTGTCATCATTAACATGACAGGAATCCTTGTGCCAACTGAGGGAACAGTCTGTGTTCAACCTGAGTGCCAAACATGCACTAATGTGGAATTTCACTCAGGCAAAACCTGAAATCTCAGAATCAAACAACCACAGAACCTCCTGAGCTGGGAGGGACCCACAGGGATCATCCCAGCCCCTGTCCTTGCCCAGAGCCCCAACAATCCCAGCCTGGGCATCCCTGGCAGCACTGCCCAAAGGCTCCTGGAGCTCTGGGGCCGTGCCCATTCCCTGGGGAGCCTGGGCAGTGCCCAGCACCCTCTGGGGGAAGAACCTTTCACAAAATCCAACCTAAACCTCCCTGGCCCAGCTCCAGCCCTTCCCTGGTGCTGTCCCTGTCCCAGGGCAGAGATGGGAGCTGCCCCTCTGCTGTCCCTTGGGAGGAGCTGCAGGCCCCAGTGAGGTCTGGCCTCAGTCTCTGTTCCAGCTGAACAATCCAAATGTCCTCAGCTGCTCCTGCTGTGGTCCTGTGGACCCTTCACCACCTCTGTGTCCCTCCTTTGGACAGTTTCCCACAGCTTTAATCTTCCCTATAAAGGTTTGTCCCCGGGGACAGCACGTGGGGAGCTCATGAGCCATGAGGAAATGAACAGCCCCTCCCTGTGACTGAGTGACCCAGCAAGGAGGGAGAAAAGGGGTTTTGGCATTTTTTGGGACCAGGCTCTTTGTCACTGGGGTGAGCCTTGGGAGCCAGCCCCATTGCTGCCAGAGAAATGTAAAGAGGCACAGGGACTGTGCTTGGGAGGACAGGGGAGTGCAGGGAATAAAAGGAATTTGTTCCTGCAGCTGGGGCAGGCACAGCCCATCGGTGCTGCCCCATCACCACGGGCACTCGAGGCACATCCTCACACTGGTGAGGCTCAGCAGGCACGGCCTGGGCCAAGGACAGGCTGTGCCAAGGACAGGCTGGGCCAAGGACAGGCTGTGCCTCCTGCCGTGCCCAGGCAGGAGTTCTGGGCAATGTCTCATGGGCTGGCATCTCCTACCCCTGCTGGGATGGGAGATTGTTTGGGATCCCCTTTTCCTTCTCCTCTTGTCCCCCTCCAATAAAACCTTTTAATCAAACACCTTCCAGGACTGAACCCTTTCCTTGCTGGCACCTACAACCGATGCCTTGCATCCATGAACCCTCCCAGCCCCAAACCTGCTGTGCTTCCCCTGGACGTGGTGGGATGTGCTGGTGACCCAGCAGAGTGGGGAGCCCCAGGGCAGGCAGGCCTGGAGCTGGGCTGTGTGCTCAGCTCAGGGCAGCTCTGTGGGCAGTGGGGAACGGCTCCCTTCGGGTTTCTGGCTGCCAAGCAAGCAAAGGCAGGACAACCCCACATCCTCCTCACTGCCCAGCACTCCCGTGTGCACACGGACTCGGAGAAGGAGAGGGGAGCAGCAGCCAGGGGTGGGTAAAGGGGCCTGCCCCTCCCTGGCCGCCTGACCTCCCGTGAACCAGCATCTCCCCGGGCCTGCTCTGACCTTTCCAGGCGTGCAAAGAACGCCCCAGCTCGGGCCAGTGTTCACAGGTCTGATTTTCCTGGGCAGCCAGCTCCTGCTGCTCCCAGCTTCTGCCGAACATTTTCTCACATATGTACGACCAGATCCATGGGAACATCTCCCGATGACTGACTCTGTAATTTGCCTGTTTTCTCCTAGGGAAAAAAACCACTTTACAGATTAACAATCAAGCTAACAGCTTCTGTTGTGGATATGAAAGAACATTACCCTTGTGGCACACTCCAGTCCTACAGTTCTGTGGCTTCATAAGCGAGGACGCTGCCCGTCTGCTGGCAGACAGGCAGGGCAGGCCCTGCTGTGGACTCGCTCAGATGCCTCTGAAATTAAATTTATTGTTCCTCAGAGAAAAGAAAACCTATTTTACCCTGTGCCAGATCAGAACCAAAGGTCTGTATTCCTCTAGGCCTTGTGGATGAAGCAAGCCTTTATTTTCAGCCTGTGTTAGTTCTGTGGTATTTTGGGAGCACGGGGCAGCCTGGGGAGGGGCAGCGTGTGCTGAGCTGGGGTGGTGGGGAGGGTCCCCGAGGTTTGCTGGGGGGCTGTGGGCAGAGCCCAGAGCAGGAGCGTGGAGCCCTCCCAGGCAGAGCCGTGCTGTGAGGGACATCGTCTGCACGTCCTGGCAGGGTGGGGGGCAGTCCAGGAATGCCTCTGAGCTCCCTGTCCCAGCACTGAGAAACCCTTCAGCCACCTTCAGGCTCTGCAGTCCTGCTGCCCCTGCAGTGTCCCTATGCTGCAGGGACAGGGGTGAGGGGTCCCTGGACAGGGCAGGGGCAGCTTCTGCTGCCTCCTCCAGCTCTGGAGGGAAGTGTGTCCAGGCCAAATCCCTGGGAAAGCAGCTTTAGCAAACCTGGGAATTGTTGCCCTTCCAAACACCTCTGCTGGGAAGGCAGAGAGCCAGAGCCTCTCACGGGGTCAGAGCTCTTCCCCATCCTCTCCACTGTGCTCCAGCCATGCCCCCCAAGCCCTTTGCTGCACCTCCCACTGTCCCACGCTGCTCCAGCCCCAGTGTCCAACCTGGCCTTGGGCACTGCCAGGGATGCAGGGGCAGCCACAGCTGCTCTGGGAATTCTGTGCAGGGCCTGCCCACCCTGCCAGGGAACAATTCCTTCCCAGTGGCTGATTTCAATCTACCCTCTTTCAGGTAAAATCTGTTAAAACTCATCCCCTCTCCTGTCCCTCTTTCCCCAGAAGGATCAGCTATCCTGAGCCATCCGTGCACTGGCAGCCCTGGACTCCATTCCTGAGCTCCTGGGCCAGGCTCGGTGCTGCAGCTTTTAGTCCTGGAGCAAACCTCACTTCCTCCAGCGTGGAGCACTCCGGAGTGCTTTTAGAAAGCTAAACAATCTGATGGGAAGTCTTTTCTAGCATTTTTAAAACTGCTTTTTTGTTCCTTCAGTGCTGACACATCTCCAGAGGCTGTGTCTAGACGATTTAGCGTCTCTGCATATCCTCACGGATGTGGTGCTGTGTCATCCCCCAGAAATCCTGGAAACATCACTTCCCTACAGCTCCCAAACCTGCTGCTCACACAGTCACACCTGCTGTCTGAGCTGCTGCTGGGCTTCAGGATCCTGGATCCCTCTGGACCTTTCTCCAGTTCCCCTGCACCTGTAAGAGTGGTACATGGGACATGTACACTCCATGGGACATGGGCAGGGTCTGGGCTTGGCACGATCCCTGAGGTTCAATGAAATTCCTGCACCCCTGCCCATGAAAATTCTGTGAAAAGAATGGAGGGCACCATCCACAGCGCTGCAGAAAAAATACCTTTGAGGGACCACTTGGTCTCTCAGTGGAAACACGTGCATGGTACCCACACACACAGCAAAGGCACACGCTCATCATTCCCAGTTTGCCAATTCACTTCTCCAGGACAGGCTGCCATGGTGCTCCCAGCCTTTCCCTGCCTTCCCCTGCCCGGGCAGGTTTGTGCCAAGGGAATTCCAGAGGGGTGACCCCTGCTCCCTGCAGGAAGGTGTGTGCCAAGGGAATTCCAGGTGACCCCTGCTCCCTGCAGGTGCAGCTCCCTGCCCCAGGACGGGGCAGCGCTGGCCAAAGGACCCCACCGTGTGGAGCCCCCGGCTGCACTCGGCAGCAGCCCGAGGCTTTCCCTGGCAGGAAGCACAGGTTATTAAAGCCCAGGCAGTATTCGCTGTGGTCCCTTCCTTTCATCAACTCTCCTCTCCAATATTGTGTGCTCTGTTCTGCAGGGAAGGCAGTGCACTGTTTAATAAGAAGAAGGGGTTGCTTCGGCACACCCGGGTATTGGTGATTGACTCTGAGTTTTTTAATAATTCAGCTGCAAGACAGGCCCTGAGTACCCACAGCACCCAGAGAATGCCCTGGAGGAGAACAGAGAGCTGCGAGGTTTTGCTGCTGAGTGCTGGGGGCCGAGGCTCCTTCCAAGGCAGCTGGGAACAAACCCACCTGTCTGTCCTGAAAAAAGGGGGATGCACCTGGGAATCAGCTCCTTTACTGACCTGGAGCCAAGGCAGGGAGCAGAGGGAAACCAGCGGGTAAAATACCCAGGGCAGGGAGCAGATGAGATGAAGACTGATCCCAGGGATGCCTTTGTGTGTGGAGTACATCCACCTCAGATTTCCTCTGGGAGCTGCTTTCCAAGTGCAGCTCAGCTGAGGGGTGTGTAACCTTGGCAAGCCTCAGCAGCAGGACACAGAAACCCTGAGCTCTGCCCAAGTCTGGCTTGGTTGGTTCCTGGCTCGGTTCCACCTGAGCTGATTCTGACCCGGGGCAGAGAGGGCACAGGGCTAGGCTCCCCTGTGTCACCCTGTGGATTTTCTGGGGCTCAGATTTTACTGCTGGCTACTGCTGGCTCTTTCCCACGGGAACACATTCCCATTCTCACGGCAATGTCTCTGTTGTTTTGTAAACACTAAAGAGAGCTTTGTTGTTTTGTAAACACTAAAGAGAGCTCTGCCCTTCTCACGCCAGTTTCCCCAAACAATCTCTGTCACCTGTTGTTTGCTGAAGGAGAAGAGCCGCCGTCCTTCTCTGACCAATGGCAGCCCCTTTTGTGGAGCATCTTATAAAAGCACAAAGATTCAAAAAGTAAAACTTCTGATGACCAAGAACTGTGTGTGTGCTTTTCCTCACTGCCCAATCACTGTAACACCCCTGACACCCCCAGGGACACTTGGCAGGAGGAGTTTCCCAGGAATGACACCAGGCATGCCTGACAAACACCCTTCTCCTCAGCAAACCCTTCCTGGATTAGAAGTCCTTGGATGCTGTTCCAGCTGCAGGAGACTGATCCTCCACAGCTCAGGGAGAGCTTTGAATCCTGCCCAGAGCTACAGCAGAAACTCCTGTCCTGGTCCCTGAAGGAAATCCTTGTCCCCCAGCTCTCCTCAGCCCTGGGTCCATCCGCAGAGTGTGTGTGTTCCCTGCAGTTCCAGGTGTGAGCTCCCTGCAGTTCCAGGTGTGAGCTCCCTGCAGTTCCAGGTGTGTGTTCCCTGCAGCTCCAGGTGTGAGCTCCCTGCAGCTCCGGGTGTGAGCTCCCTGCAGCTCCGGGTGTGTGCTCCCTGCAGTTCCAGGTGTGAGCTCCCTGCAGCTCCAGGTGTGTGTTCCCTGCAGCTCCGGGTGTGTGTTCCCTGCAGTTCCAGGTGTGAGCTCCCTGCAGCTCCAAGTGTGAGCTCCCTGCAGCTCCGGGTTTGAGCTCCCTGGCAGCCCCAGGAGAGGCTGCTCAGGGTGGGCTTGCAGGATTCTGAGCAAACACAACACGACTTCTGCTGGCTTGTGCAGCTTCCCACTGGTGTATTCACAGGGACTCCAGAGGCAGGACAGCCGGCAGGGCTGTGCAGACAGGAGGCACTGACAGGCTGTCCTGAGGGGCAGGGTCCTGCTCACCCACCAGCACACAGAAATGTTCTTCACAGCGGCTTGGGGACGACCTGGTAACCAAGGGGATTGGCAATCTGCAGGCAGCACATGAGGAAAACAAGGATGGATGTCTCAGGAATGCAATGGAGTGGATACGTCCTGAAGAATTAGGGGAAAGTGTTTGTTTTATCTTTTCTGACATTAGCAGCACAAGCATACGCACAGCCCCCAAAGCCGCTCGTTTGCAGGAATTTGTTTCTCATCCTAGTTTTTTCACAGGTTTTGAGTTTCTTTCCGTGTTCTCTTAAGTCCCTGGCAAAATTTCCCTGGAGTTCAGCAATAAATTAGAGCTTTTATGAATTACACACCTCTGACACCTCCTCGGAGAAATAAAACATTAGTGGGAACCAGAGCTGTGCTGGAGCAGCCAAGAGCTCTGAGAATTCCTCACTCCATCGTCACTGCAGCTGCCAAATGCACCCAGTGATCGATCCCAGGGCTTGTGAATCACCCCCACGGGTGGGGTTTTACCCTTTCTGCTGTGATCATTTACCCTGCAGCTCCAGGCACGCTTTCCAGCTGTGCAGAGAACACCAAGGTTACAGCAACACCAAGGCAGGGCTGTCTGTGGCAGTCACACAGCTCACAGGGCATTAATGTTACAGCATTTATGTTGCTGCTAGAATTCAGTTTGTGCTCAGGACATTCAGAAGGTGCCACCCTCCAAGTGCCAGTTATGTGAACAGGGCTGGGACTGCTCAGTGACACATCACTGCTGTCCCATGGCCCTCTCCGTGTTCTCTTTTGCTTTTCCATCCACAGGGATCATCCTGGCCCCAATAAAGGCAAATTTGGTCACAAGAAAAAATGCCTGGAAGGCAACAGCACAGGGGCAGCTCTGCCAGGGAGGGGAAATCTGAAACCTGGAGGAAACATCATTTTGGGCTTGTTTCAGGAGCTCTGGAGAATCCCACAGACCCTTTACCTGCTGATGCTGGCACTGGCCTTCATCCCCAGTAAGTCGTGGCTCTTTGCCTTCCTGCAGGGCTCTTGTTAAGTAAACCCAGGACAAAAGGAGTCAGGATCTGGTTGTCTCAACAGCCTTTGCATTTTGCTTTGCCTGGTCAGGCTTCACCAAGGATGGGGCAGTTCCTATCAGTTGTTCTACCTTCAGCACAACACCTGCAGTTAAAATCTGCACAACCCCACGGTGGCTGACCCTGGAATAGCCTGAAATCCAGAATTCCTACCAGGAGTTGTTCAGCAGAGCAGCTGAGGGAGCCCAGGCCTGGTGACAGCAGCAAGGGAGAAGAAGGGACAGGTGGCAGAACAGAGCCCGTCACTGCTTTGGGGAACCACAGGTAATCAACAGATGTCACTGAAAACATCTATGTCCAAAGGAGGTTTGCAAGCATAAACAGGAATTATTCAGTATTCCACAAGAACACGTCACTGCAACAGCCACACAGATCCACCACTGCCAAGTTTGTACACAACAGTGAGAGAAATGAGAGAAAGCAGCAGAGTTCTCCTTGTTTCTGCTGCTCCAAGGGCTGTGCAGAGCAGGTGTAATCACTGGTGTGAGAAAAACCATTCCTTCTGTTGGCTGTGGCTCGGACAGATGCAGTTTTACAACAGCAATGATGTAAGAAAAACCTGGTTTGTCTGTTAGTCCTAGAACTGTTCCTAACGTTCCCTGACCTGCTGTTGGCTTTAACAACCTGACTTTTGGAGAGTCCTGAGGAAAAATCCAACATGCCAACCCGGAGCAGGCAGCTTGGGCCAGCCCTGAGGCTGAGAGGGGCAGGTGGGTCAGCAAAAACCTCCCTGTCCAGCCCTTCTCCCACTGGCCAGGAAGAATCTGGTTCTGGTGGTGGAAAGAGCCATTCCAGCTGCCCCGGGGACAAGAGATCCCCCAGCTGAACACACCGGTCTGGGCCCTCCCTCAGCCCCAGCCTCTGCAGGGATGCAAACGTCCTGCACTGCGTGGGAGGGCACAGGGCAGTGTCCTGCAGGGGCCACCTGGGCTCCCACTCTGTGCCCTGCCCTGGCACCCGTGGTGGCCACCAGCCCGCTCTCTGCTGCAGTTCCCATCTCCAGGGGAGCAAGGAACGCTCCTCCAAATCCTGCAGCCTCGACAGTGCTCAGGGAGCTTTGGAAAACTTCAGCATTTCGCCTCCAGTTCTTTCCCTGCTCAGCCTCTTTGATGATTCCTCAGCTATCTGTACAGACAAGGGCACACCCACCCCTCCAGTTCCTCCCTCCTTTCTCATCCTTCTGACAGCTTTACACTCTCTGCCTCTGCCCCACGGTTCTGGGGGCTCTGAGGGTGCCTTTAACCCTGTGTGTGCTGCAGCAGCCTGGATCCTGCCAGAGCCCTGGGCTGAGCACAGGGAAGCCCTGGCAGTGTCCCAGGCCAGCCCGGGACAGTGGGAGGTGTCCCTGCCATGGCAGGGGTGGCACTGGGTGGGATTTGAGGTCCCTCCCAACCCCACCCAGTGTGTGACCCCTGCTCACTGCCCTTCCCCAGGGCTGTGCTGCCCCAGCAGCACCTGGCTCACCTGGGCCGGGGTTGGGGGGTTTCCTTTCAAACTCGGGCACTGCTTTGGTCCCTGGTGTTTTCAGGGCAGGACTCTCACCCTGCCCCAGCACACGGGGCACCCTCAGAGCTCAGCCAACACCCTGCCAGGGACCAAAGCTCCTGCAGCCTTTGCCACTCCTGAGCCCAGCTGGGAGTGCCAGGGTGTCACCCTGTATTCTCCTGGGCTTCAGATTTTACTGCTGGCTACTGCTGGCTCTTTCCCATGGGAACAGATTCCCATTCTCACGGCAATGTCTCTGTTGTTTTGTAAACACTAAAGAGAGCTTTGTTGTTTTGTAAACACTAAAGAGAGCTCTGCCCTTCTCACGCCAGTTTCCCCAAACAATCTCTGTCACCTGTTGTTTGCTGAAGGAGAAGAGCCGCCGTCCTTCTCTGACCAATGGCAGCCCCTTTTGGGGAGCATCTTATAAAAGCACAAAGATTCAAAAAGTAAAAGTTTCTGATGGCCAAGAACTGTGTGTGTGCTTTTCCTTGTGCCCAATCACTGTAACACCAGGGGATCCCTGGGGGTCCCTGGAGCTCAGAGTCCCTGCAGCCCCCAGCCCGCAGGGAGAGCCCTGCCCTGCAGGGAATGCTGCCAGCCTTCCATCCGCTGCCCTCTCCCGTGGCTCCTGCGTGCCAGGAGAGCTGCACGGCCTCACAGGCTCCCCAGAGCCTCGGGCAGGGGCTCCTCCTCACAGCTCCATCAGCCCTCATCCATCCTGCCCTCCTCTGCTCAAGGGAAGTCCCCTGGGACACAGAGAACGTTTGTTAGCTGGAAGTCACTTTGTCAGTCGTGATCTTGTGCTGACAGCTCTGTGTCTGAAAAGCAATTTTGGTCTCAATCACAATGAATAAAATAACAGGTTTAACATTTGGAAAGCTCATTACTGGAAACTTTATAAAACTTAAGGCTAACAAGGCTGAATTATTGCTTGAAAGAGCAATTTTTTTTTCTTAAGAATACAGACATAAAAAGATTTATGTATGTAACCCAGTTACGATTGTGGAGTACAGCCTTGGCATTCCACACTCCTCTTTTTTCCCCGAGTCTCTTCTTTTTCACGTATCAGTGCATCCAGCTAAGCACAATGTCATTAGCACAGAGCGTTTAGCAGAGCCTCAGCTCCGGGGAGGGATTAGCAGGCTCCGGGAGCCCTCCCCTGCAGATGACACTGCTGCCTGCATTCCCCAGGCCCCAGAGGTACCACAGACACGATTGCATTTTGATGCCTTGAATTTCCAAGTGGGGAGGAAGTCAGCAAAGGACAGCGGGGATGATGTCAGCCTGTGTCTGCACTGGTGCACAGCACGGCCAGCACTCACCTTCCCCAGGCAAACACAGCTGGGTTATTGATTCATTGATTGATTCCTTGATTCATTGATTGATTGATTGATTCATTGATTGATCAGCCCAAAGCAGAGCCCTTCCCCAGCACTCACCTTCCCCAGGCAAACACAGCTGGGTTATTGATTCATTGATTCATTGATTCATCGATTCATTGATTGATTGATTCACTGATTGATTCACTGATTGATCAGCCCAAAGCAGAGTCCTTACCCAGCACGTTCTGCACAACAACCAGACCCCAGCTGACCCCAGCCTCATCCCAAATCCCAGGAATGCTGTGTTCTGCACCATAACACAGAAAAGCTGTTGATCTCTCCACAATACACGGAGATATGAAAATCTCCTCATGACCCTGCCGTGTCTCTTGTGCTCTGGGGGGCACAGGCTCACCAGCCTGTTTGGTGTACAGCTGGTCAGCCATTGGTATCAGCAGGGCACAGACAAGCCGTGTTCTGTTTGTTCTCCCCTCTAAACACACACAGAAATATTGTGGCTGTGAAAACTCGATTTATGTTCTGAGAGAGCAAGGGCTCTGGTGCCTACTTTGCCCAGAAATGTGCTTAAATATTGATAATTTCATGATGCATTCTTCAGAGTGCCCCGTTTTCCCAGAGCCTCATTTTTAAAGGCTGGCTCTAAAAGGCATTGGGGGAGCTGGAGCTGCAGCACTTGGAGCCTCTGACAGGAGACAGATTTTGGTAGCAGCGCAGTCAGTGCCAAAGGGCTCCTCACAGAGGATCTCCCAGAGCCCTCGGACATTTTCTGCCTCTGCTGCTTTGCACGAGGGCATCTGGGCCTGTGCAAAGCACTGGGCACTGTCCTGCTCCACATCCTTCTCTCTGAGATGGAGAGATGTGCATTCGATGGATGGACAAAGGGGAATGATTTCACACGGACAGGGCAGGTTGGGTGGGATATTGGGAAGGAATTCCTGCCTGGCAGGGGGGCAGGCCCTGGCACAGGTGCCCAGAGCAGCTGTGGTGCCCCCGCATCCCTGGCAGTGCCCCAGGCCAGCTCTGTCACCTTGAGGGGTTGCCAAGAGCCTCATGGTAGTGACCAGAAAGAGACACCAGGGGAGGGTTTGGGCCTGGAGCCTCCTGAGGGAACCCACAGCCCCCTGTCCATGAGGGGGTGACACACCCTGCTGAGTGTGGGACAGACAGACACACCATAAACCCCTCATAAACTGAGCAGGAGAGCACACACCAGCCTGGGGAAACCCTGCCAGCCCCTGCCAGCCCTGGGAGCTCAGTCCTCTGCAGGGTGGGAACAGGGATCCTCTCCTCTCCTCTCCTCTCCTCTCCTCTCCTCTCCTCTCCTCTCCTCTCCTCTCCTCTCCTCTCCTCTCCTCTCCTCTCCTCTCCTCTCCTCTCCTCTCCTCTCCTCTCCTCTCCTCTCCTCTCCTCTCCTCTCCTCTCCTCTCCTCTCCTCTCCTCTCCTCTCCTCTCCTCTCCTCTCCTCTCCTCTCCTCTCCTCTCCTCTCCTCTCCTCTCCTCTCCTCTCCTCTCCTCTCCTCTCCTCTCCTCTCCTCTCCTCTCCTCTCCTCTCCTCTCCTCTCCTCTCCCCTCTCCTCTCCCACAGACTGTTGGTATTAAAAGTTTTCTACCTGTTACCTGGATGGGTGTGAGATGTTAAAATAATTTCCTCATTTTTATAACCCAGGTCTGTAGTGTCCCTGGGTAGAAATCCCAGTGCTCCTGTTGAACAGGGGTGCAGGTGCTGGCATTAGCAAATGGAAGCACTTGGATTGAGATGAATTTTTCCTGTTTGTCAAAATACAAAGGTTTGTTTGTTTGTGTCTTGTTGCTGCCTTGTTCTCTAAGCCACAGAGTTAATCACAGCTTTGTTTCTTAGACACTGAAAGCATTCTCATTTCTGAACTCACCAGCTAATGCTCATCATCTATTTGGCTTTTCTGTTTGTTTGTTTGATGTGTTGAGGAGGCAGAACACAGGCCCAGGGAACAGCATTGCCCAGGGCACTCCCACTGCTGCGTGAGGAGTCCCAGCCATTTCGGCAGCAAATCTAAACAACAGGTATTAAACAGAGCATCCTCAAAGTCAGAACAGACTGTGCCCCAGAACAGCAGAAATTAGAGAGTTTACTCAGGAATTGTGTGATAATAGCTTGAAGGAAAGAAAAATCATCTTTGAATTAAATACATCTGATGTGCTTATTAAGCAAGAGGTGAATTCTATTTAAACATTAAAAAAAACCCCAAAACCCAGCTTTTTTCAGGTGAGATACCAAACATAACCCTGAAGTGATCAGGATTTATCAGGCTCTATCAGTGGCCTGCAGCTGCTCAGCATTGTTGTGGTGTGTGGGGTTGTTTGTTTCTTGCAAATGGGGTGTTCTGGTTTTGGCACTGGCACACCAAACTGGCCTCAGGTGTGAGCACTGAGGGATGTGTGAGCCAGCACAGCTAACAAAGCTGGTGCCTTTTGGGGTCGGCTCTGCAGTGCAAACACAATACCCAGCCTGGGAGAGACTGACAGCCCCGAAATCCACAGCTTTGGTCTTGAAAAGTGACTGTGAGCTCTTTGTATTGCAGAGCCAGAATTCCTTTGGTTCCGTTCATGTTTCAATTCCATTACTAGCTCAAAGTAAAAACCCAGCAAACATAACCCAAAACCCCCACAAAGAACCACCCAAACCCTGACCAAACCACAGCACTGCTCACTGCTCCCACCATGGGCACAGTAAGGAATTCAGTTAATCAGTCATGCTGTAAAGAGGAAAATAAATCCCACCCAGCCCCACCCCTGCCATGGCAGGGACACCTCCCACTGTCCCAGGCTGCTCCAAGCCCAATGTCCAACCTGGCCTTGGGCACTGCCAGGGATCCAGGGGCAGCCACAGCTGCTCTGGCAATTCCAGCCCAGCCAGGAATTCCCAATCTCCCATCCATCCCAGCCCTCTGGCAGTGGGAAGCCATTCCCTGTGTCCTGTCCCTCCATCCCTTGTGAAAATTGTGTGAGGCTCCCTCTGGAAGCAAACAATCCCTTTCTGAGCAAGCTGAGGCAGTCAAGAGTTTGGATCTATTTTTCTCTCATTTACTTGGATAAAAATTTAATTACACCAAGATAATCTATGGAATCTCCTGAAACTGCATGAGATTGTTAAGAGAGAGAATCTTCATCTGAGCAGGTGCGCTGAAGGTGAGCGTACGCTGTGTTTTACTACTTTAAATAAATTACAAGAATGAAATATTCATAAAGCCCCATTGTTTGGCTTTAGTGTGTTTGCTTCCTGTAGCATAATTCATCCAACACTTTTGTACAAACTGTGTAAGGGTGTATTAATTGCTGTAATGCAATTTACAGATTTCCTCCCATATGGCTGATTGGAATAGTAGATACAGCAAAATGTGGCAGCAGCATTTGCTAATAAATGGTGTGCCCAGGCAGGAAAGCTGCATTCTCAGGAATCAGGGTCTGTGATTGAATTGCCCAGCTCGGTTTTAGTCAGTGCTTAACACAATCCTTCACCCCGTGGCACCACCAGTGTCTGGGCAGGACGCCCTCCCTCGGGGGGCAGAGAGGGCCCAGCTTAGCTGGGAGCATCCCCTTGGTGCCTTTGTAAGGATGGTTGTTATCCAAAGTTATTATCATTTTTGAAGAAATTGCCTGTTCAGCGGCTCAGATATGGCAGAGGCATACAAAAGCAAAGGACAATTTCCAGCAGACAAAACTCCTTTCATCAAAGGTTGGGCTCGATGGTTTCAGGATGGTTCTGTGACCCTGTGAGCCAGACAATCTCACAGAGGACGAGGCTGAGAGTTTCTCTGGTGATGTCCATCCATGCAGCCATGCAGAACTTGTTTGTTCAAGGCAGCAGGAGCTGGGGAGAGCTTTGCTGAGCTGCTCTGCTCTGCTCTGCTGCGTGCCCTGGGCCCTGGGGCTGGGCTGGGAGCTGCTCCAGGGTGTGGGTGCATGGTGGGGTCCGTGTGTTACACAGGAACCCTGAGCTGTTAAATCAGGACTGTGAGGTGGGGTCTGTGTGTTACACAGGAACCCTGAGCTGTTCAATCAGGGACTGTGAGGTGGGGTCCGTGTGTTACACAGGAACCCTGAGCTGTTCAATCAGGACTGTGAGGTGGGGTCCGTGTGTTACACAGAACTCTGAGCTGTTCAATCACATCTGTGAGGTGGGGTCCGTGTGTTACACAGAACTCTGAGCTGTTCAATCACATCTGTGAGGTGGGGTCCGTGTGTTACACAGAACTCTGAGCTGTTCAATCAGGGACTGTGAGGTGGGGTCTGTGTGTTACACAGAACTCTGAGCTGTTAAATCAGATCTGTGAGGTGGGGTCCGTGTGTTACACAGAACTCTGAGCTGTTCAATCAGGGACTGTGAGGTGGGGTCCGTGTGTTACACAGAACTCTGAGCTGTTCAATCAGGAAGGGCTGGGGATTGCTACAGGGAGGGCAGGGCATGACAGAACTTTAACCAGGAGCTGAAACTGTTGCAGACAAGGCTGTTTGTGTGTGTCTTGCTGTTCCAGTACTGGCAATCCACATCCAAACCAAAAGTGCAAAGAAATTGTGTGCAAAGGGCACTTGAAAGTCTCTGTGTGCATAAGGAGAGCTTCCAGAGATTTCTGTGACGCTGTTGATACCTGCACCCACTAGTCCCAGTCAGCTTTAATGACACAGGTGATTCCTCCCTGCTCAGCTCACGTTAATGATATGTATTGACTTCTGCATATTGTAAATTGGCCATGAAATGACCCATTTCTGCCTGTGGAAATGCTTCTGGACAATTTTTGCCTTGCTAGTTAGAGTCTCAGAAGATGTTCCCTAGCAAAGGAGTGTGTCCAAGCCCCAAAAGTACATTCCAGAACCAACTTAATGGATTTCAAACTGCCTGTTTATGAGGAAAGAAATGTTTTCTCTTTGAACTAGGATTTATCTTTGAGCCCCAGCACACGTGTGTGTGTGTTCAAATACAAGTGGTGGGATCTAACAAATTCCTGGAGCTGTCAGGGTGCAGGAAAAGTCATGTAATGGTCATAAATCAGTCATGCAATGTTCACAGATCAGTCATGCAACGCTCACAGATCAGTCATGCAACGCTCACAGATCAGTCATGCAATGTTCACAGATCAGTCATGCAACGCTCACAGATCAGCCATGCAACGCTCACAGATCAGTCATGCAACGCTCACAGATCAGTCATGCAACGCTCACAGATCAGCCATGCAATGCTCACAGATCAGCCACACAACGCTCACAGATCAGTCATGCAACGCTCACAGATCAGCCATGTAATGTTCACAGATCAGTCATGCAATGCTCACAGATCAGCCATACAATGTTCACAGAACAGTCATGCAATGCTCATGGATCAGTCATGCAACGCTCACAGATCAGTCATGCAACGCTCACAGACCAGTCATGCAATGGTCACAGATCAGCCATGCAACGCTCACAGATCAGCCATGCAACGCTCACAGATCAGTCATGCAACGCTCACAGAACAGTCATGCAGCACAGCATCAAGAAATGGTTTGGCTTGGCAGGGACCTTAAAGCTCACCCTGTTCCTCCCCCTGCCATGGGCAGGGACACCTCCCATCAGACCAGGCTGCTCCAAGCCCTGTCCAACCCGGCCTGGGACACTTCAAGTCTCTGTGCTGTTGCCATTGGTCCTCTCATGCAATTGCTGCTATTTATTTTAAATGGTGGTGATTAAATGAGGAAAATCGAGAATTTTTATGCTGCGAATTATTCCACTGTTATGATTTTTTTTTTTTCACCTTCATCTTGGAAAAGGGTCAATACAATTTAAGAAAGTAGCAAAAAGTGAATAAAAGTTCATGGCACAAATAGGGCAGGAGAGTGCTGTGAGGTGGAAATGCTTTCCTCACATTTCTGCAGAGCACACTGAGTCATCCCCACCCAAAATGTTCCATTTCAGGAATTGTGGGCCAGCAAGGTAAAAAGTAAAACTACAAATGATAGAGCTGGAGCAGCTTCAAATCGTAATCCGCTAATTAATCCAAATAACGAGTATTTAGTACAAAAAAGCCTTTTAAAATCATGTCATCCTAGGACACATCCGTGCTTTTCCTTAGCCTTTAAATAGCTCCCTGGCTGGATTTCCCTGCCAGTTCAGCTTAGCCGGCCTCCTTTTTCTTTCTTGCATTTTTTTTTTCAACAATTCTTTCTTTCAATAGCTCCTTCACATATTTCATTAACATTGTGTCTTATTAAAATCTTTTTGCAGTGATTAGAATTTTAAATGTGTGTTTAAAGAGAAACCAAAGAGATTAAATTAATGTTAACAGAATTTAAGACACTCCATTAGCAACTTTTTGCCATATTTGTAAAATTCATGAGGCAACGTGTTTAATTATAGATGCTGATGGACTCCAGGTTGTAGACCCTACGAGTGAATTAACATCGTGTGTTTAGTTTAAGGCTGAACAATGCATCAATCTTCATGTTTTCTGCAATAAGTCATTCATCAGTGCTGTCAAAGTCCCGTGGATCCATTTATCAGCCAGTTAATCCCATTTACAGAGGAGATAATCAGAAAGTTTGGTCACCTCTCCCCGAATCTTCTGCATCTCTTCTCTGTTTTTCTGAATTCACGTTTCTGCAGCACCTCAGGAGCCTCATCCATGCACGTTCCTGCACTTGAAGAGACTCAAAATAGCAGAGAAATAAAAGTGCATCTCATGGAAGGAAGTGAGGTAATTCAACCCCAAATGTATTTTCTCTAGGATTCCAATAGAGCACTTTAACTCCCTGCAGGCCTTCACAGCTGATGACCCAGTGCTTCCTGGCCTTAAAACCCACCCTCCACCATGGATTCTGTGCCCTCTGTCCCCAGCTTGAAGTTTAATCTAAATTTCTGAGCGATTTGGGTAGCAGTGCTCCAATGGGAGAGGGACAGGTGCCCATTTGAGCCCCAGGCTAAGGACACTCAGTGAGTGAGCTCCACCTCTGCCCACAACAATTAGGATTTTGAGCAGGCGTGCTCCCTTCATTCCCAGGTTATCTCACACCATTTCAGCCCGGCTGTGCTGCTGCCCAGGCACAAATTGCTGGGTTGTTCCCTTATTAACCCCGGGCAGGATGGATTTCGGTCTGTACTTTGTGAGTTAAAGCCTCAGCTACCTGATGGCAGCTGCAGAATGGAGCAATATGAAGGTAATCACTTACGCTCTGCCTTTCAAGGCTTTTTTCCCCTGTTTTTATATCTTTGTAATTCTGCTCTCAAAAATAAGTTTGTTCTGTGTGAGCCATGAATTTGGGGACTGCCTGTCATAGGTGGCTTAATGCTGGGTTTGCAGGCACTCTATATTCCCCTGATCCTGATTAACAGCCTTCCTGCTACTGTTGCCTGGAAGTTATCCACTATAACAATTTCACTGGAGAATGGGATTTCATCAAAATGTATTACAGGAGTGTGCCACTTTCAAAAACTTTAATCAGAAAAGGGATCTTGGAGCCAGGAAGGTATTTTGTGTTGAAAAGAGACACTGTGTTGAATGCAGGTGTATTCTTGGTTCATAAGCTCTTTTCACAATTTTATTCCTACTTGGCAAAGCCGCTGCTGGAAAAGTTTAGTTCTTCTTTGAGCTCTGCACAGCCACAGTGGGCACCGTGCAGGGGTCGGTTTTCCCTGTTGGAAGCAGTCCTGTGGCACTTGTCACACTGCAAAGCCCAGCTAATTATTTAACAAGAACTAAAAAATACAGAGAGGGTGCTGGCACACTGAGCTGGCATCATACAAGAAGGAAACAGCACCAATATTGGATGATGTCCTTGAGATTTGGTCAGCTCTGAAGTGGTCAGGCAGTGGGACCAGATGAGTTCTGTGGGTCCCTTCCAACTGAAATGTTCTATTATTCTATTTTATTTTATTCTATTCTAGTCTAGTCTATTCTAGTCTTGTCTATTTTGTAATACTGTACTGAACTGTTGCTCTCATTCTCCACGATGCTTTTTGTTCCCTGAACATCTTCTATGAATTAAAAAACTCCAAAATAAACAACAAAATGTGAGACTCAGTGAGGCCAGAAGAGCCCCCCGGGGGTCTCTGGCTCAGCCATCCACTGCAGCCCGGGCTGGCTCTGCAGTGAGCCCAGGGTGCCCAGGGTTTTACCCTTAGACTGCCCAGGGTTTTACCTCCAGGCTGTGCAGGGTTTTATCCCCACACTGCCCAGGGTTTTACCCTCCAGATTGCCCAGGGTTTTACCCTCCAGATTGCCCAGGGTTTTACCCCCTCAGACTGCCCAGGGTTTTACCCTCAGACTGCCCAGGGTTTTATCCCCAGACTGCCCAGGGTTTTACCTCCAGGCTGTGCAGGGTTTTATCCCCACACTGCCCAGGGTTTTATCCCCAGGCTGCCCAGGGTTTTACCCCCTCAGACTGCCCAGGGTTTTACCCTCAGGCTGCCCAGGGTTTTATCCCCAGGCTGCCCAGGGTTTTACCCTCAGACTGCCCAGGGTTTTACCCCCAGGCTGCCCAGGGTTTTACCCCCAGGCTGCCCAGGGTTTTATCCCCACACTGCCCAGGGTTTTACCCTCAGACTGCCCAGGGTTTTATCCTCAGGCTGCTCAGGGTTTTACCTCCAAGCTGCCCAGGGTTTTATCCCCAGACTGCCCAGAATTTTACCCCCTCAGGCTGCCCAGGGTTTTATCCCCGGGCTGCTGGGCTTGGCCCAAGTCTGGCTCTGCTGGAGTCACAGGAAAACCAGGCTCATGGAGAGATGGGGTCCTGACCCGATGCTCTGCAGAACAAGAGAATTTACAAAAATCAGGGCAGCTGCATGAAAATCTCTGACTAGAATCCAGATTTTAGTTCCAGCTGCTGCTCTTCAGAATGAGCTCTTCTGGGTTCTGTCGCTGTATTTGGTCCCACATATTCCATCTGCTGATTTTTCCGCTTTCTGCTCTTGTCGGACTCCTGATTAGTGGTGACATCATTCTTTGGTTTTGCTGTTGAAGAACATTTTATAATAAAAATCAGTATCTCAGCCAGATAAAAATAATCCTTGGTTTAGTGCCCATGGATTTATTAATGTGGCTCCCTGTCTCTGCTATTGATGTTAAGCCTGATGTATTTTTATAAATCTCTTACAAAGATCACGGAAAATGAGTCCCTGTCTGTTACAGATACTCAGTGTGGGAGCATTTCAGAGGAAAGGGGAAAGCATGAAAGCCACAGCAGGATTTGTTACCTGGGTACAAGTACCTGGCACGTGAGGGGACAGTCCCTCAGCTGTGCCTTCGGGAGTCCCTGTGAGTGGTGGTGCTCCCATCGCTGGAGCAGAGAAGCCCTTTCCTGCCAGTCTCACCCATTTTCACATTAAATGCACCCAAAATGGCTTTGATGGTGTTACCAGTGGATATAGAACTACAGCAAAGAGATGGAGGTGCCTATGGGATTATTTAGCACAAAAACTCAGCCTCTGGAGGGAAGGCAGGGAAGTGTGAGGCCAGCAGACGTTGTGCTGCTCTTTAAACAAGGTTTTATTAGGCACATATTTAACGAGGAGCTGCTGAGATCAGTCCTGGGCACAGCAGCTCCCTGGGGCCCGGGTCACAGCCCCACAGACGCAGCTGTCAACACCTCCCTTTGTGGCAGACCCGTGTCAAACGAGGCTGATGCTCCTGCCTGTCCCGCGGCTCCTGCTGCTCAGTCTCCAGCCGCTGCCCTAATCCTCTCTTTGTCACTTAATTGTCACTGCTAAAATTGCTTCTTCTGAGCCACTGCTTCCCCCAGCCTCTGCTCAGCCCCGGCTGGAGCTGTCCTTGTGCCTTTCTCTGCCCAGGGCCGGCTGTAGGGGAAGGTTTGGGGTCTCCTCTCATTGCTGCCCAGGGCCCCGCTGTAGGGGAAGGTTTGGGGTCCCCTTTCATCGCTGCCCAGGGCCGGCTGTAGGAGAAGGTTTGGGGTCTCCTCTCGGTGCTGCCCAGGGTCTGCTGTAGGGGAAGGTTTGGGGTCCCCTCTCATTGCTGCCCAGGGCCCAGCTGTAGGGGAAGGTTTGGGGTTCCCCCTCACTGCTGCCCAGGGCCCAGCTGTAGGGGAAGGTTTGGGGTTCCCCCTCACTGCTGCCCAGGGTCTGCTGTAGGGGAAGGTTTGGGGTCCCCACTCATTGCTGCCAGTTTGGCCTTCCCAGGAGCAGTGCTGAGTGGGACAGGTGCCCTAAAGGGGCACAGGTTGTACCCACTGTTCAAACCAGCTCTGGTGGATCCCCAGGGGTGGTGTGTTTGAGTGCACCTCAGTGCTCAGCTGTGTCTGAAACAGCCAGGTTCTGTTCCATGAAGGAGTAAAATCCCGAATTCCAGGCCTGCTGGTGCCACAGCAGATAAAGAGAGAGCTGGTGCCGGCTGTGGGGAGATCCTGGCTTTTGGAGGGTGGGAAGGACATCCCACAACTTGGTCAGCATCCCATGGCTGAAGTCTGAGGGGTGCTGTGCCAGGCTGAGCACTGATGATGTGACATCTGCCACTCCCCGCTTCTCCCTTTCCAGTTTTGGGGCTTGTCACATTGTGCCCAATGTTCCTCCGGAGCCGAGGCATCTCCAGGGGATGGGAAGGATCTAAAAGGGGAAGTGGATGGACAGCTGCAGTCCTGAGCAAACATGGGGACTCTTTATCTGCTGGTGTTCAGCAGGGACCCAGCTGTGATGCCACTGCCTGTGCCACTGTGTCCCACTGCCTCTGCCACCATGTCTGTGCCACCGTGTCCCACTGCCTGTGCCACCGTGTCCCACTGTCTCTGCCACCATATCCCACTGCCTGTGCCACCGTGTCCCACTGCCTGTGCCACCGTGTCCCCCAGCCAGCCAGCCACAGCCCAACCCAGGGGCCATCACGGATGTCCACAGCCACTGAGGGGGTGTCAGTGAGTGCTGGGGGACACTGGGGGTCCCTGGGGGTCCCTGGGGATCTCCTCACTGAGGGGGGGTCAGTGGGTGCTGGAGTTTGGGGGTCCCTGGGGACAGCCAGGGGATCTCACCGAGGGGGTGTCATTGAGTGCTGGGGTCCCTGAGGGTCCCTGGGGACAGCCAGGGGATCTCCTCACTGAGGGGGTGTCAGTGGGTGCTGGGGGACACTGGGGGTCCCTGGGGGTCCCTGGGGACAGCCAGGGGATCTCACTGAGGGGGTGTCAGTGAGTACTGGGGTCCCTGGGGGTCCCTGGGGACAGCCAGGGGATCTCCTCACTGAGGGGGTGTCACTGAGTGCTGGGGTTTGGGGGTCCCTGGGGACAGCCAGGGGATCTCACTGAGGGGGGGTCAGTGGGTGCTGGGGTCCCTGGGGTCCCTGGGGATCCCCTCCCCGAGGCCCAGCGCTGCCTTCAGCGCCGTTTGCACGGCGCCATTGACGTCAGCTGGAGACGGCTCATTGCCTTCACTGGGCCTGTTCCAGCCCATATCAGCACAAGAGATACCAAATCTGTTCAATTCCGTCCTTAAAAACACTAAAATAGCAAAAGGAGTACAAAATTTTCCTGCCTAATTAAGCAAGTAAGTTTCTGCTAAGGTGTTTTCTGAAATTTTGGCCCAGGTTAACTCCTTAAAAACTGCTGTACAGCACCTCATTGTCTTTGCCTCTGTAGGTTCATTTTTGCATTAATACCTCCTTTCATGAGTAGTGCAAATATAATCTTCCGTCTGTTTACAAAAAGAGAAAAAAATATTTTGTTCCAACATAATGCCATTAAAAATTAATATTTTACAGCCAAGCTTATAGCCGGAGGGGCTTTACTTTTGCAGGATTATTCTCTTTTGTTCCATTAAATTAAAGGGCAGAAAAGATATCAAGTACTTTCTAATACCATCAAAAAATTGACCGCTTTAATTGACATTTCTAAATAAGATTAATTTAGCACTTGAGAGAGATGAAAGATTGATAGGTCAGGGAAGTAAAGGCTGGAGTTTATGAAGGTGACAAAATGTGGGCTCCAAATGCCCGGCTGATCTCTTTGAGCGTGGCCTGAGCAGACTCTTGAGACAATAACTCAGCCCCGATCTCATTTTGTCTCGATCCTGGGTGAAATGGGGAGTGACACTCATTACACGTTTTGCTGAGCTGTGGAGAGCTGGGGACGGAGGAAGGAGCCCGGTGCAATGTCAGAAGTGCTGAGGCCGCCACATTCCCAGAGCGAGCCGGGCAGAGGGAGGTGAAACGGCGGTGTGGAAGGAGACGTGTGTGCTGAAAGGGAGATGTATGATTTTCCTTCCCCGCACTGAGGGCCATCTCCTGAGCTAATGCTGGCAATTCAAATGCACCACAAGGATTAATACCCCTCTGGTTAAGGCAAGGACTGCTTGCTATGAATGATGGGATTATGGTATATTTTTGTGTGTCTGAAATAGCGCACTCAGATCGCTCTCGGAATTTAAAAGACATGACAGCGGTAGGAAATGTGGGGCTTTTTCTTGTTCCCCTTTCTCTTCCAGGGAAAAAATCAGAGCTGAAATGCCGAACAACCCAAAATATTCCTTCAAGTTCATTGTAGATAGAATAAATGGTCCATTCCTTCGAGGTCATCCCAGCGGTGTGGTACCATCTCCAGCTTCATTATGTTTTCTCCTCAGGTGCAGAAGGATATTCTGGCTGATCAGTATTTTCCAGACATTGCTCAGACCAACTTTTCTTTGAAGTCTGTTATGAAGAGAGAAAACATCTGCTTTAAATTCAGGGATCTGGGGGCTTTGCCATGGTGGGAGCAGTGAGGTCAGCAGAGCTTGGGGTGGGGCCACCAGAGGAGGATCCCCCCTGTGACACAGATGTGCCAGCACCTCGAACCCTGGGGCCACGCTGGGCTCCCCGGGACAGAAAGGACATGGAGGGCTGGAGCGTGTACAGGGCAGGGAACAGAGCTGGGAAGGGTCTGGAGCCCCAGGAGAGGCTGAGGGAGCTGGGAAAGATTCAGGTTGAATGGTTCAGGTTGGAAAATCCCTCTGAACCCACTCAGCCCAACCATTCCCCCAGCCCTGCCAGGCCCACCACTGACCCACATCCCCAGGAGACACATCTGCATGGCTTTGAAACCCCCCCAGGCAGGGGTGCTCCACCACTGCCCTGGGCAGCTGTGCCAGGGCTGGACAGCCTTTCCCAGAGGAAAAGGGGAATTGAGGGATCACTGAGGTCCAAGGGATCACTGAGCTCTGAGGGATCACCGAGCTCTGTGGGATCACTGAGCTCTGAGGGATCACTGAGGGATCACCAGGCTTTGTGGCTTCACCCAGCTCCAAGGGGTCACCAGGCTCTGAGGGATCACCGAGCTCTGTGGGATCACTGAGCTCTGTGGGATCACTGAGCTTTGAGGGATCACTGAACTTTGAGGGATCACCAGGCTTTGTGGCTTCACCCAGCTCCAAGGGGTCACCAGGCTCTGAGGGATCACCAGGGTCTGTGGGATTACTGAGCTCTGTGGGATCACTGAACTTTGAGGGATCACCAGGCTCTGTGGCTTCACCCACCTCCAAGGGATTACCAGGCTCCAAGGGATCACTGAAGTTTGAGGGATCCCCAGGCTCTGAGGGATCCCCAGGCTCTAAGGGATTCCCGGGCTCCAAGGAATCACTGAGCTCCGAGGGATCCCCAGGTTCCAAGGGATCCCCAGGCTCCAAGGGATCCTCAGGCTCTGAGGGATCCCCAGGCTCCAAGGGATTGCTGAACTTTGAGGGATCCCCAGGCTCCAAGGGATCACTGAGCTCCAAGGGATCACTGAGCTCCAAGGGATCCCCAGGCTCCAAGGGATCACTGAGCTCCAAGGGATCCCCAGGCTCCAAGGGATCACTGAGCTCCAAGGGATCCCCAGGCTCCAAGGGATCACTGAGCTCCAAGGGATCCCCAGGCTCCGAGGGATCACTGAGCTCTGAGGGATCACTGCACTCCGAGGTGTCCCCAGGCTCCGGGGCTGTGCCGGGCTCTGGCGGAAGGCAGCGTTTACCCGATGATGCACTGGGGTGCACCATGCAAGTGCTGATCTTTAAAGCGCTCAATGAAGTACACCGAAACGCCGCGGAACAACTGCTCCTAAGCGGCTTCTGGGGACTTGGCTTTGAAAATACGAGTTTCATTTCTTTTGTGTGGTGTTCCAGGTCAGCGGGCCTTTGTTCCGCTCCTGTGAGCCCTCGCTGGAACGGCTGCCATTGCTCATCCTGCTCCGATTGTTCCCGGCTTTATTGAAGAAGCTGCTCTCTGCAGATCGTTTAATGAGGAGGATTTCCTCACGCAGGAAAGCTTCCATCTTTCCCCTTTAAGTGGCAGGGTGGATGTTTGCTCGGCTGAACAGGAGCCATATTTAACTGCTGTGTTTATTTCTCAGCAGTGAAGTTTCACTCCTCGGGTTCAGTGTGAGGTGACAGCTGTAGCATCTCCCTTGGAAACACTTTGAAGAAAGCAGAGAAATACTTGCATGGGACCCTGTGCAAAGTGCCTCTCATGCATCCATCCTGCTCACGATCCTGTTTGGCTGCTTTGGGGCTGGTTTGGATTGGTGATTCACCAAAGCCATTGCCATTCCCTTCACAGACACTCTGAGGTTCTCACACGGCACCATCAGGAGTGGAAAGCCAAGCCATTGCTTGAGAATTGGGAAATAAATAAGGCTGAAGGTGCTGGGAAGGTTTAAAGAGATGTTTTAATTTCTTCCTGCCCTTTGGAAGGGATGAAATATGGAAGGAAAGGAGGAAAATGGGAAACACAGCAGCAAGGGGACTCATCCAAGCAGGGCTGGGTCACCTCTCCTGGTCTTCACGTTACCATGGGTTTGTGTGGGCAAGGAGCAGAGCCCAGGTGCTACTTTGAGGTTGGTTCCTATGATCTTCTTTTATTATTAATTTTTTCCCCTTCCTTTAAAGTGAAACATTTTTCCTTGGAAAATAAAAGACAAATCACAGCAACTGAAAGACAGGCTTTCTTTGATCTTTGTTTTATACCCAGGTAAAAACTACCTAAAATCACTTTATTTAGTATTTTTCTTGCTTTTCAATGTGTTCTAACTCTCTCTAACAGGTCTGGATGAAGATGCTCCAGCATCAGCTCCAGCTCTGTGCTATAAATGTTCCAAGGGAAACAAGGTTATTTTAATGCAAAGCTGCTGCAGATACGTCTCTGTGCTTGGTTTCAGTGGCTCTCACAGAACGAAGGGAAAAGAGGGATTTTTAATCCTACTTAGGGCCAGCTGCCATCCATCCTCCAACAGGCATGGAGGTTTTCTGCACCCACTGACTGCAGAGCTGTTAATGCAGAAGATACAGAATTAGGGGAACATTTCTGCTGGAAAAGCCCTCTAAGATCAGCAACCATCAGCCAGCACCGCCACCATGTTCACCACTGAACTGTGGCCTCAAATGTCACATCCATGTGGTTTTTGAATTCCACCACTGCCCTGGCAGCTGTGCCAGGACTAGACAACCCTTGCCTGAAGAAATGTTCCCGGTTATCAAACCTGAGCCTGCCCTGGCCCAGCCTGAGGCCGTTCCCTCTCCTCCTGTCCCTGTGTCCCTGCCAGCAGAGCCCGACCCCCCCGGCTGTCCCCTCCTGGCAGGGACTTGTGCAGAGCCACCAGGGCCCCCTGAGCCTCCTTTGCTCCAGGCTCAGCCCCTTCCCAGCTCCCTCAGGGATTCTCCAGCCCCTTCCCAGCTCCCTCAGGAATTCTCCAGCCCCTTCCCAGCTCCCTCAGGAATTCTCCTCATCCTACGTGTGCTCCAGCCCCCATTATTGTGGTGATCCCTGGCACAGGTGCCCAGAGCAGCTGTGGCTGCCCCTGGATCCCTGGCAGTGCCCCAGGCCAGGTTGGACATTGGGGTTGGAGCAGCCTGGGACAGTGGGAGGTGTCCCTGCCATGGCAGGGGTGGCACTGGGTGAATCTTCAGGGTTCCTTCCAACCCAAACCCATCTGTGCTCTGTGATTCTATGACTGGTGCTACCACAAGTGTCTGGCCATGGTGACACTGCCTAAAATGGGTTTTGAATTTTTTTTCATTATTATTCTGAAATGTGTGGTAAAATCAGTGCCAACAGCTCAGTTTTCCTCCTTTGTGTGGCCGCTTTTCTGCAGGTTTTTGAGCAAAAGGGGGAGTTTGGCCGTGGTTCCAGGTGAGATCTGATGGCTCTTTTCCAAATTGCCGTGGTTTATGCTGGATGTGATATTTCCTCCTATCTTCAAGAAGAAGTGTGCTCAGTAAACGATGCAATTCTAGTTTCCATCCTTTTGCTTTGCCTGTGAGTGGTGTTAGCAAACACCACGGAGATAAGGGCCATTTCATAGTGAGGGCTGTTATTTCAATCTTCTCTTCCATTTTTATGTCCAATTTTGTGAGAGGGATGGGAATTCCTGCTCAGTGTTGGACCACCATGGTTTGGAGCAGCATCAAATTTTCAACACTTCTGGCATCTGCTCTCCTATCCTTGTGAGGGTTTATGTTTGTTGTTTTGGGGTTATTTTTTTAGTTGTTTATCCATCATTTTTATAATGTCTAGCCATCTTCAATTTTTTTTTTCCCAATTTAGATTCTGGAGGCAGCCAGGGTCAGTGGGTGCCTGTTTTGCACAGCTCTGCTGAAGTGCACAGGAGGGGCTGAGCTGCACTAAAAGATGCAGCCATCAGTAAATGGTTGTGTTATCCAGGAATGCAGCCAGCCTGGAAGTGTTATAGGCTCATTCTGAGGGTCAGCACCATCACCTTTCACTTACATGATGGGGTTTGTATTTTACATTTTGTACAGAAAACTTCCTCGGCTACACTTCCACCTTCAGATCTTCCCAACAAGGCAGAAAAAAAACCAAACCCAAACCCCAGGGCTGAAACATGCTAGATACAGTTTTTATTTTCAACATTCACTTCTCCTTATGTTTTTCACTCTTGGGCTGTTTACTTGATTATTTTAAATTTTAAGTAAATTTTCTGGTGGAGAATAGAGGTTTTTGTGTTAAGCACAAGATGCCAGCTTCCTACAGAGGTCTCTCCAGGGGGACTGAAACCATATTACAGTGAGATAACATGTGTTTAGGAGTGTGAAAAAAGAACACTTTGGATTTATCAAACTTTCACAGCTTTGCAGAGCTCAGAATGAAGCGGCAGTGACCATTCCTGGCTCACAGGGCAGCTCAGTCCCCTCCTGTGGCCTCTCCGGGGCACTGGGACATGGAACAGCTCCCCTGGGTCCTGTCTGGTCTGGGATGAGGCCCTGGACTCTACAGCAAGCTGGGAACTGGGAGAAGGATCCAGGAGGACATTGGATGTTCCTGGGTGTTTGCACTTCACACTTGGGTCTTGGAGAAGTGGTTTGGGTTGGAAGGGACCCTAAAACTTAATGCTGCCAGGGATCCAGGGACAGCCACAGCCAGGAATTCCAGCCCAGCCAGGAATTCCCAATTCCCAATCTCCCACCCAAATCTCCCCTTTCCCAGTTGGAAGCCATTCCCTGTGTCCTGTCCCTCCATCCCTTGTCCCCAGTCCCTCTGCAGCTCTCCTGGAGCCCCTTCAGGCCCTGCCAGGGGCTCTGAGCTCCCCCTGGAGCTTCTCCTCTCCAGGGGAACATTCCCAGCTCTCCCAGCCTGTGTCCATGGGAAGCCATCCAAGGGGAATCTGGGAATTGTCTTTAACAAAACAGTTACAGAAGAGCCAGAGTGGGAACAACAAAACAACAGCAAAGGAAATGAAACCACCAAAGAACCCAAAAGTCTTCCAGGGGAGGCTTTGTACCCTGCAGGGACCCTGAGCCAGGGACGGGGCAGAAGGGACAGGGGAGGGAGGGAGGGAGGGAGGGAAGGAGGGAAGGAGGGAAGGAAGGAAGGAAGGAAGGAAGGAAGGAAGGAAGGAAGGAAGGAAGGAAGGAAGGAAGGAAGGAAGGAAGGAAGGAAGGAAGGAAGGAAGGGCAGGCCTGAAGAGTCCCTTGGTGACATCTTGGCTAATCACAGTGAGATGATTCTCTCCCTGAAGAAGAAAAGATGTCATCCCCATTAATAGCATTATTAAATAATTCTCAGAAATAGCAGTAAATACATAAATATCTTGTTATTTGCCTGTCATTTTCCACCAGGCTGTCTGGAGTGAATGAATCATGATTTATTTTTCATTAAGTCAGTGATGTAAATGCAGGTATGCGACCAGAATTAAGGCAAGGTGACTGTGGTCTTTGATATCTGCATTCCAGGCATTCCTCCTGCAGTTCTTACAGCTGTGGCAGAGCCAGGAGCTATTTTCTGATGATCCATGATCCAAGCTCTCCTTGAATTTTGGAACCATTTTGCACTGCTTGCTTCACATGAATTTCCTTTGCTAACCCCTAATTTCTGTTACAAAACCAGCAGAAATGTTGTGATACCTGTGGCTTTCTGCTGCCTGGCTCAGGGTGTGTCACACTTGGTCACTGCCATTTTTTGGTGGCGTGGGAGGGTCAAACATGAGGTCTTGAAACTTTTCTCCAACATTTTGGCAGTGTGTGACCCTCTGCCATGCCCAGAGGGCAGGAATGGGCATTCCCCTGCCCCTGGTGGCACCTCCTCACTGCCAGGAGCTGCCCAGCTGCAGCCAGCACCTTCAGTGGGGCCGGGAGCCTCTGCAGTTTCCCTGAGACCCCTTTGTCCTGTCACTGCTCTTTTCCCGGCCTCAGGAGGCCTCAGGCTGTTTGTGTGCCCAAGTTCACGTTGGTTTATGTGCACAAGCAGTGAAAACTCTGGTTTTCCCTGGCAGTGTCTGGCTGGTATCTGCCAGCTGTTCCTCCTGTCCCATCGTGCAGGGCTTCAGGAGGAGGTGAAACATCCCACCCACCCCACCAGTGACCCCAGTCAGGTCACCTCAACCAGCACTGGGAGCCAGCCCTGCCTTTCCACCCACCCAGGGCCAGTCTCCAGTGTGACCTCGAGCAGGATGTGGAGGATCACATTTAAAACCTCACTAAAGAAAAGAATTTATCCACACACCTCATCCAGGTAAGGAGTCAGGTTTGATTTAGGAACCTGGATGCCACCACCTGCTGAAGGTGGATGTGGTGTTGTCACTGGCAAATGGGAAAAACAAGGGACAGACACGGAGTTCTTAATGCTGGATGTGTTACCAGAGCTCGTGGGTGAGATTTGTGTCTTCTGTACTGCTTTTGTTATTGTTTGAATTTATTATTGACTTGTTTCAGGAATCACTTCATTCCTCCCAGCCCCTTTGCAGCTCATTGCAGATTTTGGGAATGACCCCCTCTCTCTGGGCTTGCAGGAAGAGTTTCTGCCCTTCTGTGAACCCCCTTGCTAAAGGAATGATTAGAAAAATGGAAATATTTCCTTATGAGGCACTAAATCTGCTTCTTTCCTGGACAGTGCCCTGTCCTTGACTGGTGCACCCAGGCAGCTGCTGCATCCCACGCTGTCAGTGGGCAGGGGGCTGTGCAGCCCCTGCTCAGCACCACAGCTGGGGCTGGGAGTGAACACTCATCATTGTGCTGTGCCATTAATTCACCAGAACACAGAACTAAGTGGCAATTATTAGCAGGGTCTGTTTATTATGGCCATTTTATTTTCCACGTCCCTCAAACATTAATCGTCCCTAATAGGACGAGGTTGGTTGAACAGATGTGAAATAAGTGGCAGAGGTCTGTGTTCAGCAAATGCCTTTTCACTGTTTTATTTTTTTTTATCTCCTCCCTATGCAAACACAGCATTTAAGGTTATTCTGCGTGTTTAATGGACTCCTGTGCCACATGTCACCAACAGCTCCCAAGGACCTGGCAATAAATCAGCCGTGAGCCGTGTCCCAGCACTGCTCCCCTGCAGGATTCAGCAGCGGGGCAGGGATCCTGCAGGGCTCCCCGGGGAGGAGGAATTGTGCCCCACGGGGCAGGGAAGGGCAGTGCTGGGCTGCCATGATTTTTGTGGCATGGGAACTCTGACTGCACTGTACTGATGCTGTGTTTGGCTGTGACATTCAGCTGCTCAGTCACAATTACTGTGGAAGATGACAAAACAGCAAACGATTCAGTTCCCCTAACGCTCCTGTACTTCCTCATCAGGGAAAAAAAAAACAGGTAAGAGCCCCTTGGGTTCCAAGTCACCATCCCTGACAGCCTCAAGAGTTTATGAATGTTTGGTCTAGAAAATTTCTGAAAGCAGCCCCTGCAACCTCCAGCTCTGAGCCCCTGCCCAGGTCTGTGTGCAGCATCAGTGTCGCCCTGTGGATTTTCTGGGGCTCAGATTTTACTGCTGGCCACTGCTGGCTCTTTCCCACGGGAACACATTCCCATTCCCACGGCAATGTCTCTGTTGTTTTGTAAACACTAAAGAGAGCTTTGTTGTTTTGTAAACACTAAAGAGAGCTCTGCCCTTCTCACACCAGTTTCCCCAAACAATCTCTGTCACCTGTTGTTTGCTGAAGGAGAAGAGCCGCCGTCCTTCTCTGACCAATGGCAGCCCCTTTTGTGGAGCATCTTATAAAAGCACAAAGATTCAAAAAGTAAAAGTTTCTGATGACCAAGAACTGTGTGTGTGCTTTTCCTCGCCCCCAATCACTGTAACACGTCAGTCCCTCACAGACAGGCTCAGAGCCCCATCTCTTCTTCCATGATCAGCTATTCCCTCAATATCCTGTTCACTTTTGTCCTCCCGTTATTCGAAAGGCTCTCCAGCCCCCGGGTCATTAGTGTGGTTGTGTTCATTGTTAGGCTGGGGCCTAAATTCCTCATTTCTGTAAATCCTCATTTCTGCTTCACTAAATTGCTGCCCTGTATTGGGTTTTTATTTGTTCACTTATTTACTTTGTTTTCCAGGGCTGCTAAAACCCTTACCATCATCCATCTTTTTGGGAAGGTAGGGAACAAAGTGCTGAAGCAGGTTCTGGAAGTGCCCACTGCAATAATTTCCAGATGGCCAAGTTCTGGACCATTTGTGCTATTAAATAAAAGTGCTTGGGTCTTTCTGTCCTCTCGCCTGATGCGAGGGAAGAATCCTCCTTTGTTCCTGCAGCAGGACTTTTGTCAGTGTCCCTAGGAATGATCCTATTCATGCCATGTAAACACACTCCAGTCCCACAAGTGAGGCCTCAAACATTCTGAGTCTCTTCCACAGCCAATTTCAGACTCTGGAGGGTGAGAAAATCATCACTTGGCAATTATTTCTGATTCTTTCTATTTCTGCCTGCCTAGGAAATCAGGAAACAGGATTTACTTGGGAACAATTGCTGTAATAAAGTCAGTCAAAGTTTCACCTTGCTGGAAGATTGAGCTGGGAGCTGCAGAAGTGGTAATCCAAAATACTTGACCTTGGTGAGCATTATCAGTGTCTAGAGCCTTAAACCACGGCAATTGCAGCCCCTCAAACTCCTCAGCGTGCTCGTTGTGCTCAGATTCCCGGGGGCATCCCGTGTGCTCCTGCAGCTTCACACGGAGATCCAGCCTTTATTCCCACCCCCCTATGGCCAGGGGGGCACATGTGGCTCAGAGCAGAGGGGTTTGGGGCCACCCTGCACTCCTGGGCTTGCCCTGGCATTGGCCCTGCTCTCACTCTGGGGCTGTGCCTGAGAAAGGGATGGCAAAGAAACGTCCCTGCACTGTCCTGCCGTGGGACTCCCCCTGAGAATGCAGGGACAGAGGCACCTCAGGGCTCCCATCCTGCCTGAACCTGGAGCAGCTCCAGGAGCATCAGCCTGCAGGGACAGACCAGAGAGCAGCTCCTGTCCCTCCCACTGCCCACATCACAGCCCCAGAGCAGCTCCAGGAGCACCAGCCAGCAGGGACGGGCCCCAGAGCAGCTCCTGTCCTTCCATCCCACTGCCCACATCACAGACCCAAGGATCAGCTCCAATTCCTCCCATCCCACTGCCCACATCACACACCCCAGAGCAGCTCCAGGAGCACCGGCCTGCCATGGGACAGGCCCCAGAGCAGCTCCTGTCCCTCCCATTGCCCACATCACAGCCCCCAGAGCAGCTCCAGGAGCACCGGCCTGCAGGGACAGACCCCAGAGCAGCTCCAGTCCCTCTCACTGCCCACATCACAGACCCCAGAGCAGCTCCAAGAGCACCAACCTGCAGGGACAGACCCCAGAGCAGCTCCTGTCCCTCCCCCTGCCCACACCACAGGCCCAAGGATCAGCTCCAGTCCCTCCCATCCCATTGCCCACATCCAGCCTCTGTCCCATGGCAGGGCTCAGCCCTGCTCTGAGCAGATCTCCGGGCAGGGCTGTCCTCACCACTCAGAGCAGATCTTGGGGCAGGGGTGCCCTCACCACTCAGAGCTGGGCAGGCAGTTTTGTTGGCCCAGACACATCTGCAGATCACTCTGCCCTGCATTCCCAACAGAGCAGGTTTTCCTGACACAAATGTAACCATCCAAATTACCCTTCCCTCTGCTTCCTTGGGGATTCCAGCAGAGAGGAGACACTTGAGAGAGTCCTTGACCTTCACGGGTCTCCCATGAATCATTAACCTGGAAGATGGATGGGGGAGAGATTCTGCAGCCTGGCAGAATGCTCCTGCATTTCATTTCTGTGTGTGTAACTCAGCTCTGCTCTGCTCTTTGCCGGGCTCTGTAACACCCCTGCACATGGCAGCAGCACAGCAAAGGTCAGCGTTCCCATATATCTGCTCCGTTTTACAATCTCTGCCCTTTATCCCCACACATTTACATAATGTGAGTATAATGGAGATGCACAGTTCTGCCTTCTCGCTCCAGAACCCGCGAGTGAGTTTGTCACAGTGGCTGCTCCTTTAAAGAAATAATGTTGTACTAATGTGGGACCTCTGGGAATCACTGACAACACCTCCTGGTACAGCAGTGTCGCATTTCATCTTGTTTTCCTTTTTTTCAATGTTACCACCTCTAATTTGGCTCTCAGGTTGAAGAAAACCCTTCCCTTCTTGCAGGGCTCTCACAGAGCCCCCTCTGAGGGCATGGCTACCTCAGGCTGAAGCTTTCTTGTTTGTGGGGAGTATTTCTGGGGTTCTCCAGTACAAGCCAGCCTGTGAGTCCCAAAAGATTCCGTCCCTGTGTGAGGTTCTGAGAAGTGCAGCTCCAGAGGAGCCTTTGGGTGGTTCCCCTGTTGCAGCTCTGCTAAAGCTCCTGGATCCTCAGGCAGAATTGGTGCTTACAAACCAAACTCCTGTTACTGCATGGGGGTCAGAGAGTGCTCTGGGCTGTCACTGGTGACACCTCACCCTCAGGGGCACACAGAATCCTATCCCAGGGGGTTTGGGTTAAAGGGACCTCAAACCCCACCCAGTGCCACCCCTGCCATGGCAGGGACACCTCCCACTGTCCCAGGCTGCTCCAGCCCCAATGTCCAACCTGGCCTGGGGCACTGCCAGGGATCCAGGGGCAGCCACCACACCCTCATGAAATATTCAGGTAAAGAGCAGTGTCAGCACCCTGGGTGTGGAATTGCTTCACTTGCGAGAGGGGAGCTGAGCATAAATAAAGGAAGGCTGTTCAGCATTTCCCTTTGTGTGACTGAGCATGGAGTGCTGCCTGGATGTGAGATTGTTTGGGATGGACAGAAAAGAGAGAAGGAGGAACGGAGAAAAATGAGATCAGGAACAGAGACAGGGATAGAGGTGTGGATCATTCTGGCAGCAGATTAATAATGAATTCCCTGCTCCTGATGTGAAAATGGAATAGGGCTGCTTCTGACAGTAATATGTCTTGAAAAGAAAAAAACCATGACTTCCCATTTATTCCCTCCTTGATAATTTCAAAGTGTGTTACCCACACAAAGTGGCCACAAACCAGCTCAGCTCGGGTGAGCACGTGGGCAAAATGGGGAAAGGCAGAGTGTGATGCCAGTTCCCTGAAAACGTTTCCCTGGAGCACAACATCAGTTTCCTCTGGGCTAGAGCTCGAGTGCAGGGTGCTGGGGTGCTGTGGGTGCTGTGGATGCCGTGGGTGCTGTGGGTGCCGTGGGTGCTGTGGGAGCTGTGGGAGCTGTGTGCCGTGGG
>OU383780.1:277785-313563 GCA_910950805.1 Acrocephalus scirpaceus scirpaceus
GGGAGGTGACCCAGCACATTCTGGGAGGTGACACAGGACAGTCCTGGGAGGTGACACAGGACAGTCCTGGGAGGTGACACAGAACAGTCCCGGGAGGTGACACAGAACAGTCCTGGGAGGTGACAAAGGACAGTCCTGGGAGGTGACACAGCACAGTCCTGGGAGATGACCTGGCACAGTCCTGGGAGGTGACACAGCACAGCCCCGGGAGGTGACACAAGACAATCCTGGGAGATGACACGGCACAGTCTGGAAGGGGACCAGGCACAGTCCTGGGAGGTGACCTGGCACATTCTGGGAGGTGACCTGGCACAGTCCTGGGAGGTGACACAGAACAGTCCCAGGAGGTGACCTGGCAGAATCTCAGGAGGTGACCGGGCACAATCCCGGGAGGTGACCCGACACAATCCCGGGTGGCTGTGCCGCCTCCAGCCGCTGCCACAGCCGGGGGCACAGCAGGAGCCTGGCGCTGTCACGCAAACCCCTGACACTGGGAAGGACACGGCAGGGGAATAAGCTCTGTCCCTCCTGGCTGTGAGAAGTCGTCAGGCACACAGAAATATTTTATAAAATAGTATTTTGTCCTCTTTTTGCTGAAGCACAAAGGCGGGCCTGGGTCATGCATTTAATTTTGTCTATAAAATAACACAGGCCAAAAACAGGAGGTTAGCAAGGCACTAGAGAGTTGGTCAAACTTTACTAAATGTTGAAACCTTGTCCAGGAGACAGAGAAATTTATTTCCATTTCTAAATTAATTGATATTTAATTTTGAAACATTTGCATTTTTAATTTTTCAAAATGACATACTGAGGAACTTTACCAAGAAAAGAGAGAGCCCACTAAATTGTCTTCTGCACTGATAAAAGTCAACTCAGGTAGATTCTTTCTGGGTTTATTACTATTGCTTTAATTATTGTCAAGAAGATAAAAAGTAATGAAACAAAAAAGTCATTTATTTCCCTAATCTTGTTGGACCTTTCTTAAACTGGAATGATGCCATAACCCCAAACTTCAGGAGTGCAGTAAAGATGCAGCATTTTCCATAAAATGTTATAGAATCACAGAGTCACCTTGGGTTGGAAAAAAACAAGTTTTGGAATAAAACCCAAACCAGTTCCTGCACAAAGCCTCGGTTTTTTGGCTGTGTGCTGGAAGAAAGAGTCCTGGCAGCTGGGCATGGCTGGGAGGCTCCCATGGCCACGGAGATACCTGGGACAGAGAGTGGAAGGTGTCCCTGCCTGCTGCTTTTTATCTTCGTGCAGGGCTGGGGTGGGATGAGCTCCAAGGTCCGTGCACACCCAAAGCTCTTTGTGGTTCTGATTCCCTGCCGTGGGGACTTTGGGCTCCCCTGGTGCCCCTCACACACCCAAAGCTCTCTGTGGTTCTGTGGTTCCCTGCCGTGGGGACTTTGGGCTCCCCTGGTGCCCCTCACACACCCAGGGAGCTGCTGCTGCTGCTGCCAGCTGTGGGATGACAGTTTGCTACAGGGGTTCATTTTTAACGTGTAAATTCACGATTTTGTTCCCGTGGTTATGCAGAACTGTGAGGTGAGCCCAAGCTGCAGCCGGGTCAGGATGTGAGTGCCGGAGCATGGGAGTGCCTGGGATGTAAATCCCCTGCCCACGGTGAGCTGATGTTACTTCATCCAAGCAAGAGCACAGATAATTTCAAAGGAAAATGTGAGCAGGTATCAGAGTGGGTAACTCTGTGTTAAAAATAAAACCTTTTTCTTTGTTCCTCAGGTATTTAATGAGAGCAGTCCACAGGATCCTGGAACCATTGCACCCTAATCCATCTTCCCGCTATCAGTGGTGCTCCCTCGTGAGCAGGGACAAAGGGGATTTCAAACCCTGCTGCTGCTGCCCGGGATCCCCAGCCGGAGCAGAAAGCAGCACGCAGTGCTCCCCACTGTTAATGAAGGAATTTTTCATCTGGCTACCAAAGGTTACGTTCCAATCCCAGGTGTGAGGGCCCAGGGCCGGGCAGTGTTGGCAGTGTCACCCATCACCGAGTGACCAGGGCAGGCTGGGGTACCCAGAGCTATCCCTGCACAGTCTGGGCGGGTTTGGGGCACAAATGTGGGGGACTGCGGCTGGGAATGGATTTACCGGGGACTCCCCTGCCAGGAGGGTTTCAGTGGGAATTGGAGATGAGCTCGGGGCTCCTCTGGTGCTGGAATGAGCCCGGGATTCCAGCACAGGCACACATTCCATTGCTGACTCCACACGGCTCCGGTCTCCAGTAATAGAATTGACTGGATAATTGCAGACACTCCTTAGCACTGCGCCCGGCATAAATTAAATTAAAGTGAGTCAGAGCTGCTCTGCAGGCTGGGAACGGCAGCTGTGGCTGCAGAGCGGGGCCGGGGGGCTGGGCAGGAGCCCCGTGCCCCTCACATCTGCCCGCCCTTGTGCCCTCCTGCCCAGACAGCTCAGCCTCACACCGCCGGCCCCAGGGAAACATTTGTGCAGTGGCTTTTTGCAAAATCTTTGGCAAAATCCTTTTGCAGAAACTTTTGCTGCTTTTTCAATACAAAATGTATGTATTATACAAAATATTATTATATAAAATTGTTTATTAATCAGTACAAAATTTAATACGGAGAGAAATTAACAGAAAAGATGGACACCAAAATCCAAAATTAATGTCTTGCACCACATCAAGGGGCTACTGAATTTTTTCCTTCTAGGAAAATGTTACTTTCCATGCAAAAGATTGGTGAAGCTAAATATAAAAAAAATCCTTTAAATAGTTTCAGCGTTTGTTAACTGAAGATATCCCTCTTATATTTAAAATGCGTTTTTTCATAAAGATAAGGCGGAGCTGAGAAACAAAACAGGTATTTTTGATTTCTGGGTATGAAATATTTGGTTGGCTCATTGAGAGGCTGAGAGCAGGGCAATGGCAGCCTGTGCCAGCCTGGAGCAGGATCCAGCCCATGCCAGCCTGGGCACAGGCTGAGCCTTGTGTGACACCCCTGTGTCACCCTCAGCCCTGCAATGGCACTGCCAGCTCCTCTGTGTCACCCTCAGCCCTGCCAGCTCCTCTGTGTCACCCTCAGCCCTGCAATGGCACTGCCAGCGCCCCTGTGTCACCCTCAGCCCCAGAATGGCACTGCCAGCCCCCCTGTGTCACCCTCAGCCCTGCAATGGCACTGCCAGCTCCTCTGTGTCACCCTCAGCCCTGCAATGGCACTGCCAGCGCCCCTGTGTCACCCTCAGCCCTGCAATGGCACTGCCAGCCCCCCTGTGTCACCCTCAGCCCTGCAATGGCACTGCCAGCCCCTCTGTGTCACCCTCAGCCCTGCAATGGCACTGCCAGCGCCCCTGTGTCACCCTCAGCCCTGCAATGGCACTGCCAGCCCCCCTGTGTCACCCTCAGCCCTGCAATGGCACTGCCAGCCCCTCTGTGTCACCCTCAGCCCTGCAATGGCACTGCCAGCGCCCCTGTGTCACCCTCAGCCCTGCAATGGCACTGCCAGCCCCCCTGTGTCACCCTCAGCCCTGCCAGCCCCCCTGTGTCACCCTCAGCCCTGCAATGGCACTGCCAGCCCCCCTGTGTCACCCTCAGCCCTTCAATGGCACTGCCAGCTCCCCCTGTTGTCACTCTCTGTCCTGCCAGCTCCCCTGTGCCAGCTCACGGTCCTGTCCCCTCTCTTGCCGCCCCCCCGGTGAATTTCCGTGCCTGCTGTGCCATGGAACATTTCCCACCTTGCTGTTCCTGCGTTTCCCGCTCTGTCTCTAATCAGGGCAGCCTGTGGTGTCATTGTCATGCAGAGGACACGCCGGAGTCTGGCTGCTCCCTCACATTCCCTGAGCACGATCTCCAGCACTGATTGGTGTTTTGTAATGCTCCGCATAATGGAGCCTTCCCCAAACACACATCTCTCCTTGATTCCCGTGCCCAGGCTCTGTAATTTTACTTTTCACGTCTGTGCCCATGAGGACGTGTCCCTGTCCCCGTGCCTGCCGGGAATGCCGATGTCCCCTGGCCCGGGTCCTGCCCAGCGCCGCTCCCACCCCAGGGCACCGCTGCGCTGCTCCGGGAGCTCTCGCTGCCGGAGAAATTAAACAGCTGGAATGGCTCCGGCAAACCTTGGAAATAAAACATCTGCCAGCGCCGAAAGGGCAGAGCGGGGTAACGCGTACAGCCCGGCCCCTGTAATTAATTGTTACGGCTGGCTTTGCTCCCGTGTCCCAGTCCTGTTAAAATCCTGCTCCGGCAGCCTCGGGAGGTTCCGGCAGCTCAGGGAGTAACTCCGGTACTGCCTGATGGAGTGCGCTTGTGCGGGAGCTGTGCGGGCTCCGGGAGAGCCGCGGGCTCAGCGCCGGCAGAGCTCTGCAGGCTTTTCCTTTTCCTTTTGTTTTTCCTTTTCCTTATCATTTTTCCCTTTTTCCTTTTCTCTTTCCCTTTCCTTTTCCTTTTCCCTTTCCTTTTTCCTTTCCTTTCCCCTTTTCCCTTTCCCCTTTTCTGTTTTCCATTTTCCTTTTCCTTTTTCCTTTTTCCTTTTCCTTTTTCCTTTTCCTTTTTCCTTTTTCTTCTTCCTTTTTCCTTTTTCCTTTTTTCATTTCCCTTTCCCTTTTACCTTTTTCCTTTCCCTTTCCCTTTTCCATTTTTCCTTTCCCTTTCCCTTTTACCTTTCTCCTTTCCCTTTCCAATTTCCCTTTTTCCTTTCCCTTTCCCTTTTCCTTTTTTCCTTTTCCTTTCCCCTTTCCTTTCCCTTTTTCCTTTCCCCATTTCCCCTTTTATCTTTCCCCATTTCCCTTTTCCCTTTTCCCATTTCCCCATTTCCCATTTCCCCTTTATTTCCCCTTTCCCCTTCCCCTTCCCTTCCCCCTGCCCACCAGGCACGGTCAGTCTGAGTTTCTGGACCCCGGCAGCCCCAGGGCTCTGTTCCCGTGCCGGGTTTTGAGGAGCTTTTCTCTCTCCAGCGATTCCCATGTGGGTTTGCTGGGTGCCTGTCAATGGGTCAGCCCTGTGAGGGGACACTTCCCATGGCGGTGGCACAGTGGCAGGGTCACCTGATGGAAGTGACATGGCGGTAGGATGGCACAGTGGCACGGTGACACCATGGCACAGCGGCAGGGTGACATGATGGCAGTGACACGATGGCAGTGACACAGCGGTAGGATGGCACAGTGTCAAGGTGACACCATGGCACAGTGGCAGGGTGACCTGATGGCAGTGACATGGCTGTAGGGTGGCACAGTGTCAAGGTGACACCATGGCACAGCAGCAGGGTGGCACGGTGGCACAGTGGCACAGCAGCAGGGTGTCAGGGTGGCACGGTCCCTGCCTGGTGACACCGGTGCTGGCTGCAGGAGCACGGGCAGGCGGCGTGGGGCAGCTCCTCAGCAGTGACAGCCTTGCTGCGGGGCTCGGCCAGCCTTCCCTGAGGTGCTGCTCTCAGGTAACTCCTGGAGGGCCCTCGGGGCTGGGGAACAGGACACAAAGGGTGCCAGGAGGTGCCATCCCTGCCCTGCTGTCCCCCCGAGGGAGCTGGCGGCTCCTGCAGCCCCGGCACTGACACCAAACCCTGGCTCTGTTCCCTGCACTCCCTTCCTTGCTGATGCAGCCGGCTCGTCCCTTTCTCCTTTAATCAGGTTGTTTGCTTCCTCGGCAAGGACACTGTCACCCACGTGTTGGTGCCACATCCTGCAGCTCCCGGCTCCTCACTCCACTCTGAAGATGAATTATCCTGCCTTGGCTTTGAGGAACCCGTCAGCGGCGGCGCGAGGCTGCAGTGGGGCGGCCCAGCCCAAAAAGGCATGTTTATCTTTATTATCTCGCTCCTATCTCTTCATTAACTTTGAGATATCTTCATGTTCCAAGGGTAGCTGTTGTCACATCTGGTGAGCGATGGAATTAATCTTCCCGCGTGCCTCTGCCTGGGATCCCTCTGCCCCGTGGCTTCCTCTGAGCTTTCCTGGCGTTCCTGTAATCAGGTCAATATTGCAGTTCTGCATAAACAAACAAGTAATTTTTCCCATGAATCCTCATGAATTTATAACGATGGGAATTCTTCTCTTTTATCTGCACGGTTATTCGCTGACCTGTTATTCCACATTTCTGATGTACAGCAGGAAGGGTCAGAACAGTTGTACATCATTTAATCTCTTCTCCCATTACATTAACATTTGCCTCTTGTTGAGAAACGTCCGGCTCACTTTTGATGGGGATGACATGATGACAGCAGTGCCACCTGCGCTGGCGGAGGGAAGGAGGGAACGAGATGTGGCTCCCGCTTTTCCTCAGTGCTGGGAGCAGTGGAAGCCACGTGGGGATGGTCCTGGGTCCATTCCCGGCCCGGGCTGGGCACCACATTGCTCCCGAATGCTCCGGGTGCTCAGGAGCTGGGAGAGGGGAGGCACTGGGTAGCCTGGAGAAGGGAACTGGGATGTCAGAGCCAGCGGCGCTGCCCCCGAGCCCTCCTGGCGGCAGGGACAGGGGATGCCAGAGCCAGTGGCACTGCCCCTGAGCCCTCCTGGCGGCAGGGACAGGGGATGCTGTGGGCGAGGAGAGGGCCCGGGGCGAATCTTTGATCCCCCCAGGTGTGGGATCAGCCCCAGCTCCCACACCAGGGCAGTGGCGCAGGGATGAGCACACAGAACCCGGCAGTGCCCTCTGAGCTCCGTGCCATCCATCCCGAGATAACGATGCTCCATCCCTCACCGCTGCCAGCGCTCAGCCTGTCCTCAGACACTTATCAGCCAGGGAGGAAGATAAAGGTGCCCTGTCAATCCCTCCTGGAGTGACACACACACACAGAGGTGCTCAGTGCTGGTGTCTCTCAGGAATGCTGTCCCTAAACTGCAGGAACTGAGCTGAACCAAGCCAAGCTGCAGATACAGGATGAATATTGGCAGGTGGTGGAAGGCGGCTCCCAGCTCCCTCAGTTTGGCTCACGAGGAGCTGCTTTGGCACTAAAAGTGGTGCTGAGGAAATGTAGCTCAGGAGGGGTTATGTGGGACAAGGTCAGTGCCAGCTTGCTGCTGGAAGGGCCCAGGGACACCCAGCAGCCCCTCTGGTGCCACAGGACCTTCTGCTGCAGGGTCTCCAGGCCGATGGCTGTGTGGCACCTCTGACTGCGGGGCTCTCCCAGCCCTGCCCCCAGGGCTGACAGGAGCTCAGTCATTCCCAGAGCCAGGCCAGGCCAGGAAGCTTTTCCCAAATGCTGTGGACAGGCCTGTCTGCCTCCCCTCCCCAGTGCCATCAGCACGCAGGGTGAGAAGGGGACGCGTTCCTGTAGGGTACCAGGAGACAAACATGGAGCTGGGCAATGGAAACAGCTTTGTTTTATTTGTTTGTTTTGTTTGCCTTGTTTTTACAAACACTCTGTTCTCGTCCTTTTCCCAATGAGACAATCCAGTGCTGCTGCTGCTGCTGTCTGTGCCCTGAGCAGGGTGAGTCAGTGCCCGTGGCACACGAGTGTGTGCTGGTACCTGCATTGCATCCCTGACCAGGGTGAGTCAGTGCCCGTGGCACACGAGTGTGTGCTGGTACCTGACACCTGTGGCACACGAGTGTGTGCTGGTACCTGACACCTGTGGCACACGAGCGTGTGCTGGTACCTGCCACCTGTGGCACACGAGTGTGTGCTGGTACCTGCATTGCATCCCTGAGCAGGGTGAGTCAGTGCCCGTGGCACACGAGTGTGTGCTGGTACCTGCACCACAGTGCCCTGAGCAGGGTGAGTCAGTGCCTGTGGCACACGAGTGTGTGCTGGTACCTGACACCTGTGGCACACGAGCGTGTGCTGGTACCTGCATCACTCCCTGACAGCTCCCGCAGGTGCATTCCAGGCTTTGCCCTCAGGGAACACGGAGCCAACAGGCTCCACTGAGGACATCCTTGTTTTTCTGTATCCTTAGAGAACCAAACTGAGTCACAACCTCCGCTGCTGCCCTTTAGGAGGCATCCAAAACGATTATTGTATGGTTTTTAAGCAAGGACTAATGGCAGCAGTTTATCAACAACTTCCTGATTTCTTTTTTAATCTAAAAGAGCACAGGAGAGGGGTTTGGGAGCAGCAATTTCCAGCAGGCAGGGATTGCATTGCCCCGGAGGTGCTGTGCCTCGGGGTGAAACCATCCCAGCTCCCCAGAACAACCCCCGCGTAAAACACATCCTGAGCACCCTGGGATGGTGGGAGATGGCCCTGCCCATGGCAGGGGTGCAGTGGAACGGGCTTTGAGCTCATTTCCAACCCAAACCATTCCAGAATTCCATAATTTTGTGTGCAGTTCACCAGAGCTGGATAAACCCCTCCGGCTGTTCCCAGGCTGAGCAAATCCCTCACTCACAACTCTTCTTGCTCCCATCTTTTCTCTGAGTTTCCTGATGGAGGCGAGGAAGAAGCAGTGAAGGATATGTGCAAAAAATGAAGTGATGATGAGTGAAACTTCTTTTTCATAATTAAAAGCATGACATGGAAATGTGAAATGTCAAAAGGATCAACTTCAAAGCTGTATGAAATGAAACCCTCACTTTGATTCCAATATTGCCTTATGGAGAGAGACAGAAGAAAAAGAGCTTTCTGTGTAAATATTAGAATTACAAATCACAACTTTCATGATGAAAATCATACTTTGAGTAGTAAAAAAAAAAACAAACCATACATCTTCACAACTGGCAGAAGAGTAGAAAAGATTGGGTTTTCTTGTTGCATCACAGTATTGGCAAGTGTCACACGGAGCTGTTCAGCCACAGATCCTGTCCTGGGCACACAGATCATCCTGCCCAAGAGATGGGTGTCCTGGGACACACAGACCCTGTCCTGGGGCACACAGACCCTGTCCTGGGGCACACAGACCCTGTCCCAGGCACACAGACCCTGTCCCGGACACACAGACCCTGTCCCAGGGCACACAGACCCTGTCTGGGACACACAGACCCTGTCTGGGGCACACAGACCCTGTCCTGGGACACACAGACCCTGTCCCAGGACACACAGACCCTGTCTGGGACACACAGACCCTGTCCCAGGACACACAGACCCTGTCTGGGACACACAGACCCTGTCCCAGGACACACAGATCCTGTCCTGGGGCACACAGATCCTGTCCTGGGACACACAGACCCTGTCTGGGGCACACAGACCCTGTCTGGGACACACAGACCCTGTCCCAGGACACACAGACCCTGTCTGGGACACACAGACCCTGTCTGGGGCACACAGACCCTGTCTGGGACACACAGACCCTGTCCCAGGACACACAGACCCTGTCCTGGGCACACAGACCCTCCTGCCCACGTCTCCTGGGGCACACAGACCCTCCTGCACACGGGCTGGGTGTCCCAGGACACACAGACCCTGTCCCAGGACACACAGACCCTGTCCCAGGACACACAGACCCTGTCCCAGGGCACACAGACCCTCCTGCCCACGTCTCCTGGGGCACACAGACCCTCCTGTCCCCTCTCCCCGCAGCTCAGAATCCCCCTCTGCTGCTGGGGCACACGTGCCTGCCCTGCCTTGGTTTGCCTCTGCTCCTGTTACATCCTGACTCCTGAATTCTGCAGCTCGAAAAACCTGTGGGGTTTTTATTTATTCCAAGGTTACAGCAAGGCAGAGCAGAGCAGTGAGACCGCCCTGCTGTGACCCTGTCCAGCCCTCCCGCGGGTCTGGGTGTGTCACCTCCCCTTTTCCCGGTGCTTTTCCCGGTGTTTTTCCCGGTGCTTTTCCCCAAGCCAGGGAGCGTTTCTGGCCCGTGTGTGCCCTGTGGCCCCGGGCTGGGGCTGCCACCCCCTGGCTCCAGCCTGGCTGCTTGCTCCTGCAGTCACACCGTGCACACACTGCTGCTGCTTCTCTGGAATGCTCTCTGATCTTCTGAGGAGAAAAAAAAAAGCCAATTAATTTTAAAGAAGCTCCAGCCACGGGTTTACCTCCGAGAGGCTGAAGCAGTGAAAGCTGCTGAGTGCATTCCGGAGGAGAAATCCCCGATCCTCACTCACTGATGGCAGCTCCAGCACCTGCCCGCAGCTCAGCCAGGAGCTCAGGAGGCTGCAGTCCTTGGGCTGAGGGGATTTTCTTGGAAAATTGTGCATTAATTGAGGCACACCACGGCTACAAACCAGACACATGCCCACAGTAATCCTTTGAAATCCTCACAGCATCGCTGAGCCCTCCGTGCCCGTGGCTGAGCTGCAAAATAGGCAAAATGTAAAAGATCCCTCGGGTTATGGAAAGAATTCTGCATGGCTCCTGTGTCTGCTCTGACAAAATTAACTCCTGGGCTAATGATCAGTCCAAACAACCAGATCTTGGATTTTCCTGCTGCTCCCACACAGCAAAGGAGCAAACAAACGTGTTTGTCTCTCCTTTTGCTCTCTCTGCCTGGCAAATCCTTGTGGCTTCTGCGGTTTGGGTTGGTTTTTTGTTTTGTTTATTTATTTTTTTTAATAACAAAGCACTGTAAGGTTTCCACATTTAATGGACAACTTCACATTTAGGTGTTTTGTTTATTTGCTTAGTTGGAATTCTGGTTCCTCTGGATCCAGACCTCCTGGAATGCATTTCTCCTGGAGCACGTTTCTCCTGGAGCACATTTCTGGAAAACTTTTTCCTCCTGGAGCATTTTCCTCCTGGAGCATTTTCCTCCTGGATCATATTTCTCCTGGACCATATTTTTTCTGGATCACATTTCTCCTGGATCACATTTCTCCTGGATCACATTTCTCCTGGAGCACATTTTTCCTGGAGCACATTTCTCCTGGAGCACGTTTCTCCTGGAGCTGGTGGGCAGCCCCTGCCCTCGGTGCCTCCTGGGCCGCTGCTGCTGCGTTCCCTCCCCGGAGCAGGTAGATGAACACAGGGATATTTTTAGAGCCTGCTCATTTCTTAATATCCTGATTCTATATCGAGCACAATCTGGGGAGACTTTTGTTTCACTCATTACCTAAAACGAAATGCAGGTCACAGATGTGAGGCCACACCTCGCTCAGCAGAACAAGGATTGCCATTGTCTGTAAAAAAATACTGAAATAGTTACATCTGCTTTCCATTTGCTGCTTTCCACGATGTTTTGTGCAGATGAGATCTCAGCTCTCTGTTCACAGGCTCCTCAGGTGTTTGGAGTGCTCGTATCAGGAGGATGCAGCACATCCTTCCCCTGCCCGTGGCCTGCTCACGCTCCTGTACGCAGAGAAAAACTAATTGCTGGCAGATTTAGAATAGCAAACGTGAAGATAAATTGAAAATTGGAGCTTCTTAGTCAGCAGAACACAATTATTTCAGAATGGATTATTTTCAGCCTTCCTATTCATCCTGAATTCCATGGAAGGTGTCACCATGGCTGGTTATAAATGAGCACTGCGGTCACCTCACCAAGAGGAAGATGAATGGCGTCACACGCATTTAAAATTCATCACTTTTATCCAGTCTGAGGCAGAGGGGTTTACAATATCTCAGAAAGAAAAATTAAAAATTACTCTCCAGAGCCTTGAATAAAATTCTCTAAATTATTTTCTCGGTGCAAAGAATTAATTTGTGTGGCTGAGGGCGAAGGGTGAACATCGACGTCCTGCCAGTGGCTGGAGCAGGAGGTGCCCCTTGATGTCGTTGTGAGGGGCACTGAGAATTGTCACCTTTTCATTCCACTGCTCCATGGCCACTGCCTTGAGGATAAAATCCCCTCTGATCGCTTGTGGTTGTTGTTAAAAACTCTGTCTGGTCCTGCAGAGCGTTTGGAGGAGCTTCTGGCTGAGAGTGCTGGGCTGGGGCTGCTCAGCCTGGGCAGGGCTGGGAGTGCTGGGCTGGGGCTGCTCAGTCTGAACCGGGCTCTGCACAGCTCCCAGCCCAGCCCAGCCCAGCCCAGCCCAGCCCGGCCCAGCCTGGCCCAGCCCGACCCAGCCCAGCCCAGCCTGGCCCAGCTCCTCTCCCCGGCCAGGCCAGGCTGGAGTTTCCCCTGTGCCCTCGGACCTGAGCTTCTCTCAGTGACAGCCTGAGAGGAAACGGCCTCAAGGTCACCAGAGCAGGCTTACATTGAACGTTAGGAATTCCTGTTTTCACAAAAAGGGTTTTCCAGCTCAGGCACAGACTGCCCACCCCCGAGCCCCCCCAGAGCCCCAGCACAGGGAGTGACTGTGGAGCCTTTGCTCTGCTCAGAACCCTGGACACAGCCGGGCCAGGCTCTGCTCCCCGGGGCAGCTGTTCCTGCCCAGGCACCTGCAGGGCCCCTGGTGGCCGGGCACTGCTGGCCCAGGGCGGGGAGCGCTCGCGGGGCCAGGAAAGGCAAAGAGTTCCGTGAGAGCAAGGCTTTCAGGGCTAAATCAGCCATTTGATCATCCATGAAGAATAAAGGCTTGTTTCTTGGTTGCCGGCTGCTCTGCCAAGAGGGAAAAACAAACAAACAACAAATGAGCTCATTATTTTCTGCTGTGCTCTCGGAGATGAGCCATTGCTGGCTTCAGAGGGGATAAAACGCCCGCAGGGATGCCGTGCTTCTTCCAGGAGGGCTCTTCTCCCTAATCTTTCATTTGTGCTGGGCCCAGAAGTGTTGGTTACAATCAGCGGTGCCTGAGCGGTGCAAGGAATAAAGAGAATATGGCAGTGGGAGAATCCAGGGGGAGAGGAGAGGAAGGGAAATGATCTGCCTCCGGTTTGGCTGTGCCTTTGTCTCCGTTCACAGGCACAGGAAAAGCTGAGTGCGTCCCTTTCCTTGCACTGCAGCTGGATTTGGAAAGGATTGTGGCTGAGTAAAGGACAGTTCCCTGAGTGGAGCAGGATTAGAAAGGGCTGAATGCGAGGGGTGCTTAAAGAAGGATTTTCTGGACTCGAGAGGAAGGTCTCATTAAATTGTATATAAACAAAAACACAGTTTCATTAATTAATACCAAACATATAAATACAAACAGGCATCAGAAAGTAAAAGTCGGTGTGTCCTGTTTTATTAACTTACACCTGTGTGCTCAGCACTGCCTCGGAGGTGTTAAATTCGAGTCTAATTAACATAAATTGAGTGTTAGCACAGGCTTCAGTGGAGACACAATTTCACCTTCTGTGCACAACCCAATTAGTTTGTGGATCTTTTTGTCCTGAACGCGTGTAATTATTTGGAGTATATCTATATTTTTATTTTCCAAGCCCTCCCATGGCTCTCAGCTCTATGTTTAATTATGGATTATGTGGGAGAGCAGTTCTACTAATTAAACTCTGTTTTTATTTTAAATCCACTGTCAGACGATTTGTTCAGTGACCCTCAGTGCTTAGGATGGAGAAACAATAAGCAGTTGTTCCCCAGTTATTATTTTTTGCGTCGTTCATCTTGGCTATTTTTGCATCAGATCTGAAAAGACAGATATGTAAAACCCAGATATTATCTGGGTACTGATGGCTGGGGAGGCTCCCTGGAGCAGAGGCTGGGCAGAGGTAAAGGAATAAAGTGGGGATTTATTGAAAGGCCTTCAAAGGATGGGCAGTACCAGAGCCTGGCCAGGGATACACCCAAGATGGGTCACGAGTTCTCACACTTTTATAGGTTTTGATTCATTTATACATTGGGGTTAATTGTCCAATTACACTTCAGGTGATGCAGTCCCACCCTCCCAGTTTGCTCTCCTCAGTTCTCTGCACTTTTTGTGCCTGAGGCTGCAGCGCTGTCCGTGGTGCTGGGGCTGGGGAAGGATGGTTCTGTCAGCCTGAGCTGTGAGGAGAGCTGGATAACACTGTGGGAAGCTCAGAGTTATGAACCAATGCAGGGCAGAATGTGGAAAACATGAGAGATAAACTTGGGGCACCAGCAGCAGGGGGTGCACCTGAGCAGCCCCTGCCCCACAGCTGGGGAGAGTCAGACACGGCTGTGCAAACCTTCCACAGCAGGGGCAGCTGCTGGAGCAGCTCCCACACAGCGGCACCCCACGGGCAGAGCAGGGAGGCGGCCGTGCCCTGGGCCAGGGCAGCCCCTTGGAAAAACCCTTGGAACCCCTGGGGTGTATCCAAGTGAACTCCCCTGGAGCACAGTGTCCAGCCCTGGGACCCTCAGCACAAGATGGGCCTGGAGCTGCTGGAGAGAGCCCAGAGGAATCCACGGAGCTGTTCCAGGGCTGGAGCCAGGCTGGGAGAGCTGGGAATGTTCCCCTGGAGAGGAGAAGCTCCAGGGAGAGCTCAGAGCCCCTGGCAGGGCCTGAAGGGGCTCCAGGAGAGCTGGAGAGGGACTGGGGACAAGGATGGAGGGACAGGACACAGGGAATGGCTTTTAGCTGGAAAAGGGGAGATTTGGGTTGGATATTGGGAAGGAATTCCTGGCTGGGAGGGTGGGGAGGGGCTGGGCTGGAAGGCTGTGGCTCTGGTTGCCTCCAAGGATCCCGGGGATGGGGCAGCTCCTCCTCAGGACCCAGCACTGCCCAGAGGCTGCTGAGCAGCTGCTGACCCCACAGCAGAGACGGCTGCATCACCCAGCAGCAGGGCCCAGCCCCAGGCAGGCAGGGCCAGCACACGGCCCTGGTGCTCCTCTCCCTCCAGAGCCCTGTCAGAGCCTAGAACGTGCTCTGGTAACAGCAACAGCAGAGCCCAAACCGTGTCCCTGTGCAGGGAAACATGGAATAACAGAGTCACAGGGTATCCCGAGCTGGAAGGGCCCACAGGGATCGTGGGGTGCTGCTCGTGGTCCTTCCCAGGACACCCCAGCAATGCCACCCTGTGCCCGAGGGCATTGTCCAAACCAGCCCTGAGCTCTGGCACAGCTGGCCCTGCTGTCCCCAGGCCAGCCCAGGGCACCCTGAGGAGCCCCCAGGGCACCCTGAGGAATCCCCAGGACACCCTGAGGGACCCCCAGAACACCTTGAGGAGCCCCCAGGACACCCTGAGGGACCCCCAGAACACCTTGAGGAACCCCCAGGGCACCCTGAGGAGCCCCCAGGGCACCCTGAGGAATCCCCAGGACACCCTGAGGGACCCCCAGAACACCTTGAGGAACCCCCAGGACACCCTGAGGAGCCCCCAGGACACCCTGAGGAGCCCCCAGGACACACTGAGGAACCCCCAGAACACCTTGAGGAGCCCCCAGGACACCCTGAGGGACCCCCAGAACACCCTGAGGAACCCCCAGGACACCCTGAGGAGCCCCCAGGACACACTGAGGAGCCCCCAGGACACCTTGAGGAGCCCCCAGGACACCCTGAGGGACCCCCAGAACACCCTGAGGGACCCCCAGAACACCCTGAGGAACCCCCAGGGCACCTTGAGGAACCCCCAGGACACCCTGAACAGCCCCCAGAACACCTTGAGGAACCCCCAGGACACCCTGAGGAGCCCCCAGGACACCTTGAGGAGCCCCCAGAACACCCTGAGGAACCCCCAGGACACCCTGAGGAGCCCCCAGAACATCCTGAACAGCCCCCAGGGCACCCTGAGGAGCCCCCAGGGCACCCTGAGGAACCCCCAGAACACCCTGAGGAGCCCCCGGGACACCCTGAAGAGCCCCCAGAACACCCTGAGGAACCCCCAGAACACCCTGAGGAGCCCCCAGGACACCTTGAGGAACCCCCAGGACACCCTGAGGAGCCCCCAGGACACCCTGAGGAGCCCCCAGGACACCCTGAGGAACCCCCAGGACACCCTGAGGGGCCCCCAGGACACACTGAGGAACCCCCAGGACACACTGAGGAGCCCCCAGGACACACTGAGGAACCCCCAGGACACCCTGAGGGGCCCCCGGGACACCCTGAGGAGCCCCCAGGACACCCTGAGGAACCCCCAGGACACCCTGAGGGGCCCCCGGGACACCCTGAGGAACCCCCAGAACACCCTGAGGAACCCCCAGGGCACCTTGAGGAACCCCCAGAACACCCTGAGGAGTCCCCAGGACACCCTGAGGAGTCCCCAGGACACCCTGAGGAGTCCCCAGGACACCCTGAGGAGCCGCCAGGACACCCTGAGGAGCCCCCAGCACTGCACTGAGCCTCTGACCTGTCCCTGTCCCCCTGCCACGAGCCTGCCCTGCTGCTGCAGCTGTGCAGCTGTGCCTCCTGCAGCAGCACCCCCAGCACGGAGCGCTGCCCCTCAGGAACGGGCCGTGTTTTGATTTAGGTGGTGCTGCTGGGGAATGGATTTAAGGTAGATTGGAAAAGCTGCTTTATTCAATAGCACTCACTACAGGAAGAGCTATAGTGAAATAATTACTGTAGTATGGTTATATGGTAATTATGCTGGTGTAATTGATGAACCTTCCCAGCCAGGAAAAACCCGCACTGCTAATAGCAAAGAGAAATTGGAGTTTTCCTGTCCTCAGAAAATGCTTTATTGCCCAGTCAAAATACACAGGCAACCAGTTAGAGAGAGGAAGTTAGGCCAGAGGGGGAGAGATCTCCACAACATAATTAATCTTGGTCTAGCTAGAGCCCCATGTGAAGGGCAGAGTAAATTCTGGGATGTAATTAAGCTCCGGTTCAAAAGCCTAAACTGAAATTGTGTTCCCTGCCCTGCTGTGCCCCTCTGCACCTTCCACCAGCAGCACAAGGAGCACCTGCTGCTGGTTCCCAGCACACACCAGCCCCAGGGGCGGCAGGGAGGTGCTTGTGCCCCCACAGGGGTGCCTGATCTCTCCAATTCCCATCCCAGCAGCCAGGGGCAAAGCCAGAGAGGCTCTCGGCCGTGTTCTGAAGGGGTCACACGTTTAAATTGTCCCAGTTCATTTTCCTGCTCACCCCCAGGGAAGGTTTCCCAGGGGTTTGCTGTTGTGCAGGTAAGATCAGGGCCCCAGGGGGTGAAATCTCATCCCCAGCGCTCTCGGGAGCACGTCCCTGCTCTGGCAGGCAGGACCAGGCTGCAGGAGGGGCCCTGCAGTGCCAAGGACAGGCCAAACCCTGGGGGGTAAAAACCAGATAAAAATTCCCCCAGAAGGAGGGATCTCAGGTTCTGGGCAATGAGGCGTTTTTGTCTGGGTTTAGGGCTTTTGACAGTAACACCAGAGGCACTTTGGGGTTTTATTTCAGCTTTCAGGGTTTCCTATGTGTTGGAGACACATCCGTGAGGGAGAGAATCCACAGGCAGGGATGGGAACCCCTGGCCCCAGCCCTGCCTTTCACACTGTGCTCTGCTCACAGCCAAGGCTCCCTGCACTCACAGGGTGGCCCTGGGGCTCCCCTCCCTGCCCCTGTGCCAGGACATCCCTGTGCCAGGACATCCCTGTGCCAGGACATCCCTGTGCCAGGACATCTCTGTGCCAGGACATCTCTGTGCCAACACATCCCTGTGCTGGGACATCTCTGTGCCGGGACATCCCTGTGCCAGGACATCCCTGTGCCAGGACATCTCTGTGCCAGGACATCCCTGTGCCAGGACATCCCTGTGCCAGGACATCTCTGTGCCAGGACATCTCTGTGCCGGGACATCCCTGTGCCGGGTCATCCCTGTGCTAGGACATCTCTGTGCCAGGACATGGCTGTGCCAGGACATCCCTGTGCCTGGACATCCCTGTGCCAGGACATCTCTGTGCCAGGACCTCTCTGTGCCAGGACATCTCTGTGCCTGCACATCCCTGTGCCTGCACATCCCTGTGCCAGCACCTCTCTGTGCCAGGACATCTCTGTGCCAGGACATCTCTGTGCCGGGACATCCCTGTGCCGGGTCATCCCTGTGCTAGGACATCCCTGTGCCGGGACATGGCTGTGCCAGGACATCCCTGTGCCACCAGGCTGGGACATGGGCAGGGGCAGCAGCTCTCCCACACTGCTGGCACCACCATGGGTGATGGATCCCGTCTGCACTCCTGGCACGTGATCCACAGTTCCAATGGCATTACCCTGCTGCTTTAGACCTGATTTGTCTCAGGATTGCTTGACTATTGCCTCCTGAAAAATAAAAGCACAGCTCTGCTGGCACTGCTCTAACCCGGAGCCGTGGCAGCCAAGGGCATCAGGCCCTGCCTTTCCTCACCTTCCTGCTGTGTGTTTTATTCCCAGGCCCCACAGTTCTGTCATTCCTACCTAGGATGCTTACAAGGCACCACCAAATGAGTAAATGACCTTTAAAATGTCCCTTCCAACACCAACTCTTCTGTGGGTCTGTGCTCAGACCCCGTCCCACCCTGCTGATATTTGAATGCAATGGCAAAGAAAAGAAAGGTGGAGTCTGAAGAATCCAGAGGCAGAAGGGTCTCATCTGAAGCAATTTGTCTCACTCTTTAGAGCCACACTAACTGGCAAGATTGAAATGTTCTTTCCTGCCACATGTCTGGAAGGGCCAATCCCACTGACAGGTGTGGCCTGGTGCCACCTGTCCCAACGTCTGCGGTGGCTCCTGGTGCCTGGTGAAGCTGTCACTGCACTGAGGGAGATGCTGTTTCTGCTCATGCACTCACCCCCCTGGGCTGAGCCAATTCCAGCCCCTTCCCTGAGCTCAAAGCTCCCAGCCCTGCTGTGAGGCAGGCAGGGGGAGTGCTGCTCCCTGGGGACAGCCCCTGCAGGGCTGTGGGGTCACGCTGAGCCCACCCCGAGGGGCTGGCGGGGCTGCAGGAGGACAGGTGTGCTCAGGGGGAGGTGGTGCCACCACCCAGGGCACAGGTGACAGCCCAGGGACACTCTCTGTGCTGAGCTGAAGGAGCCAGCTCCAGGGAAGCAATGGCAGAAATCCCGCCCATCCCATGGGGATTTCCCTTTGTTAAACCCTACTCTGGGCTGGGGATGGCAGGGGCAGTCTGCTGCACTGCAGAACAGAACTTCATCCTTTGTAATCTCAGCCTCCATATGGTTCGTGTTTGAAATGTGGGCTCCCCACTGCTTTCAAAGACCCAAAACCAACAGAAGGCCCAGGAACGTCCTTTTCAGCAATTCCAATTCCCTGCGATTTTAATAATGTAGATGTTCCCTGAGGTTTGCATCACCACTTAGCTCAGAATCAGAGAACAGGAGCTCAGAACCCTTTAGGATGGAAAAGTCCTCTCCAACCATCGAGTCCAGCCCTTCCCCAGCACTGCCAAGGCCACTCTGACCATGTCCCCAAGTGCCACCTCCACGGGGATTTAAATCCCCCAGGGATGGGGACTGCAGCACTGCCCTGGGCAGCTGTGCCAGGGCTGGACAGCCCCTTCCAGGAAGGAATTTCCCCAATGTCCAACCTGAACCTCCCTGGCACAAGTTGAGGCAGCCTCCTGTCACCCTGTGACCCTGTGACCCTGTGACCCTGTGACCCTGTGACCCTGTCACCTGTCAGCCTGTCACCCTGTCACTGGCAGAGCTGGGAGGTGTCCATGGGGACACCCGAGCTGTCCTGGCAGGCACTGGGCACTGCTGGGACGCTGGGATTGCCTCTCTGCTGGGCTAAGAACAGAATTTACATTTTCAAGGCAACTTCCCAGATTTAGGTTCAATATTGATGCCGTTTCCTAGAAAGCTCTGGAATGAAATCTGTTTGTCATGGCAGAAGGAGCACGGAGACAGGAGAAGGGTTGGTGTCATTTCATTGTCTCCTTGTCCCCACCCTGAATCCCCCAGCACTCACAGGCTGCTGGTGCTGCTGCTCCCAGGGCAATTAATTAGCAAATACCTCATCAGACAGACCTTTAGTGCAGTCAGTAACGTCGGGTATGTACTGTACACACCTGAATTATTGCCATCATTTTAATACAATTAAACCCATTTATTGTGGAGTTTCTGGAAGCACGATGTGGAGCTGCTGTAATAGATGCTCATATCGCCCTGGAGAAATTTTGATAAAGGACTGTGATTAAAAGAGAATAAATTGTCATTACTGCCCACAGAAATGGACAAATAATAATATTTTTCTCACTACTGTAACCAAAGCCTCGAGGGTTTCAGTCTGGCTCTGTTTCACTGGGGGCACCTGGCCAGTGCATTCCACAGAGTTTGTCTCTGTTCAGTTCTGTGAGGTGAGAATAAACAATTATTTAATCAAATATAAAGGAAATATTTCAGTCTCATGCATTCCCCCCCCCTTTTCTCTCTTTTTTATGTGTGAATGGAGCTAAGTAATTCAATGAGAATCTTGAAATCTACCTGATCTCTCTGAAGTTTTCTGTTTTAGACAAAAGGTTTTTGTTCCTATGAAACCTTTCGTGAGTCAAATTAATTCCTACAAATCCACTATTTTTCCATTTTAATAACTATTTCTAAGGTCACATTGGATCCTACTCAAGGAGCCTGTTGGCCTTTCAGCCAGCCAGTGAAGAAAAACCATCCTCTGGAAAATCACCAGCCCTGGGGGAGCTCGGAGCCCCTGGCAGGGCCTGAAGGGGCTCCAGGAGAGCTGGAGAGGGACTGGGGACAAGGGCTGGAGGGACAGGACACAGGGAATGGCTTCCAACTGGGAAAGGGGAGATTTGGGTGGGAGATTGGGAATTGGGAATTCCTGGCTGGGCTGGAATTGCCAGAGCAGCTGTGGCTGCCCCTGGATCCCTGGCAGTGCCCAAGGCCAGGTTGGACATTGGGACAGTGGGAGGTGTCCCTGCCATGGCAGGGGTGGCACTGGGTGGGCTCTAAGTCTCTTCCCACCCAACCCTCTCTGGGATTTTGTGATTCTAATTCAAGGCAAAGACAAACACTGACAGCCCTGGCAGAATGGCCATTCCAGGCAGGGTTATTCCCATGGAGCAGCTCGTGGGACTCCTGCACATCCTGCCCATCCTGCTCTCCTCACTCTCACTCCCTGCAGAGCCTCACCTCCGAGTGCCCGGCCAGGAGAAGTTCTGTGCAGCTGGGTCACTCCAATGCGGATATTTTTGAGCCTCAGTGTTCTCAGGACTCCTCACCTGGTTTTCCACTGGCAGCTGCCTGTTCTGGGGAGCAGGAATTGGTGAGGCAGAGCCCGGGCTGCCGCTGCCCTCGGCAGCTGTGTAGACATTTCTCATCCCCACGAGTGATAACAAGTGGAGAAGGAGCGCCAGCCGTGGGGAAACACGGTGAATATTTTATGAGCTGTTAAACATTTATTAATCATTCATATGCAGATGATTAAAAAATTAATACAAAATCTGAGAATGATTTAGGAAGGAGTGAGCTCATGCTGACAGATGTGAGGAGCTGCTGGAAGGGGAGGGCGAGGGGAGGAGATGGCACTGGAGTCCTCTGGGAGCAATCCTGTCTGCTTTGCAAATATCAAACAAGCCAAATTCAGCAGGGCCCCGGGTCCTCCAGCCCCCAGCAGTGAGCTGGGGGGCAAACAGGGACAGCAGGGACAGGTAAGGACAGGCAGGGACAGGGAGGGACAGGTGAGGACAGGCAGGGACAGGCAGGGACAAGCAGGGACAGGCAGGGACAAGCAGGAGCAGAGTGGGGTGAGCAGGGACAGACTGGGACAGGCAGCAGCCGCTGCGCTTTTCTCCAGCAAGAGCACAAGGGAAGGAGAGGAGTGGCATAGGGCTCCAGCCAGGACAGAGAATCGCAGGATCCAGGGCTGCTGTGGGTGGGAGGGGACATCAGAGCCCACCCAGTGCCACCCCTGCCATGGCAGGGACACCTCCCACTGTCCCAGGCTGCTCCAACCCCAATGTCCAACCTGGCCTTGGGCACTGCCAGCGATCCAGGGGAAGCCACAGCTGCTCTGGCAATTCCAGCCCAGCCAGGAATTCCCAATTCCCAATCTCCCACCCAAATCTCCCCTTTCCCAGTTTGAAGCCATTCCCTGTGTCCTGTCCCTCCATCCCCTGTCCAAAGGCACGGACACCCCACCCCAGAGCCCTGAGGTGCTGGAGCAGGTTCTACCTTGGGCTGCTGATTACAAAATCCACCCGAGCCATCAGAGTGCTCCGAGTGGCACCAGCAGCACTGCCCCACCCCTGCTCTGAGCCACGGGGTCAGCACAGTGCAGCACGGCTGGAAAAGACCTCCAGGACCATCAAATCCAACCTCCAGCCAAATGCCCCTGTGCCCACTGAGCCGTGTCCCCAAGTGCCACATCTGCCTGGTTTTTGTGCTCTTCCAGAGATGCTGACTCTGAACCAGGGATTCTCCCCTAACCTGGCAGCCTGGCTGTGAGAGCCCCTGAGAGCTGAGAACCCCTGGGAACTGGGAACTGCTGGGAACTGGGAACTGCTGGCCATGAGAACCCCCAGGAACTGAGAACCCCTGAGAACTGAGAACTGCTGGGAATGGAGAACTGCTGGCCGTGAGAATCCCTGAGAGTTGAGAACCCCTGAGAGCTGAGAACCCCTGGCAACTGCTGGCCATGAGAACCCCTGGGAACGGAGAGCCCCTGAGAGCTGAGAACTGCTGGGAAGGGAGAACTGCTGGCCATGAGAACCCCTGAGAGCTGAGAACCCCTGCATGTTCCTCCCGGGCTGCCCCAACCACGACAGAGCTGTCCAAGAGCCCAAACTGCCTGACAGAGACGCAAACCTTGGCCATGGGGCTGTCCCTGAGAGCCCCAGCCCTGCCCTGGGGGAGGAACAGAGAACAGCAAGGGAGCTTCATCTCCCCAGCCTGGTATAAGGACAGAGGAATTCGTGAATGAATAAGTAAAAACACGAGGAAAGGCTTTTATAGGGTTTCCAAAAATAGCATCAAACGGTGCTCCTTGTTGGGATGAGCAGCTCCGTGCAGGGAAGGGCTGAGTGTGCAGGACTGACACCCCCAGCCAGGGGCACAGGCTCGGGCTCCCAGCATGGGCCCTGTGCCTGTGGAGAGGATTTCAGCCTCCACACCTGCCAGCCAAAACCAGCAACTGCTCTAGACCTCTGCTGCCTTAATTCAGGGCACTTAGTCTAAGCAATTGTGGCCTTTTTAAAAATATTACAGCTGACAACCCAAATACAACCCAAATACAACCCAGGCAAGGTTATTAGGAGTGGCTTTTCTTTGAAAAATTCATTTTTTTAGGAAATTCTTTAATATGAAAAATCTCATTGCAGAACAACTGATAATTCAAAATCTAAGTATAAAAATAGCTGCCTCTACCTGGTGGAACAGCAGGGTGATTTATGCTCTGGTGTTTAAGTTCACTGGCTGTTTAAAGTTCTGGGAGATGATTAAAGAAGTAAAAATAAAAAGGGCAAAGTAAAACAGCTCCCCGTGTATCTGCTCAGTCCGTGTGACGCCTGCAGCCAGTGGAGGTGGCGCCTCCCCTGCCCAGCTGTGAGCACCGGGCCAAACCCATTAAATGCAGAGCTGGCGGTGCCTGCTGGGGTCCCTGTGTCCCCCTGAGGGTCCTGCAGGTGGCACAGCCCGTGCCCCCGGCTGAGCAGGCACCTGATCCTGCCCAGATTCCCGGGGTGTGGCGGATGGATCTGTAGGGAATTCCCCAGGCCTGACAGAAGGCTCACAGGGTGTGTATCTGTGTGTAAACTCGGAGATAAAAAATGCTGACGTGTAGGAAGGCGCTCCCACACCTGAGAGGGCATCTCTAAATAAGGGAAAAGGTCTCAGTTGACCTCGAGACATTTTAGGAGTTTCAGCTGGAACTTTCCATGGTGACTGGCTCAGTGCCAAGAGAAAAGCCACTCTTGCACCTTGTCCCTGTTTGTCAGAGCCCAAACCTCTTTCCTCTGGCAGTTTGCCAGCAGGAGCATCCTTGATGGTTAAATAGAAAACAGGGAGCAAAGGTGCTCCACGCATTCCCGAGGTGTTTGTAGCAGGTTTGTAGAGGTCATCCTTATACCGTGCTCGGCTCCGTTTGTTGGTTTGTGTTATTTTCTTTTAGCATTAAACCTTTTTGATTTTCAAGACACACTCGACCGTGCTGTCTCACTAATTATTTCAGGCATTTTCTGTGAGGTGCTGGACACCCTCAGAGGTACAGGAAGGAATTCTTACACTGACTTAGAAATGCCATGGGATGGGACAGACATTGCTGAGAGAGAAATGGAACTGGAAATAAGTTTGAAAGGATGGCTTTGCAAATAAGACCAGATACTTTGGAGAAATAGAACTGTGAGAGGTGCAATGTAGGACCCACGAGGGATGATTTTAATTGGCTTTAGGGCATTGACAGCACTGTGTGGCAAAAGCTGATAGGCCAAGAAATGCTTATAATGGATTGGAATTAGGAAATTGTTTGGCTTCTGATTGTGATGGCCTGAATTATAACATCTGTATTGTCTCACCCTTCACATGAGACTGACAAAGGAATAAAAGTCTTTAAAACTTTTAAAACCCCATCTCTGGGTTAGAAAAAGGGATAATCCAACACTGGGACTGCTGCTTTCCGAGTCAAACACAACTGCATCTGTCATCCTATTGCTACCAAAAGACTGCTGGTACTTAATTTTATTGGGTTTTTAGCGATTTTTTTCTATTAAGAAGATTGTCTATTTAAGCACAAGAAACAATCCTTTATATTAATAAATAAATAGAAAGCATTATAGGATAGAACTCTGAGGAACTTCCTGTCTGCTGTCACTGACTTTCTGAGTAAAAAAATACTCCTCAGAAGAAAAAAAATTAGAACTAAGTGGTAGATTTATTTATGGATAAAAGGTATTCCCTCAAAAACACTCTGAATTTAGGTTTTTAACATTTTCCTTGGATCAGAGCTGCCTTTCTGTTTGTCAGTACAGGCAGCCAGTTCAATGATTATTTAGCAAGGCTGCAGGGATGACAAATGGCTTTGCTTACTGCTGGATTTCTTATCTTTGGCAACTCAGAGTATCAATTACTACCATTAAAAAGGAATAATTGCCCTGAGTGACAAACCAGCACACCATCAAACTGTACAGAATTGCAGCCAGCACATTGCTTTATGTCACGTTATGTCAAAAAAAGAAATCTGAATCATGAACTGGAAGGCAGAGGCACTTCTGTGCTCTGACACAGGAATGGAAGGTGTGTGCTGGATCCAGGGACCAAAAACTTTGGGGTACAGGAAAAAACAATGACATTCCAGCGGAGCAGCAAGGATCCAGCCTGGGCAGCGTCCTGGGGGAAGGCAGGGCTGGGCTGTGGGGTCACCCGAGCTCCCACTGTCCCAGGCTGCTCCAAGCCCAATGTCCAACCTGGCCTTGGGCACTGCCAGGGATCCAGGGGCAGCCACAGCTGCTCTGGCAATTCCAGCCCAGCCAGGAATTCCCAATTCCCAATCTCCCACCCAAATCTCCCCTTTCCCAGTTTGAAGCCATTCCCTGTGTCCCTCCATCCCTGGTCCCCAGTCCCTCTCCAGCTCTCCTGAAGCCCCTTTAGGCACTGAAGGGCTGGGTTAGATCACCCCAGAGCCATCTCCCGTCCCAGCTGTGCCAGCCTGTCCCCACAGCAGGGGTGTCCCTCCCTCCCTGGCACTGGGGGCACCCACCAGGGCCCAGCACCCAACCCAGAGCGAGCCCCACCTTTGGGGAGGTGGGACATCCCCATTCCACATCAGGTCTATTCAGAAGGAGCAGGAGATGGATCTTTCCCCTCTCTGGGGGCTGCTCCTCTGACAGGGACTCGCTCCTGGCAGCCCCAGCCCTCCTCAGGGAGCCAGGGCCGTGTCCTCACAGCGCTGCCAAGGCAGCCGCCCACCGCGGGCTGTCTGCAGCCTCCCAAAACAGCCCGGGAGTTCACGTCTTCAAAGATGCTTCTGCAGGTTGTAAAAGATTCAAACTAAAAGCTCTGCAGCAGGAGGAAGGAATCCCCGGCTGATTCCATGGCAGCGTGGCTGCAGCAGAGCAAAGGTCCTGGAGCAGTGCTGGGAGCGGCCTGAGGGATTTATCTTCAGAAAGGAAATGTAGGGATGGAACAAATGGGGAGGAGTACCCAGGGAAAGCGTTCCTCTGCCTGCCCCCTCCAGCTGTGTGCTGGTGCCTGCCCTTCCTCTGGAGCTGCCCCACTGCCCTCCTGAGCTCCTGCGGTCCCTGAGCTCCTGCAGTGCCTGAGCTCCTGAAGTCCCTGAGCTCCTGCGGTCCCTGAGCTCCTGCGGTCCCTGAGCTCCTGCGGTCCCTGAGCTCCTGCGGTCCCTGAGCTCCTGAAATCCCTGAGCTCCTGCGGTCCCTGAGCTCCTGCGGTCCCTGAGCTCCTGCGGTCAGTTCCTTGGACATCCACAGCCCTTCAGCACGGGCACCAACAGCCCTGGGGTTAGGATTTTCCCTCCATATTTCCCCTTTCCACACCTGAGCTGGCGCACTTTCTGCTGAGCTGCCCTTTTCCCAGCACTGAGTCAAACCCGATTTTCCAGCCAGGAAAAGAACATTCATCCCACTCCGCGCGTGGGCCGGCTGCCCTGCTGCAGCCACAGCGGGTGATTTCCCCTTTGCTGTGGTTCCTGCTGCCCCCCGGCTCTCTCAGCTCCCCGCTGCTCTCCCAGCACCCCGAGCAGCCCGGTGCTCCCGGGGCAGGAGTGTCTCCTCCCTAAGCATGGATTTCTCCGTGGTTTCCAGCTCCCATGTGAGAATCCAGCGCTGCTGGCTGCCTCCTCTCCCTCTCCTCACGCTTCTCCCACCCGCGCTCTCCTTTCCCAGCCCTGCCTGAGCAGGAAAGGCACCCCCGTCACCCCAGCCCCACCCAGCACTGCCTGGGGATTCTCTCATTGCCTGCGTCCATTGTACCAAAAATAACCCTGACGAGCTCGTTTAATTTTAGCCTATGAGTGTCTGTATGAATATTTATAATGCTCCCTATTAGAAATGCTGAAAAGTCCCAGAGCCTGGGAACACGGCGGCAGACCCTGGGGAGCAGAGCAGCTCTTCCTTTTTTCCTGTCCTATTTAGAGCCGGTTTCACACATCCCGCATTCCCGATGTGAAGTCTGGCACTGAATGTCTCAGCTGCTTGGAGCACTTTGTGGTGGTTTGTGCTTGATGAGCACAGACTGAGTTCCCGTGTAAGAAGAGGGGAGTGCTTCCCAAGGAATTCCCTGTGAATTTGTGCAAGGAGAACAAACTCAATGGAGTGCTTTTCTGTTCCTAGCTGGCTGTCATGCGCTTTTCATCTCAAGGCCAGGTTGGATGGGGCTTGGAGCAGCCTGGGACAGTGAAAGGCATCCCCAGCCATGGCAGGGGCTGGAAAGGGATGATCTTAATGTTCCTTCCATAATTCCACAGTTGTATGATTAATACCCAAATAACAAAAACCTGTTTTCTCAGTTCTCACCTCCCCAAGCCTAGAGTTTCATGCCCTGCCTCAAATAACCAAACTCCTCTCACCTCCCCTAAAACCCTCCCTGTCCCCCGGGGCTGGTGGCACCCAGGCTCTCCTGGAAAGGAGAGCTGCACAAGGGAGCTCTGCCCCACAGCAGAACACACGGGAGGTGTGGGGAGAGCCGGCCAGAGGCTGGACCAGCAGTGCAGGCAGCCCAGCACTGCACGGTGTGTTCCCACTGCGCCACCTCCTTCCCTCCAGGGCTGCAGCTCCGCGTGCAGGGGCAGTCAGAAAGCACGGGGTGATGGTCAGCAGCTGCACAGTGTCTCTAGCAGGAGAGGAGGTTCAATTGCAGCCCAGACACTCATGCAAAGTTTGTTTGAGGCGCGGGAAGAGCTGGGTGCACACACAGAGAAACGTGGCTGAAATGCTCAGGGATCAAGTGTGGAAAATCTTGCCTCAGGGGAAATTTTTCCTGATCCTTTTTAGTGAAAGAGCATTTTAAGCCCTGAAGCTGGACAAGCATCCAAAGGGCCAATTCAGGGCTTCCTCAGAGGTCACTGCCCTGTCACCCTGTGTATTTTCTGGGGTTTCAGGTTTTACTGCTGGCTACTGCTGGCTCTTTCCCATGGGAACAGATTCCCATTCTCACGGCAATGTCTTTGTTGTTTTGTAAACACTAAAGAGAGCTTTGTTGTTTTGTAAACACTAAAGAGAGCTCTGCCCTTCTCACGCCAGTTTCCCCAAACAATCTCTGTCACCTGTTGTTTGCTGAAGGAGAAGAGCCGCCGTCCTTCTCTGACCAATGGCAGCCCCTTTTGGGGAGCATCTTATAAAAGCACAAAGATTCAAAAAGTAAAACTTCTGATGACCAAGAACTGTGTGTGTGCTTTTCCTTGTGCCCAATCACTGTAACACTGCCCTGTCAGGATGTGCTGCCTTCCATAGGTAACACTTTCCCTTCCCTTCCCTTCCCTTCCCTTCCCTTCCCTTCCCTTCCCTTCCCTTCCCTTCCCTTCCCTTCCCTTCCCTTCCCTTCCCTTCCCTTCCCTTCCCTTCCCTTCCCTTCCCTTCCCTTCCCGGCTGTGAAAAACCGAAGTTCAAACCTTTTCCTTTGGGACAGAGAAGGCACAAAAATAAAGGAAGGAAGGCACGGGTGCCGGGCTCTGTGACTCTGGTGTCAGGGATGAGGTGACAGCGCTGCCGTGTGCCAGCAGCCCAGGCCCAGGGCAGTGCTTGGGGCCCTTTCCAGGTACTGCTGCAGGATGTGAGGAACACGGAGGGAGAGAGGCAGAGATCTGAGCTGCCCCTCCTGTCCCCTGCCTTCCTCTGGCCCCAGCACGAGAGCAGCTGCAGAATCAGGTTGGGAAAGGACTGCAACGAGCCAACCTCTGATGCCAGCAGGAAAAAAGGCAGAGAAAAAGCAGCTCTGAGGAGCCCCCAGCTGCTGTCCTGCATCCCTCCCTCGGGGAGCAGTCCTGGAAGGGTGGCACCTCTCCCCTCCTCCGTCCCTCCCTCGGGGAGCAGGCCTGGAAGGGTGGCACCCCTCCCCTCCTCCATCCCTCCCTCGGGGAGCAGGCCTGGAAGGGTGGCACCCCTCCCCTCCCTGCTCTCCCCGCCTCCCCTCCTTCTCCCCTTCTGCCTGCTCATCCTTTTGCTCTGTGTGGCACCCAGCAATATTTTTCTTCTCATGCTCTAAGAGACATTGGAGCACTCCAAGTGCCATTATTGCTGCTCTTAAGAGTTCCAGGTTTCCGTACAATGAGGAGAATCAATAGGAGCGCTGCAATAGGTGACGACCCCTCTATAGCTTTAGAAATTTTACATCCTTCTCCCTTCTCTGCTTTTCATTATGTCTAATTACCTGATCTATAGCTCCAAACAGGAATCAATGGGGCTGTATTGCAACAAATTATTGTGGATTCTCTTAAAAAAAAAGGGTTCAGAGAGCACCATTGAGTATGACACTTCCAATTACATAAAGCAAATGAGCTTTCCATTGGAGCTGGGGAGCTGGGAGCCAGTTCATTACAGGCTACTCATATTCCACTGAGGGTGCAATCAGTTCATTTATCCTTCAGGACTTCCCCCCGCACTTCCAGGGAGGCTCTGTGCCCTCAGAGCTGTTCCCTGACCCCGCTCTCTGCAGGGCTGTGCTCCAGCAGGATCTGCAGGGAGGTGGGATCCAGGGGGCACTCCGGGGTGTGGGGGTGCTACCCCGAGGTGTGGGGTGCTCCCCCAGGGTGTGGGGGTGCTCCCTCGAGGTGTGTGGGTGCTCCCCCCGAAGTGTGGGGGTGCTCCCAGTTGTGTGGGGGTCTCCCCCGAGGTGTGGGGGTGTGCTCCCCCCGAGGTGTGTGGGTGCTCCCCCCGGGGTGTGGGGGTGCTCCCAGGTGTGTGGGTGCTCCCCCCGAGGTGTGTGGGTGCTCCCCTGTGGTGTGTGGGTGCTCACCCGAGGTGTGTGGGTGCTCCCCCGGGGTTTGTGGGTGCTCCCCCCGAGGTGTGTGGGTGCTCCCCCGAGGTGTGTGGGTGCTCCCCCGAGGTATGTGGGTGCTCACCCGAGGTGTGTGGGTGCTCCCCCGGGGTTTGTGGGTGCTCCCCCGAGGTGTGTGGGTGCTCCCCCGAGGTTTGTGCATCCCAGCAGCTGCACAGCACTCGGATAAAAGCTCCTTCCCAGTCACACTTACAAGTTTTCCTGATTTAATAAAGGGGCTTGTGTTTTCCTGAGGCACACGCAGGAAATCCAGGAGCTGTAGGAAATTTCTCTCCCTGGAGCAGTGGGGTTAGTTATCAGTGATTCTCTGCTGGTGAGCCCGTGCCTGCTGACACCAGAACTGCCCCTCAGAAGAATCCCGTGTTTGCCCAGCCCTTCTCCCCTCACTCACTGCTCCACCCTGGATCCTGGCTGGAGTTTCCTTTCTGTTGTCTAAAATCAGGTGCCAGCTTCACCTCACTGCTAAAACATCTCTAGGAGGAGGTCAGGTTGAGTTCTGGATCATAATAAACCAAAAAAAGCCAGTTTTGGACATTTCCTGCTGCATTCAGGTTATGCACCATAACCTGAAGTGTGTGACCCTGAGCCCCTGCACAGCTCCCAAGGCTTGAAAACGGAGCTGAAGGATTTCATCCCTGCCGTGGTCCTGCCTTCATCTCGGGAGTAGCATTTTAATAGAGAAAATTTCATTATTTTGGTTTTTCTCTCAGATTGTCTTTACCACCTTCCATAGTCTCTGTCAGTTGTGCTTGAAGATCTGACACTGCTGGAACTCAGCTGAAAGGAAAAATCAGGAATGTGGGCACCCTTTAATCACCCAGCTACTGTAACAAGTGGGGACAGACAACAACGGAGAAAATCAACCAAAAGAATAACTGTGCTTTTAATGTTTCTATGGAAATTTATGGAAGGGAAGTGTGATGCACAGGCACAGCACCTCATTTGGTATGCACAAGGCACAACATGCTGAGCTGCTAATGAGGTAGCAATTTGGAGGTTTGGGAAGTGCTGGCTATGCTTTGTGCCCACAAGAATCAATGAAAACTGATGAGTGGAGGTTTACAAAATTCAGCGTAAGAACTCCGGGAGCTTTGTGCCCGGATGGAGGGGCAGAGCTGCCAGCAGAAGCTCATTCCTCACACAACGTCTGCATCAGCTGGAGTTTTTTCCTAAAGGTACAGCAGAAAGCCATACCTGCTTTCCATTTCAGAGCTGGAACTTCATAAATATTTTAATTTGCCGAGTGCCTGCTATTTAATGTTTGCATACCAAGGAAATGTGAGCGAGCATCGCCTCGCATGAAGCGCTTGGAAAACAAATTTGGGCCCCTTTGATTTTCTGCCCCACTGCGGAACGGAGGGAGGCTCAGCCACCCTGTCCTGTCTGTTGTCAGCAAGCAACACTTGGGGATTATTTGTATTTGAAAAAAAACCAACCCCTCCGCTGAGCTGAGTACCTCTGAAGACAGAAAGTTTTGCTTTTGGCTATTAAAGGAGCAGAATAAAATAAATCACTTATGCTGAATAAATCATTGATTCTGAGTTACACGCGAGTGCTCCTCAGCGCTGGCTCCCGGGTGAGACAAGTGGGACACGTTTGTGTGACTCCACTGTTGAATTTGCAGCCTGAATCTGTCCCAAGGGCTTCCCAAAAATAACTGTGTTGAGTAACTGGGTTGAAAAACAAAGACAGGCAGGGACCAAATCCAGAGCACACAGCGCTGCAGCCTCTGCCACTTATCTCTGTGCTGCAGTGAAGGTGCAATCGCCAGCAGTACGGGAGGGCAGAAATCACAGAATCACTGAATCCTTTCAGCTGGCAAATCCCTCCCAGCCCATGGAGCCAAGCTGTGCCCGGTGCCCACCCTGTCCCCAGAGCTCTGAGTGCCACCTCCAGGAATTCCTGGGACACCTCCAGGGATGGGCACTCCAACCCTCCCTGGGCACTTCCAAGGCCTGAGCCCCCTTTCCATGGGGAAATTCCTGCTGCTGCCCACCCTGAGCCTGCCCTGGCCCAGCCTGAGGCCGTTCCCTCTCCTCCTGTCCCTGTGTCCCTGCCAGCAGAGCCCGACCCCCCCGGCTGTCCCCTCCTGGCAGGGACCTGTGCAGAGCCACCAGGGCCCCCTGAGCCTCCTTTGCTCCAGGCTGAACAACCACAAGTGTGGGTGAACCTTTTCCCACCTGAGCCCCGTGGATGGAGCCTCCATGCCCAGGAGGTGTCCAGCAGCCCAGCCCCTCTGCTTTGCAGCAGCCCCCGTGCTGCTCTGGGGCAGGAGCAGCCAGCAGAGCAGGTCAGGGGTTTGAGGTTTGAGGTGACCCCTGTGCCCTTGGTGCGCTGGTATCAGGCAGTGCCTGCTGCGAGGCAGCCCCGTGCACAGGACCCAGCATTTATTTATTTATTATATATTTATTATATATCTGCATTGATTCCAGCCCTGGATCAAGGAGAGGCATCCACACAGCCCAGGGCCTGGCGGGCTCCGGATTGATGGAGCCGTCTCGCGAACGGAGGCTGTCCCTGGCAAGAGGGAGCAAAAAGCTGCTGGCAAAGAGGTATTAACTTCACTGTGCTGCATTTTATGAGGCAACAAAGAGTGTCTTGGTTCTGTGCCGTGAAAGTAAATAGAACAATATTTCAGACCTCCTTATTCAGTTGTCCAAATGCACATAACCGATTTTTGCAGATAGGGATTTATGTTCTCTTGTCAGCATCTAATAAAGTAGAGCAATTGCTCCTGCCATTTATTTCAGTGCTGTTGCCTTTAGCTCGGTATCCTTGTGTACACTTCGTGCTGCCTGCCCTGGGTGCTGCCCAGCGCCAGCTCGGGATGTTTCAGGCCACACCCGAGAAGGTTTGGAGAGGTGTTAGAGGTGTCCAGTGGAGGGTGGAGAGTGGAAATCATCACAGGAGCGGCTGAGGGAGCTGGGAAAGGGGCTCAGCCCGGAGAAAAGGAGGCTCAGGGGGCCCTTCTGGCTCTCCCCAAATCTCTGACAGGAGTTTGTGGCTCAGCCCAGCAGCTGCTCAGCCCAAGGTGAGCAATACTGAGAGTGCAGGGCTGTGCGGGGCAGGGCCCACAGCCCCTCCCTGTGAGCAGGGCTGCAGCTGGACACGAGTGTCAGGGGCAGAGGGACACCCGTTGTGCCCCATTGTTTTGGGGTGGTGGGGTGGTCTTTGGGATGGGAGCCTTTGGGAGCCTGTGGGAACCTTAGGGAGCCTTTGGGAGCCTTTGGGAGCCTTTGGGAGCCTGTGGGAGCCTGTGGGAGCCTTTGGCAGCCTTTGGCAGCCTTTGAGAGCCTGTGGGAACCTTTGGGAGCCTTTGGGAGCCTTTGGGAGCCTGTGGGAGCCTTTGGGAACCTTTGGGAACCTTTGGGAACCTGTGGGAACCTTTGGGAGCCTTTGGGAACCTTTGGAAGCCTTTGGGAACCTTTGGGAACCTTTGGGAGCCTTTGGGAACCTTTGGGAGCCTGTGGGAGCCTTTGGGAGCCTGTGGGAGCCTTTGGGAGCCTTTGGGAGCCTTTGGGAGTCTTTGGGAGCCTTTGGGAGCCTTTGGGAACCTTGGGGAGTCTTTGGGAGCCTTTGGGAGCCTTTGGGAACCTTAGGGAGCCTTTGGGAGCCTTTGGGAGCCTTTGGGAACCATTGGGAGCCTGTGGAAGCCCTGCCATGGCCCAGCAGTGTGGCTGGCTGTGGAAGGGTCAGTGGGCAGCCCGGGCACCCAGCAGCTGCTCCCCCTGTCCCTCCTGCTCGCCCCACACCCCGGTGAGCACCGGGCACCACGGGTCGCCCACAGGGTGACACCGTGCGTGGGTCCTCTCCTTCCTCTGCCAGCAGAACTCAGCGAGAGAATAGGCTTCTATGCTTCAGTGGCAGTTTTTAAAGATTTTTTTCTTTTTCATGTTTTATTCAGCTCGAATTTGTATTTCAGCTCCCAGTTCCTTGAGAGGAAATACAAATCGATCGAGACGAGCAGTGGCCGGTTCATCCCCGGGACTGTCTGTATAAAGGATGGCTCTGCAGAGCCCGAGCAGGACGTGAGCAGAGGGGCTGAGGACAGCCCTGGGGGCCAAGCTGTGGGTCTGGGCAGTTTCAGAGGGGCTGAGGACAGCCCTGGGGGCCGTGCTGTGGGTCTGGGCTGTTACAGAGGGGCTGAGGACAGCCCTGGGGGCCGAGCTGTGGGTCTGGGCTGCTCTCAGAGGGGCTGAGGACAGCCCTGGGGGCTGAGCTGTGGGTCTGGGCTGTTCAGAGGGGCTGAGGGAAGCCCTGGGGGCCGAGCTGTGGGTCTGGGCTGCTCTCAGAGTGGCTGAGGACAGCCCTGGGGGCTGAGCTGTTGGGTTTTGGCTGCTCTCCTGCCCTCTGACACCGCTGGCACGGCGCTGGTTCCAGCACAGGGCAGCCAGCGCGCCCCAGCCGTGGCCAGCGAGGGATGGTGCTGGCACAGGGGTGTTGTGGCACTTTGGGGAGGCACGACTTTGGGAATAATTTTCCTCTGGATTGTTCTCCCCAAGTTTCAAAGGAGCTGAGGGCTGCGAGGTGACACGACAGTTTTCTTGAAGCACTGCGATTCTGAGTATGACGCATTTTTCAGAAAACGCACATTTTTCATCCTTCCAATATCCTCCCACCCAAATTTCCTGACAGAAATGTTTTGGACTTGCAATCTTGAAGATTGCAGAAAGAAACCAGTGTTGAAATATTGAACCTTTTCCCTATGCACATGTTTATTTATGTGCTTGACACGAAGTAGCTTGACAAAAATCGTGTGGCTTGTTGCAATTGAAATGCACATCCCAAGTGTTTCTGCTTTCCATTAACACCTGGGAGAGGGAAAGGCTGAAACGTTGACTCTTTTGTGGTTTGTTTCATAGAGAACGGGTTTGAAACACAAATAAGGAATAAAAAACCAATAAACCAGTGGTTTTGAATACCAGCTGCTGTAAAATCCAGGGTTAAAATGTCCTTGTGCCCCCTCTACTTGCCTGTCATTATTCACAAGGACAAGGAAAGAATGATGGGGCTCAGCACCCTTGACTGCAAATTCAAGCCTATAAATGAACTCAATATTTTTTACATTTTAACTGTTCCGGTGGAATGAAATCCTGAACTCCATTTCCCCCCTGTTTTGGGATGTGCTATAAATGGAATTGCCTGCTGGAGGAGAACCTGGGGGTTGGTGTTTGTCAAACACAGGGAGATCCTCCCGTGTGTAAAATCAGCCAAATTAAACCCGAGTGCTGGAGGTCTGTGTCCTTCACAGCAGGAGGGTTCCCAGGAACGCTGGCGGCTCCTGCAGCAGGGATGTGCAGGGCAGAGCCCGGGCTCACCTCAGCAGGGGACACTGAACCTCCCCTGCTGCCTAGAAAACAGAGCAGGCAAACACAGGGCTCCAAAATAGCCAATAAAAATGATAAGGGACATTTACAGTGATAATTTGGCGCTATTGAATACATAAATTTATTTTCTGTTTTTAAACTCGCAGTTTATTTTTAACAATGGTAACAGGCACCCTTGTAAGAGTTATACTGGTATTTATGAATCTTAACACCAAAGAGAGCATTGCATTGAAAATGAATGTGCTAAGGGTAGGATTTTTCTGTGGAAAGCTATAAACAGCTTGCAAAATCTACCAGTTTTAGCCTAGATTCTCATAAATGAAACAGTTTGGGCAGAGAACCTTGGGTGCATCCTTAGGCCAAGCGGTGCTGGTACTGACTGCACAATGTGACACAATTCCCAGTTTTGGGATGAAGCTCTGCCTGTGGATCTTTGGGGTTTTCCTCCCAGCTGCCCTTCTTGCTCCAAAAGTTCTGTCCCTCTCCTCGTGACTGCTCCTGGTGTCTCTGCAGCTGTCAGTCATATCCTCAATTCAACCACTTTCTCTGTGCTGAACAAGACAGAAACTTTTTCCTGTCCCTTGTAAAACACTCCATCCTCTCTCTTGTCACTTTTTACCCAGCTGTCATCAGTTTCCATCTGATTTTCTTTCCCTGCACAGGTTCATACATTATTCCAGATTAAATTCCTCCAAGGGTTTGTGCAGCACCATTACAGGGAACATGTCCTGGCTGCCAGATTCCACAAAATGCTTTTCCTGTTTACAGAAGACTTTGCTGTGAAAACATGAAACTCCTCTTGAGCTCCTCAGGAGCCCAGCAGGACCAGGAGCCTTTTTTAACTTAATGGATGTTGTTATCCCAACGGTGAGAGCCCAGCATCCAGTGTCCAGCAGCTCTCCCTGGAATTTCTGTGTCCCTGCATCCTGCCCAGGTTCCTGCTGAATGCTCACCCTGCTGGGCAGCAGCAGCTCTCCCTGGAATGCATTTCTGTGTCCCTGCATCCTGCCCAGGTTTGTGCTG
>OU383780.1:314060-363817 GCA_910950805.1 Acrocephalus scirpaceus scirpaceus
CCAAGTGCCACATCTGCCTGGTTTTTGAGCTCTTCCAGAGACGCTGACTCTGAACCAGAGATTCTCCCCTAACCTGGCAGCCTGGCTGTGAGAATCCCTGAGAGCTGAGAACCCCTGGGAACTGCTGGGAACTGAGAACTGCTGGCCATGAGAACCCCCAGGAACTGAGAACCCCTGAGAGCTGAGAACTGCTGGGAATGGAGAACTGCTGGCCATGAGAACCCCTGGGAACAGAGAACCCCTGAGAGCTGAGAACTGCTGGGAAGGGAGAACTGCTGGGAATGGAGAACTGCTGGCCGTGAGAACCCCTGAGAGCTGACAACCCCTGCATGTCCCTCCCGGGCTGCCCCAACCACGACAGAGCTGTCCAAGAGCCCAAACTGCCTGACAGAGACGCAAACCTTGGCCATGGGGCTGTCCCTGAGAGCCCCAGCCCTGCCCTGGGGGAGGAACAGAGAACAGCAAGGGAGCTTCATCTCCCCAGCCTGGTATAAGGACAGAGGAATTCGTGAATGAATAAGTAAAAACACGAGGAAAGGCTTTTATAGGGTTTCCAAAAATAGCATCAAACGGTGCTCCTTGTTGGGATGAGCAGCTCCAGGCAGGGAAGGGCTGAGTGTGCAGGACTGACACCCCCAGCCAGGGGCACGGGCTCGGGCTCCCAGCGTGGGCCCTGTGCCTGTGGAGAGGATTTCAGCCTCCACACCTGCCAGCCAAAACCAGCAACTGCTCTAAACCTCTGCTGCCTTAATTCAGGGCACTTAGTCTAAGCAATTGTGGCCTTTTTAAAAATATTACAGCTGACAACCCAAATACAACCCAAATACAACCCCAGCAAGGTTATTAGGAGTAGCTTTTCTTTGAAAAATTCATTTTTTTAGGATATTCTTTAATATGAAAAATCTCATTGCAGAACCACTGATAATTCAAAATCTAAGTATAAAAATAGCTGCCTCTACCTGGTGGAACAGCAGGGTGATTTATGCTCTGGTGTTTAAGTTCACTGGCTGTTTAAAGTTCTGGGAGATGATTAAAGAAGTAAAAATAAAAAGGGCAAAGTAAAACAGCTCCCCGTGTATCTGCTCAGTCCGTGTGACGCCTGCAGCCAGTGGAGGTGGCGCCTCCCCTGCCCAGCTGTGAGCACCGGGCCAAACCCATTAAATGCAGAGCTGGCAGTGCCTGCTGGGGTCCCTGTGTCCCCGAGGGTCCTGCAGTGACACAGCCCGTGCCCCCGGCTGAGCAGGCACCTGATCCTGCCCAGATTCCCGGGGTGTGGGGGATGGATCTGTAGGGAATTCCCCAGGCCCGACAGAAGGCTCACAGGGTGTGTATCTGTGTGTAAACTCGGAGATTAAAAATGCTGACGTGTAGGAAGGCACTGCCACACCTGAGAGGGCATCTCTAAATAAGGGAAAAGGTTTCAGTTGACCTCGAGACATTTTAGGAGTTTCAGCTGGAACTTTCCATGGTGACTGGCTCAGTGCCAAGGGAGAAGCCGCTGTTGCACCTTGTCAGTGTTTGTCAGAGCCCAAACCTCTTTCCTCTGGCAGTTTGCCAGCAGGAGCATCCTCGGTCGTTAAATAGAAAAGAGAGAGCAAAGGTGCTCCACGCATTCCCGAGGTGTTTGTAGCAGGTTTGTAGAAATCATCCTTATACCGTGCTTGGCTCCGTTTGTTGGTTTGTGTTATTTTCTTTTAGCATTAAACCTTTTTGATATTCAAGACACACTCGACCGTGCTGTCTCACTAATTATTTAAGGCATTTTCTGTGAGGTGCTGGACACCCTCAGAGGTACAGGAAGGAATTCTTACAGTGACTTAGAAATGCCATGGGATGGGACAGACATTGCTGAGAGAGAAATGGAACTGGAAACAAGTTTGAAAGGATGGATTTGCAAATAAGACCAGATATTCTGGAGAAATAGAACTGTGAAAGGTGCATTGTAGGACCCACGAGGGGTGATTTTAATTGGCTTTAGGGCATTGACAGCGTTGTGTGGCAAAAGCTGATAGGCCAAAAAACGCTCATCATGTGCTGTAATTAGGAAATGGTTTGGCTTCTGATTGTGCTGGCCTGAATTATAACATCTGTACTGCCTCACCCTTCACATGAGACTGAAAAAGGAATAAAAGTCTTTAAAACTTTTAAAACCCCATCTCTGGGTCAGGAAAAGGGATAATCCACCACTGGGACTGCTGCTTTCCGAGTCAAACACAACTGCATCTGTCATCCTATTGTTACCAAAAAACTGCTGCTACTTAATTTTATTGGGTTTTTAGCGATTTTTTTCTATTAAGATTAAGAAGATTGTCTATTTAAGCACAAGAAACAATCCTTTATATTAATAAATAAATAGAAAGCATTATAGGATAGAACTCTGAGGAACTTTCTGTCTGCTGTCACTGACTTTCTGAGTAAAAAAATACTCCTCAGAAGAAAAAAAATTAGAACTAAGTGGTAGATTTATTTATGGATAAAAGGTATTCCCTCAAAAACACTCTGAATTTAGGTTTTTAACATTTTCCTTGGATCAGAGCTGCCTTTCTGTTTGTCAGTACAGGCAGCCAGTTCAATGATTATTTAGCAAGGCTGCAGGGATGACAAATGGCTTTGCTTAGTGCTGGATTTCTTATCTTTGGCAACTCAGAGTATCAATTACTACCATTAAAAAGGAATAATTGCCCTGAGTGACAAACCAGCACACCATCAAACTGTACAGAATTGCAGCCAGCACATTGCTTTATGTCACGTTATGTCAAAAAAAGAAATCTGAATCATGAACTGAAAGGCAGAAGCACTTCTGTGCTCTGACACAGGAATGGAAGGTGTGTGCTGGATCCAGGGACCAAAAACTTTGGGGTACAGGAAAAAACAATGACATTCCAGAGGGAGCAGGGATCCAGCCTGGGCAGTGTCCTGGGGGAAGGCAGGGCTGGGCTGTGGGGTCACCCGAGCTCCCACTGTCCCAGGCTGCTCCAATGTCCAGCCTGGCCTGGGACACTGCCAGGGATCCAGGGGCAGCCACAGCTGCTCTGGCAATTCCAGCCCAGCCAGGAATTCCCAATTCCCAATCTCCCACCCAAATCTCCCCTTTCCCAGTTTGAAGCCATTCCCTGTGTCCTGTCCCTCCATCCCTTGTCCCCAGTCCCTCTCCAGCTCTCCTGGAACCCCTTTAGGCACTGAAGGGCTGGGTTAGATCACCCCAGAGCCATCTCCCGTCCCAGCTGTGCCAGCCTGTCCCCACAGCAAGGGTGTCCCTCCCTCCCTGACATTGGGAGCACCCACGGGCCCCAAGCACCCAACCCAGAGTGAGCCCCACCTTTGGGGAGGTGGGACGTGCCCATTCTGCAGCAGCTTTGCAGATCTATTCAGAAGGAGCAGGAGATGGATCTTTCCCCTCTCTGGGGGCTGCTCCTCTGACAGGGACTCGCTCCTGGCAGCCCCAGCCCTCCTCAGGGAGCCAGGGCCGTGTCCTCACAGCCCTGCCAAGGCAGCCGCCCACTGCGGGCTGTCTGCAGCCTCCCAAAACAGCCCGGGAGTTCACGTCTTCAAAGATGCTTCTGCAGGTTGTAAAAGATTCAAACTAAAAGCTCTGCAGCAGGAGGAAGGAATCCCTGGCTGATTCCATGGCAGCGTGGCTGCAGAGGAGCAAAGGTCCTGGAGCGGTGCTGGGAGCGGCCTGAGGGATTTTATCTTCAGAAAGGAAATGTAGGGATGGAACAAATGGGGAGGAGTACCCAGGGAAAGCATTCCTCTGGCTGGCCCCTCCAGCTGTGTGCTGGTGCCTGCCCTTTCTCTGGAGCTGCCCCGCTGCCCTCCTGAGCTCCTGCGGTCCCTGAGCTCCTGCGGTCCCTGAGCTCCTGAAGTCCCTGAGCTCCTGCGGTCCCTGAGCTCCTGCGGTCCCTGAGCTCCTGCGGTCCCTGAGCTCCTGAAGTCCCTGAGCTCCTGCGGTCCCTGAGCTCCTGAAGTCCCTGAGCTCCTGCGGTCCCTGAGCTTCTGCAGTCCCTGAGCTCCTGAAGTCCCTGAGCTCCTGCGGTCAGTCCCTTGGACACTCCAGCCCTTCAGCACGGGCACCAACAGCCCTGGGGTTGGGATTTTCCCTCCATATTTCCCCTTTCCACACCTGAGCTGGCGCACTTTCTGCTGAGCTGCCCTTTTCCCAGCACTGAGTCAAACCCGATTTTCCAGCCAGGAAAAGAACATTCATCCCACTCCGCACGTGGGCCGGCTGCCCTGCTGCAGCCACAGCGGGTGATTTCCCCTTTGCTGTGGTTCCTGCTGCCCCCCGGCTCTCTCAGCTCCCCGCTGCTCTCCCAGCACCCCGAGCAGCCCGGTGCTCCCGGGGCAGGAGTGTCTCCTCCCTAGGCATGGATTTCTCCGTGGTTTCCAGCTCCCATGTGAGAATCCAGCGCTGCCGGCTGCCTCCTCTCCCTCTCCTCACGCTTCTCCCACCCGCGCTCTCCTTTCCCAGCCCTGCCTGAGCAGGAAAGGCACCCCCGTCACCCCAGCCCCACCCAGCACTGCCTGGGGATTCTCTCATTGCCTGCGTCCATTGTACCAAAAATAACCCTGACGAGCTCGTTTAATTTTAGCCTATGAGTGTCTGTATGAATATTTATAACGCTCCCTATTAGAAATGCTGAAAAGCCCCAGAGCCTGGGAACACGGCGGCAGACCCTGGGGAGCAGAGCAGCTCTTCCTTTTTTCCTGTCCTATTTAGAGCCGGTTTCACACATCCCGCATTCCCGATGTGAAGTCTGGCACTGAATGTCTCAGCTGCTTGGAGCACTTTGTGGTGGTTTGTGCTTGATGAGCACAGACTGAGTTCCCGTGTAAGAAGAGGGGAGTGCTTCCCAAGGAATTCCCTGTGAATTTGTGCAAGGAGAACAAACTCAATGGAGTGCTTTTCTGTTCCTAGCTGGCTGTCATGCGCTTTTCATCTCAAGGCCAGGTTGGATGGGGCTTGGAGCAGCCTGGGACAGTGAAAGGCATCCCCAGCCATGGCAGGGGCTGGAAAGGGATGATCTTAATGTTCCTTCCATAATTCCACAGTTGTATGATTAATACCCAAATAACAAAAACTTGTTTTCTCAGTTCTCACCTCCCCAAGCCCAGCGTTCCATGCCCCGCCTCAAATAACCAAACTCCTCTCACTTCCCCTAAAAGCCTCCCTGTCCCCCGGGGCTGGCGGCACCCAGGCTCTCCTGGAAAGGAGAGATGCACAAGGGAGCTCTGCCCCACAGCAGAGCACACGGGAGGTGTGGGGACAGCCAGGCAGAGGCTGGACCAGCAGTGCAGGCAGCCCAGCACGGCACGGCGTGCTCCCACTGCGCCACCTCCTTCCCTCCAGGGCTGCAGCTCCACGTGCAGGGGCACTCAGAAAGCACGGGGTGATGGTCAGCAGCTGCACAGTGTCTCTAGCAGGAGAGGAGGTTCAATTGCAGCCCTGACACCCGTGCAAAGTTTGTTTGAGGCACGGGAAGAGCTGGGTGCACACACAGAGAAACGTGGCTGAAATGCTCAGGGATCAAGTGTGGAAAATCTTGCCTCAGGGGAAATTTTTCCTGATCCTTTTTAGTGAAAGAGCATTTTAAGCCCTGAAGCTGGACAAGCATCCAAAGGGCCAATTCAGGGCTTCCTCAGAGGTCACTGCCCTGTCACCCTGTGTATTTTCTGGGGTTTCAGGTTTTACTGCTGGCCACTGCTGGCTCTTTCCCATGGGAACAGATTCCCATTCTCACGGCAATGTCTTTGTTGTTTTGTAAACACTAAAGAGAGCTTTGTTGTTTTGTAAACACTAAAGAGAGCTCTGCCCTTCTCACGCCAGTTTCCCCAAACAATCTCTGTCACCTGTTGTTTGCTGAAGGAGAAGAGCCGCCGTCCTTCTCTGACCAACGGCAGCCCCTTTTGGGGAGCATCTTATAAAAGCACAAAGATTCAAAAAGTAAAACTTCTGATGACCAAGAACTGTGTGTGTGCTTTTCCTTGTGCCCAATCACTGTAACACTGCCCTGTCAGGATGTGCTGCCTTCCATAGGTAACACTTTCCCTTCCCTTCCCTTCCCTTCCCTTCCCTTCCCTTCCCTTCCCTTCCCTTCCCTTCCCTTCCCTTCCCTTCCCTTCCCTTCCCTTCCCTTCCCTTCCCTTCCCTTCCCTTCCCTTCCCTTCCCTTCCCTTCCCTTCCCTTCCCTTCCCTTCCCTTCCCTTCCCTTCCCTTCCCTTCCCTTCCCTTCCCTTCCCTTCCCTTCCCTTCCCTTCCCTTCCCTTCCCTTCCCTTCCCTTCCCTTCCCTTCCCTTCCCTTCCCTTCCCTTCCCTTCCCTTCCCTTCCCTGCTGTGAAAAACCTGAGTTCAAACCTTTTCCTTTGGAACAGAGAAGGCACAAAAATAAAGGAAGGAAGGGACGGGTGCCGGGCTCTGTGACTCTGGTGTCAGGGATGAGGTGACAGCGCTGCCGTGTGACAGCAGCCCAGGCCCAGGGCAGTGCTTGGGGCCCTTTCCAGGTACGGCTGCAGGATGTGAGGGGACATGGAGGGAGAGAGGCAGAGATCTGAGCTGTCCCTCCTGTCCCCTGCCTTCCTCTGGCCCCAGAACGAGAGCAGCTGCAGAATCAGGTTGGGAAAGGAGTGCAACGAGCCAACCTCTGATGCCAGCAGGAAAAAAGGCAGAGAAAAAGCAGCTCTGAGGAGCCCCCAGCTGCTGTCCTGCATCCCTCCCTCGGGGAGCAGTCCTGGAAGGGTGGCACCCCTCCCCTCCTCCATCCCTCCCTCGGGGAGCAGGTCTGGAAGGGTGGCACCCCTCCCCTCCTCCATCCCTCCCTCGGGGAGCAGGCCTGGAAGGGTGGCACCCCTCCCCTCCCTGCTCTCCCCGCCTCCCCTCCTTCTCCCCTTCTGCCTGCTCATCCTTTTGCTCTGTGTGGCACCCAGCAATATTTTTCTTCTCATGCTCTAAGAGACATTGGAGCACTCCAAGTGCCATTATTGCTGCTCTTAAGAGTTCCAGGTTTCCGTACAATGAGGAGAATCAATACGAGCGCTGCAATAGGTGACGACCCCTCTATAGCTTTAGAAATTTTACATCCTTCTCCCTTCTCTGCTTTTCATTATGTCTAATTACCTGATCTATAGCTCCAAACAGGAATCAATGGGGCTGTATTGCAACAAATTATTGTGGATTCTCTTAAAAAAAAAAGGGTTCAGAGAGCACCATTGAGTATGACACTTCCAATTACATAAAGCAAATGAGCTTTCCATTGGAGCTGGGGAGCTGGGAGCCAGTTCATTACAGGCTGCTCATATTCCACTGAGGGTGCAATCAGTTCATTTATCCTTCAGGACTTCCCCCCGCACTTCCAGGGAGGCTCTGTGCCCTCAGAGCTGTTCCCTGACCCCGCTCTCTGCAGGGCTGTGCTCCAGCAGGATCTGCAGGGAGGTGGGATCCATGGGGCTCTCCGGGGTGTGGGGGTGCTCCCCCGGAGTGGGGGTACTCCCCTCGAGGTGTGGGGCTGCTCCCCTGGGGTGTGTGGGTGCTCCCCCCGAGGTGTGGGGTGCTCCCAGGTGTGTGGGTGCTCCCCCCGGGGTGTGGGGGTGCTCCCCCGAGGTGTGGGGTGCTCCCAGGTGTGTGGGTGCTCCCAGGTGTGTGGGTGCTCCCCCCGAGGTGTGTGGGTGCCCCCCCGAGGTGTGGGGGTGCTCCCAGGTGTGTGGGTGCTCCCCCGAGGTGTGTGGGTGCTCACCCGAGGTGTGTGGGTGCTCCCCCCGAGGTGTGGGTGTGCTCCCCCCCGAGGTGTGGGGGTGCTCCCAGGTGTGTGGGTGCTCCCCCGGGGTGTGTGGGTGCTCACAGGTGTGCGGGTGCTCCCCCCGATGTATATGGGTGCTCCCAGGTGTGGGGTGCTCCCCCCGAGGTGTGGGGGTGCTCCCCCGAGGTGTGGGTGTGCTCCCCCCGAGGTGTGTGGGTGCTCCCCCCGAGGTGTGGGGGTGCTCCCAGGTGTGGGGGTGCACCCAGGTGTGTGGGTGCTCCCAGGTGTGTGGGTGCTCCCCCCGAGGTGTGGGTGCTCCCAGGTGTGTGGGTGCTCCCAGGTGTGTGGGTGCTCCCCCGAGGTTTGTGCATCCCAGCAGCTGCACAGCACTCGGATAAAAGCTCCTTCCCAGTCACACTTACAAGTTTTCCTGATTTAATAAAGGGGCTTGTGTTTTCCTGAGGCACACGCAGGAAATCCAGGAGCTGTAGGAAATTTCTCTCCCTGGAGCAGTGGGGTTAGTTATCAGTGATTCACTGCTGGTGAGCCCGTGCCTGCTGACACCAGAACTGCCCCTCAGAAGAATCTCATATTTGCCCAGCCCTTCTCCCCTCACTCACTGCTCCACCCTGGATCCTGGCTGGAGCTTCTTTTCTGTTGTCTAAAATCAGGTGCCAGCTTCACCTCACTGCTAAAACATCTCTGGGAGGAGGTCAGATTGAGTTCTGGATCATAATAAACCAAAAAAAGCCAGTTTTGGACATTTCCTGCTGTACTATGCACCATAACCTGAAGTGTGTGACCCTGAGCCCCTGCACAGCTCCCAAGGCTTGAAAACGGAGCTGAAGGATTTCGTCCCTGCTGTGATCCCACCTTCATCTCAGGGATAGCATTTTAATTGAGAAAATTTCATTATTTTGGTTTTTCTCTCAGATTGTCTTTGCCACCTTCCGTAGTCTCTCTCTGTCAGTTGTGCTTGAAGATCTGACACTGCTGGAACTCAGCTGAAAGGAAAAATCAGGAATGTGGGCACCCTTTAATCACCCAGCTACTGTAACAAGTGGGGACAGACAACAACGGAGAAAATCAACCAAAAGAATAACTGTGCTTTTAATGTTTCTATGGAAATTTATGGAAGGGAAGTGTGATGCACAGGCACAGCACCTCATTTGGTATGCACAAGGCACAACATGCTGAGCTGCTAATGAGGTAGCAATTTGGAGGTTTGGGAAGTGCTGGCTATGCTTTGTGCCCACAAGAATCAATGAAAACTGATGAGTGGAGGTTTACAAAATTCAGCGTAAGAACTCCGGGAGCTTTGTGCCCGGATGGAGGGGCAGAGCTGCCAGCAGAAGCTCATTCCTCACACAACGTCTGCATCAGCTGGAGTTTTTTTCCTAAAGGTACAGCAGAAAGCCATACCTGCTTTCCATTTCAGAGCTGGAACTTCATAAATATTTTAATTTGCCGAGTGCCTGCTATTTAATGTTTGCATACCAAGGAAATGTGAGCGAGCATCGCCTCGCATGAAGCGCTTGGAAAACAAATTTGGGCCCCTTTGATTTTCTGCCCCACTGCGGAACGGAGGGAGGCTCAGCCACCCTGTCCTGTCTGTTGTCAGCAAGCAACACTTGGGGATTATTTGTATTTGAAAAAAACCAACCCCTCCGCTGAGCTGAGTACCTCTGAAGACAGAAAGTTTTGCTTTTGGCTATTAAAGGAGCAGAATAAAATAAATCACTTATGCTGAATAAATCATTGATTCTGAGTTACACGCGAGTGCTCCTCGGCGCTGGCTCCCGGGTGAGACAAGTGGGACACGTTTGTGTGACTCCACTGTTGAATTTGCAGCCTGAATCTGTCCCAAGGGCTTCCCAAAAATAACTGTGTTGAGTAACTGGGTTGAAAAACAAAGACAGGCAGGGACCAAATCCAGAGCACACAGCGCTGCAGCCTCTGCCACTTATCTCTGTGCTGCAGTGAAGGTGCAATCGCCAGCAGTACGGGAGGGCAGAAATCACAGAATCACTGAATCCTTTCAGCTGGCAAATCCCTCCCAGCCCATGGAGCCAAGCTGTGCCCGGTGCCCACCCTGTCCCCAGCCCAGAGCTCCCAGTGCCACCTCCAGGAATTCCTGGGACACCTCCAGGGATGGGCACTCCAACCCTCCCTGGGCACTTCCAAGGCCTGAGCCCCCTTTCCATGGGGAAATTCCTGCTGCTGCCCACCCTGAGCCTGCCCTGGCCCAGCCTGAGGCCGTTCCCTCTCCTCCTGTCCCTGTGTCCCTGCCAGCAGAGCCCGACCCCCCCGGCTGTCCCCTCCTGGCAGGGACTTGTGCAGAGCCACCAGGGCCCCCTGAGCCTCCTTTGCTCCAGGCTGAACAACCACAAGTGTGGGTGAACCTTTTCCCACCTGAGCCCCGTGGATGGAGCCTCCATGCCCAGGAGGTGTCCAGCAGCCCAGCCCCTCGGCTTTCCAGCAGCCCCTGTGCTGCTCTGGGGCAGGAGCAGCCAGCAGAGCAGGTCAGGGGTTTGAGGTTTGAGGTGACCCCTGTGCCCTTGGTGCGCTGGTATCAGGCAGTGCCTGCTGCGAGGCAGCCCCGTGCACAGGACCCAGCATTTATTTATTTATTATATATTTATTATATATCTGCATTGATTCCAGCCCTGGATCAAGGAGAGGCATCCACAGAGCCCAGGGCCTGGCGGGCTCCGGATTGATGGAGCCGTCTCGCGAACGGAGGCTGTCCCTGGCAAGAGGGAGCAAAAAGCTGCTGGCAAAGAGGTATTAACTTCACTGTGCTGCATTTTATGAGGCAACAAAGAGTGTCTTGGTTCTGTGCCATGAAAGTAAATAGAACAATATTTCAGACCTCCTTATTCAGTTGTCCAAATGCACATAACCGATTTTTGCAGATAGGGATTTATGTTCTCTTGTCAGCATCTAATAAAGTAGAGCAATTGCTCCTGCCATTTATTTCAGTGCTGTTGCCTTTAGCTCGGTATCCTTGTGTACACTTTGTGCTGCCTGCCCTGGGTGCTGCCCAGCGCCAGCTCGGGATGTTTCAGGCCACACCCGAGAAGATTTGGAGAGGTGTTAGAGGTGTCCAGTGGAGGGTGGAGAGAGGAAATCATCACAGGAGCGGCTGAGGGAGCTGGGAAAGGGGCTCAGCCTGGAGAAAGGGAAGCTCAGGGGGCCTTTCTGGCTCTCCCCAAGTCCCTGACAGGAGTTTGTGGCTCAGCCCAGCAGCTGTTCACACCAAGGTGAGCAATACTGAGAGTGCAGGGCTGTGTGGGGCAGGGCCCACAGCCCCTCCTTGTGAGCAGGGCTGCAGCTGGACACGAGTGTCAGGGGCAGAGGGGCACCCGTTGTGCCCCATTGTTTTGGGGTGGTGGGGTGGTCTTTGGGATGGGAGCCTTTGGGAGCCTGTGGGAACCTTAGGGAGCCTTTGGGAGCCTTTGGGAGCCTTTGGGAGCCTGTGGGTGCCTGTGGGAGCCTTTGGCAGCCTTTGGGAGACTATGGGAACTTTAGGGAGCCTTTGGGAGCCTTTGGGAGCCTTTGGGAGCCTGTGGGAACCTTTGGGAGCCTTTGGGAACCATTGGGGGCCTGTGGGAGCCCTGCCATGGCCCAGCAGTGTGGCTGGCTGTGGAAGGGTCAGTGGGCAGCCCGGGCACCCAGCAGCTGCTCCCCCTGTCCCTCCTGCTCACCCCACACCCCGGCGAGCACCGGGCACCACGGGTCGCCCACGGGGTGACACCGTCCGTGGATCCTCTCCTTCCTCTGCCAGCAGAACTCAGTGAGAGAATAGGCTTCTATGCTTCAGTGGCAGTTTTTAAAGATTTTTTTCTTTTTCATGTTTTATTCAGCTCGAATTTGTATTTCAGCTCCCAGTTCCTGGAGAGGAAATACAAATCGATCGAGACGAGCAGTGGCCGGTTCATCCCTGGGACTGTCTGTATAAAGGATGGCTCTGCAGAGCCCAAGCAGGACGTGAGCAGAGGGGCTGAGGACAGCCCTGGGGCTGTGCTGTCAGGTCTGGGCAGGTTCAGAGGGGCTGAGGGAAGCCCTGAGGGCTCTGCTGTGGGTTTGGGCAGGTTCAGAGGGGCTGAGGACATCCTGGGGGCTGTGCTGTGGGTCTGGGCAGTTTCAGAAGGGCTGAGGACAGCCCTGGGGGCCGAGCTGTGGGTCTGGGCTGTTACAGAGGGGCTGAGGACACCCTGGGGGCTGTGCTGTGGGTCTGGGCTGCTCTCAGAGGGGCTGAGGACATCCTGGGGGCTGAGCTGTCGGGTTTTGGCTGCTCTCCTGCTCTCTGACACCGCTGGCACCGCGCTGGTTCCAGCACAGGGCAGCCAGCGCGCCCCAGCCGTGGCTGGCGAGGGATGGTGCTGGCACGGGGGTGTTGTGGCACTTTGGGAAGGCACGACTTTGGGAATGATTTTCCTCTGGATTGTTCTCCCCAAGTTTCAAAGGAGCTGAGGGCTGCGAGGTGACACGACAGTTTTCTTGAAGCACTGCGATTCTGAGTATGACGCATTTTTCAGAAAACGCACATTTTTCATCCTTCCAATATCCTCCCACCCAAATTTCCTGACAGAAATGTTTTGGACTTGCAATCTTGAAGATTGCAGAAAGAAACCAGTGTTGAAATATTGAACCTTTTCCCTATGCACATGTTTATTTATGTGCTTGACACGAAGTAGCTTGACAAAAATCGTGTGGCTTGTTGCAATTGAAATGCACATCCCAAGTGTTTCTGCTTTCCATTAACACCTGGGAGAGGGAAAGGCTGAAACGTTGACTCTTTTGTGGTTTGTTTCATAGAGAACGGGTTTGAAACACAAATAAGGAATAAAAAACCAATAAACCAGTGGTTTTGAATACCAGCTGCTGTAAAATCCAGGGTTAAAATGTCCTTGTGCCCCCTCTACTTGCCTGTCATTATTCACAAGGACAAGGAAAGAATGACGGGGCTCAGCACCCTTGACTGCAAATTCAAGCCTCTAAATGAACTCAATATTTTTTACATTTTAACTGTTCCGGTGGAATGAAATCCTGAACTCCATTTCCCCCCTGTTTTGGGATGTGCTATAAATGGAATTGCCTGCTGGAGGAGAACCTGGGGGTTGGTGTTTGTCAAACACAGGGAGATCCTCCCGTGTGTAAAATCAGCCAAATTAAACCCGAGTGCTGGAGGTCTGTGTCCTTCACAGCAGGAGGGTTCCCAGGGACGCTGGCGGCTCCTGCAGCAGGGATGTGCAGGGCAGAGCCCGGGCTCACCTCAGCAGGGGACACTGAACCTCCCCTGCTGCTTAGAAAACAGAGCAGGCAAACACAGGGCTCCAAAATAGCCAATAAAAACGATAAGGGACATTTACAGTGATAATTTGGCGCTATTAAATACATAAATTTATTTTCTGTTTTTAAACTCTCAGTTTATTTTTAACAATGGTAACAGGCACCCTTGTAAGAGTTATACTGGTATTTATGAATCTTAACACCAAAGAGAGCATTGCATTGAAAATGAATGTGCTAAGGGTAGGATTTTTCTGTGGAAAGCTATAAACAGCTTGCAAAATCTACCAGTTTTAGCCTAGATTCTCATAAATGAAACAGTTTGGGCAGAGAACCTTGGGTGCATCCTTAGGCCAAGCAGTGCTGGTACTGACTGCACAATGTGACACAATTCCCAGTTTCGGGATGAAGCTCTGCCTGTGGATCTTTGGGGTTTTCCTCCCAGCTGCCCCTCTTGCTCCAAAAGTTCTGTCCCTCTCCTCGTGACTGCTCCTGGTGTCTCTGCAGCTGTCAGTCATATCCTCAATTCAGCCACTTTCTCTGTGCTGAACAAGACAGAAACTTTTTCCTATCCCTTGTAAAACACTCCATCCTCTCTCTTGTCACTTTTTACCCAGCTGTCATCAGCTTCCATCTGATTTTTTTCCCTGAACAGGTTCATACATTATTCCAGATTAAATTCCTCCAAGGGTTTGTGCAGCACCATTACAGGGAACATGTCCTGGCTGCCAGATTCCACAAAATGCTTTTCCTGTTTACAGAAGACTTTGCTGTGAAAACATGAAACTTCTCTCGAGCTCCTCAGGAGCCCAGCAGGACCAGGAGCCTTTTTTAACTTAATGGATGTTGTTATCCCGACAGTGAGAGCCCAGCATCCAGTGTCCAGCAGCTCTCCCTGGAATTTCTGTGTCCCTGCATCCTGCCCCAGGTTCCTGCAGCAGCAGCTCCCAGGCAGGTCCCACGTGCAGCCTCCCAGCAGCTCCTCAGGATCCACGTGTGCCCATGCCTGGATCCTGCCAGGCAGGCACCCTGTGCTCAGCACTGCCAAACCATCATTTTGGGGCTGAGGAGCTGGGGAAGTGCTGCAGGTATCCAAATTAATGGGTTTTCACAGCAGGCACTGGGTATCTGCAGGGAGGTGCTCCAGCTCTTCCCACAGCTGGCTCCGGGAGGCCCAGCAGGGGCAGGGATGGTGCAAGGGATGGTGCAGGGAATGGTGCAAGGGATGTTGTGTCCTTCAGGAGAGGTGTGGGAGATGCCCTGGGCGCTGCCCAGGCACGTTGCTGGCAGTGCCATCCTTCAGACTTTGCAGTGTCACCCAACCCTGCCTGTCCTGCACTGGCACCACGACAGCTCCATCCCACACTCACTTTCCATAGTGACAGCACCCCCAGGGAACGCCTGTCCCACTCCAGCCAGAGAGAAATTTCAGAGAGTCACAGAACAGTCTGGGTTGGAGGGACCTCAAATCCCACCCAGAGCCACCCCTGCCATGGCAGGGACACCTCCCACTGTCCCAGGCTGCTCCAAGCCCAATGTCCAACCTGGCCTTGGGCACTGCCAGGGATCCAGGGGCAGCCACAGCTGCTCTGGGCATTCCAGCCCAGCAAGGAATTCCCAATTCCCAATCTCCCACCCATCGCTGCCCTCTGGCAGTGGGAAGCCCTTCCCCTTGACCTGCCAGCCCAGGCCCTCTTCCCTCTCCTGCTTTCTTGAATCCCCTTTAGGCACTGGAAGGGTCTCTGAGGTCTCCCTGGAGCCTTCTCCTCTTCAATTTGGAATTCAACCATTCACTTTGAACTGTCTACAACATAATAAGATTAATTTTCCCTGCTGTCCCCACCAATTCCAGCGGATTCTGCAGCTGCCCAGGGCTGGCAGGGTGCCCTGGCACGGCCCCAGGCTGGTGGCTGTCTGTGCTGCCTGGAACTTCGCTGCCTCGTGGGCAGCTTGTCCCTGTCACACGCTGCAGAGCTGCTGTTCCTCAGAAATTGTCTCGTATTGCCAAATAAATGCATTAAAAAGAAGATTTCTGTGGGCTGCACACTGGTATTGTTTTCAGTCAAAACTTCTTTACAATATTGCTTGTGTCTTGAAAGTAATTAATTTGGCAGGAAGTTAAAAAGAGAAAAAAACCAGAGAGGTTTGAAGGCTGGTTTCCAGTTCTCATTGCTCTGTCTTTATCTCTCAAGGAAAGACTGCACACAGGTGTCAAACGAGAAGGCTGCTCATAATTACACTCCTTAAACACTTAATAACATTTTCTTAAATTAATATATTCCCCATCTGTGTAGCATTTAAGACATTCAGCTCATAATATTGCCTAGTTTATCAGTGTCAAATGACACATCCCCGATCCATTGGAGAATATTATCAACAGATAGAGGCTTAACGCGTGTTATTGCTCATTCAGCTAATGAGAGAGATTCGAGCTGCTGCTATAATTAATAACAGAACTCAGCACCACTTGGGGTGGGGATCTGACTTCGTTTCATGCAGAGACTCCGTGCAGGTATGAAAAGGAACAGGTTCCCCCCAGGCACGCTGGAGGAGGTTCAGAGCAGCCCTGTGGGGTGGCTGTGCCTCTGGGCACCCCTGGGCACAGCCCGTGCTCCTGTTGCAGGAATCACAGCATTCCAGAGTTCTGGAAAAGCCCTCCCGGCCCATGGAGTCCCAGCTGTGCCCAATGCCCACCCTGTCCCCAGAGCTCTGAGTGTCCCCTCCAGGAATTCCTGGGACACCTCCAGGGATGGGCACTCCAACCCTCCCTGGGCACTTCCAAGGCCTGAGCACCTTTCCATGAAAAAAATTCTTCTAGAAGTTTCCTTGAAGAACCAAGGGCTTGGGAGCTGAAGGTTTTTCATTCCCTTTCCTGCAGCTGGGGAAAGGCAGCTGTGCCAAGGGGCTGGGACAGAGCAGGCTCATGGCTGCATGGCGTGCTGCATGGGACAGAGCAGGCTGCATGGGACAGAGCAGGCTGCATGGCTGCATGAGCTGCTGGGTGGGACAGAGCAGGCTGCATGGGTGCATGGCCTGCTGGATACACCTGCAGCATTTTCCCTGGTGCAAAGGCTCTGAGGCCAAAGGGACGTGTGGGACCGAGTGTTCTGTGCCCTGGGGGTGGCAGAGCTGTGAGGACACTGCTGGGGGACACGGAGACCCTCAGGGCCAGTGATGGGAAGCAGGGCCCCCAAAGGTTTTCAGACAGCCTCAGGCAGCAGCAGAGCCGCTGGCCAGGGCTCCTGGGATGTGCCTGACTGTGCCCTGACCCCAGCAGTGCCAGGGACTGGCAGGAGAAGGGGCAGTGCCACCTCTGCTTTGCAGGACCCAACACGCTTCGGTTTCGTGGCTCTGCCCAGTTCTGTTCTGATTGCTGAGCAGGGCGTGGAATAAGCTGAGTTTCTTTTGCCATCTCTCCAGCCGCTGCTTTGCTCTGGATCCTCGGTGTAATGCTACCTAAAAGCACTTGTGTCTTAATTATTGATATCATTTTTTGTAATTAAAATACCTGCTCATCCTGTCATGGAGTTTCTGACTGGAGCAGTGCCGTGCCAGATAAAAGCACATCATTAAAGTGCTTTCCTTTCCCCTCAGCACGCTCTGGCCCCGCTGCCATCGAGCCGGTTCTACAGGAGGTAAAAATGTCAGGAGTTCACCCGGCCGTGCCCCCGTGCTGGGTACTGGATCAGGCTGCCAGTCTCCAGGCCTCCAGCTGGGATTAATGTGCTTCTGCAGAGCTGCTGTGCTTGCAGAGCCCAGCCAGCTGGGAATCCACTGCCCTGATGCCGTTTAGTTCCCCTTTCATTCCTGTTTTTAATCACACTTGTAGGTTTTGCGGCTAAAACGGCTCAAGCCCAGAGCTCTGCCCAGCCCAGCCCCGCGCTCCCTGCGGAGGGACCTGGGCTCCCTCTGCCCCAGCTTTGCTCTCATTAAACAGCTCCTTCTTCCCCCACACATCAATATTTCATGGCATCTGAATCTCCCTTTACTAAACATAAATAATCAATTCCACCACATTTTAAAAGAGGAGACTGAGACTAAAATCCAGCGCGGCACTGGCCAGGCTGTTCCAGGGCTCTGGGCAAGGGTTTGGTCTAACACACCAGAGAGACGTGGACGAGAAATTCAACAAGGGAAGAAAGAAACCACTGAACAACGGAGTGTCCCTCACCACCTGACCTTGCTGAAGCCCTGTGGCACTGACAGTGACACTGCCACATCCCTGCTTGGTGTCCATGGCCACCGGTGCCACCGTGGCCCTGTGACGGGGCTGCCCCAGGTGGGACATCCTCGTGTGAGGGGCACACCGAGGAGCTGGACCGGGCTGTGGCTGGGGTGCCACGGCTGGGCTGCTCCAGCAGAGGCTCTTCCCGGGCAGCCCCGGGTGTGGTGTGAGCCTGGGGTTCCTCACTCGGGCACTCACAGCCGGTCTGGCAGCAGCGAGGGCTGGGCTGAAGCCCCAGGTGAGAGCCAGGCTCCTTCAGAACATTCGGATGCACTCGGATGCTGCCTCTCTGCAATCACGTTGTGACAGTTCTGGCAGGCAAAATAGACCTCAGGATTTTGATTTTCTTTATTTTACTTTTTATTGCTCTCTGCTCTGAACTCTCTTTCCCTCTTATATTGCTGATCCTTGTCAGAAAAAAACAACTGCAAGGGAGAATCTCGGAGAAATTGGAAAAAGATTTTTGCTTTGTTTTTGTTACTGGTGTTTTGGGGCTTTTTTTTGTATGGTTGTGTTTTTTAGTCTGTAATTGCAGACTCTTCACTGCTGAGCACAGGCGCTGAGCCAGGCATTGTTCCTTCTTTCCAGCTGACAGAAATTTTTTGTAACCACATTTTAGTCCAAGGGGAAAAGTTAAATATAGGCAGGATGAGGAAAATTACCGTGCAGCCTGGTGGAGAAAGTGCTGACTTGGGTCTGTTCCTGAGCAGAGGCAGCAGCGATTCCACGGGGTGTAAGCGCCAAAGCAGCGATGGAGCCACACCCAGCACAGCCCAGGACTGTGGGGGGACCCCCTGGGGCCGTGCTGGGGCTCCTGGGGCACCTCGTGGGGCACAGACAGGGCACAGACAGGGCACAGACAGGGCACAGACCCCTCTCGGGGAGCCGGGGGAGCCGGTGTGTCCTTCAGCAGCCACAGAGCGTCCCTGGCGGGCTGAGCCTGCCTCCCTCACTCAGTGTTTCCAGTGTTTCCCTGGGACCCCAGCCCGGGACAGGTTTGGAACATGATGGAATGGATGGTTTTGGTGAGCTGGGACCCCAGCCCGGGACAGATTTGGAACATGAGGAGATGGTTTTGGTGACTCTGGGACCCCAGCCTGGGACAGGTTTGGAACCTGAGGGGATGGTTTTGGTGAGGTAGGACCCCAGCCCGGGACAGGTTTGGAACATGCAGGGATGGTTTTGGTGAGCTGGGACCCCAGCCTGGGACAGGTTTGGAACATGATGGAATGGATGGTTTTGGTGAGCTGGGACCCCAGCCCTGGACAGGTCTGGAACATGCAGGGATGGTTTTGGTGAGCTGGGACCCCAGCCCGGGACAGGTTTGGAACATGATGGAACAGTTTTGGTGAGCTGGGACCCCAGCCAGTTCCTCACCCCTGGAGTGTCCCATCTGCCAAGCCCATGTGTGCCCAGTGCAGAGACAAGGACTCGGTGTGGGGCAGTGCCAGGGCCGTGCACAGCTCCAGGTGGGTGACACCAGTTGTTCTTCCCTGGTACAACCATGACAGTGTCAGTGTCAGCAGGGTCAGTGATTACATTTGGATCCAGGCTCTGCCGGGTTGAACATTTTCCATGGGGATGGCTGGAGTGTCAGGAACACACGGAACATCAGACACCTTCCACGCTGCTCTCTGTGGGATGGGGTGGATGCTCCCTGTGCTGGCCACGGGCACTGCCAGGGGTCCGAGGGGCTCTGCTTTAGGCATTAGCAGAACTGACAGTATCAACAACAGTATCAAACAACCCCAAAATATTGCACAAAATATTGCACAAAATATGAGAACTGGAAACAACCTCAAAATATTGTACAAAATATTGCACAAAATATGAGAACTGGAAACAACCACAAAATATTGCACAAAATATGAGAACTGGAAACAACTACAAAATATTGCACAAAATATGAAAACTGGAAACAACCTCAAAATATTGCACAAAATATTGCACAAGATATGAAAACTGAAAACAACCTCAAAATATGGCACAAAATATGAGAACTGGAAACAATCACAAAATATTCTACAAAATATGAAAACTGGAAACAACCCCAAAATATTGCACAAAATATTGCACAAGATATGAAAACTGGAAACAACCTCAAAATATTGCACAAAATATGAGAACTGAAACAACCACAAAGTACATCTCCTCTGAGCAGAGAGCCAGAGGAGACAAGGAGAAGGGGAGGGAGGTAGGAGTGATTAAAACATGTGCTGGTAGCAGGGAGGTGTCAGAGGCCACGAAGAGCAGCCGTGAAATTCAGCCTCTGTTTTGCAGTGTCTGCACTTTGCTGGGGGAGCCTGCTGCTGCATTAAATTGTTCAGGCCAAGGAACCAATATGATTTTAGGGCAAGCCAGAGTTCATGCAGTTAGTGATATAGATTTCTGAACAGGAGCATTCCCATCTGTCAGGGGCTGAGAGAGTTGCTGGCAAAAATCATCCAGAGTGAACCCAGAAGTGTGGTGAGAGAAAGGCAGCTGACCTTCCCAGGAGCACAGCACAGCCCTCCCTGGGCAGCTCCCCTGGGCCTTCCCTGTTCACCTCCAGGCTGTCCCTCTCCCCTGTTCACCTCCAGGCTGTCCCTGTCCCCTGTTCCACCTCCAGGCTGTCCCTGTCCCCTGTTTCACCTCCAGGCTGTCCCTCTCCCTACCCTGTTCCACCTCCAGGCTGTCCCTCTCCCTGCCCCGTTCCACCTCCAGGCTGTCCCTTTCCCTGCCCCATTTCACCTCCAGGCTGTCCCTCTCCCCTGTAACTTTCCCCCAGGACAGTTTCCAGCCTGCATGGCGGGCAGTGGAGCCTGAGAGGAGAAAAAGCTGTACAGGAGGGGAAATGGTGAGGTCGGCTTTGTGCCAGTGGTGTTGGCACAGGGGAGGGAGCTGTGGGTGACCGGGGTTGGTTTGTGTGGCTGGTCAGTGTCAGCAGGGTCAGGCAGGAGCAGTGACAGGAGGATGGGACAGTGACAGGAGGATGGGACAGTGACAGGAGGACAGGACAGTGACAGGAGCACAGGACAGTGACAGGAGCACAGGACAGTGACAGGAGGATGGGACAGTGACAGGAGGATGGGACAGTGACAGGAGAACAGGACAGTGACAAGAGGACAGGAGCAGTGACAGGATGGGACACCCACAGCCCTGGGTGCCCCTGGGGGAGCCATTCCCACCTCCCTGTATGAAGAGATGACTCCAGTGTCCTTTTAACTCACCTGGAGGATTCTCCAGTGGAGGTATTTCTGGATAGATACCCCTGCTCTGGACTGTCCCTGGGGGGATTTGAACTTCACACTCACACAGATCCCTTAGATATATATATATATATATATATGTATGTATGTATGTATATGTATATATATATAAATATAAATATCTGCTTTACAACAAGTTGTATTGCCTTTTCCATAAATATCCTACTTAATATTTTTGTATCACACACACACCTGAAAATTCCAGTTTCCTCTGGCTTCTCTACCTCCAAATTCCTAAACAAGCCAAAAGACAAATTAAAAAAGGTAAGTTTATTAGGTCAATTAATCACTCCTACCTCTTTTGCAAGAGTGCTGAAGTTTCAGAGTCTCAGGGAGTCCTGGGGGCTTGGAAGCCAAGTGATGTGTGAGTCCCTTTTTAAAATTTCTTTTTCTACTCTTATTTAAGAAAATAAATCTGGGCAGGGGGCGGCTCAACTTCACACTCAACAAAAATTTCCTTCCATTGGCATTCAGAGGACTTTGGGACTCCTGACATGCTGAGGAGGAAGAGTCTGGGGACTTCATTCACTCGCTTGACAAGACCTTACTCGATGAACGCCGCACTGGTACTTCAGCGCTGTGTTGTTTCAGGCAGTCAGGTGACAGGAGAAATCGATGGCCTTTCCCGTTCCTCAGCTCCGTGCACCGCCGTGCCGGTGCCGGCAGAGCTGCGGGAGGAGCCCGCGGGGCTCGGTGACACAGCCCATCCATCTCCTGCCAGCCCGGGCAGCCCCGGGCACGGGCAGCGAGCTGGGGCTGCGGTCCCACATCGATTTTCGCTCTCAGACCTGCGGAGCTGTGACCAAACACAGCGCGGGCTGCTGCCGCTGCTCCCCGCTCGTTAGCTGCTGCTAACTCACCCCCGGCACGGGCTCTGCTTGCTCAGGCACAATTGTGCTAAAGGGCCTCAATCACTCCTGGAGGCGTCCACAGAGCACCTGATGGGGCAGGGAATCTGGGAATGAGCCGGGATGTCAGCGTCACCTCATGGCATCGTCTGCCTCCTTCCAGGAGCTGTCCAGTGCTGGCACAGAATCCCAGGATCCCGGAATGGTTTGGGTGGGAAGCAACATTTAAATCCCATCCGGTTCCACACCCTCAGACACCTCCCACTGTCCCAGGCTGCTCCAAGCCCAATGTCCAACCTGGCCTTGGGCACTGCCAGGGATCCAGGGGCAGCCACAGCTGCTCTGGCAATTCCAGCCCAGCCAGGAATTCCCAATTCCCAATCTCCCACCCAAATCTCCCCTTTCCCAGTTTGAAGCCATTCCCTGTGTCCTGTCCCTCTGTCCCTTGTCCCCAGTCCCTCTGCAGCTCTCTTGGAGCCCCTTCAGGCCCTGCCAGGGGCTCTGAGCTCTCCCTGGAGCTTCTCCTCTCCAAGGGAACATTCCCAGCTCTCCCAGCCTGGCTCCAGGGCGGGAGCCCCCTACTGAGGGTGGATTGAAGCTGCAGGGGCACCCCCAGAGCTGTCTCCCCTCTGTCCCCCAGAGCCGGAGGTCCTGCATTGCCCCTGCCCCATCAGGCTCAGCTGCAGGGATTGCAGCTCCCGTTTACACCTGGCACCTTTGGCAGCAGGAGCTGGCCCAGAGACTTTTGTCACTGCTTCTGAAATCATTATTGCCACCTTAGCTTGCCCAGGTGAAAATGCACAGCTGGAAAGGTCAGGAATGAAGCCTGGCTGCTGTCCCAGCCCACAATTCTCTGTTCAACAGCAGAACCACTCGAGTTTTCTTTACAATCAGATCCTGATTGTATCCATAAGGATCCCCCATCCTGCATCTTTTATTTTCTCATAGAATCTCAAGTTCTCCCTTTTTTTTCTTGGCTGTTCTAACTCACCGTTCCCTGAAATAATCAGGAGGAGAGATTGGCAGAGCTCTCAGAGCTCCTTGCCAGGCAAGCCCTCACACCACCCACAGGTGAATGACTCCTTGACATTTCCAGCACGGGAAGGTGAAATGGCAGCTGGAGCAGCTGCCAGCCCAGGGGATCAGTGAGCGCAGCTCAGGGCTCAGTGAAACTCCGGCACAGAGCACCTGGTCCTGTTTGTGTGCTCCTGCAGGGCCCATCTCCATGGACACCCTGCCTGCCCTGCCTCCCCGCCTGCCTGCAGCTTCCAGGCAGAGCTGGGGATAAATCAGGGGCACGTGGGGCTGCCTGGCCAGGGCAGGGACAGCCAGTCCCGTGTCACACACGCGGTGTCACACCAGTCCTGCTGCTGCAGAGCTGCTCCACGTTTATCTGGCTTTGTGGCAAAAACAAAAAAAATCAAACCAAAACTAAAAAATGTGTGGCTAAAAAAGTAAAATTATTTTCTCTCTTTTGTTTATTTTGGTTTGTTTTTTAGAACTACAGAATCACGAAGGTTGGGAAAGCCCTCTGAGATCACCAAGCCCAACCATCGACCCAGCACCACCACCATGGCCACCACCACCCCATGTCCCCAAGTGCCACCTCCACACCTCCAGGGATGGGGACCCCACCCGTGCCCTGGGCAGTGTGCCAGGGCTGCCAACCCTTTCCATGCAAAACTTTTCACAATATCTGACCTAAACCTCCCCTGGCACCACCTTTGGCTGCCAACGTGCCAGGCCAGGTATCTGAGTTGGAAGCAAGGCTGGAAATTGTTGTTGAAGAAACAACCAAGAAGAAACGATTTGAAAAGTGGCTTTACTGAAACCTGGAGATGTGAGGCATGAGCTGGAATATCAAAGACCGGAGCTGTGAATTCTGTGGGAGGATTGAGGAGGATCTCGTGTGCAGAGAGGGAGGAGTGGGTGTCTGTGCTGGAGGCACCTTCCCTGCTTCAGGGGATTGGCTGATGTGGGACCCGGGGGAGGCAGCCTGGGGGTGTCCCAGGAGGGACCCACCCCAGATCCTGCCATGGCACTGATCCCCTGCTCATCACAGCTCTGTGGCTCCCTCAGAGCTGGCGGGTTATATTATGGGATGCAGGGTGGGGCAATTCTTCATAAATCATGGAATCGTTAAGGCTGGAAAAGACCTCCCAGATTATGGAGTTCAGCTGTTAAAAACCCTACCAAAGGACATATTGTCACCTCATTTCATTCTGATACGGTCACACAGGGACTCACGTGAGCTGTGGGGGCACACGGTGGGATTTTGGGGGTTTGTGCAGGGCTGGTTTTGGGGTTGATGTGCAGGGCCAGGATCCTTGTGGTCCCTTCCCACTCAGGATATTCTGTGAGTGATGATCAGGGGTGCAAACTCTGGGTGTGGGATGGAGCCCTGGGAGCTGAGCACGGCGGGGGCAGAGCTGGGAGGCCCCAGCACAAAGGGGGATTTTATCCCGCTCTGTGCAGGGATGGCACCAGTGAGGGGGAGCGATGCTGTGACTGTGCCTGCCTTGAGGGCTGACAAAAACCTGACGAGGTGATAAAAACCACATTGAAATCCTGTCTGGTTAATGAACTACCCCACAGCAAGAGGTTTAAATAATTCCTTCTGGGGTTTTTGTTTTGGTTTTGTTTGTCTGCTTGTTTGTTTCTTCTTTCTAACCCACATTCACAGTAAAAATCTCCAGCGCTGAGGTTTGATATTTACAGGAAGAGACACTCTAGAAACCAGTAGCAGAGCATGAACGTTCAGCAAATGCAGACAGTTTGTGGCTGAGAACATTTGGCCACCAGAACCATTTGTCTGGGAAGAGAAAGTGAAGAAAAGTGTGGAGGAGATGTAGGTTTGTCCTGGGGCATGGGGAAGTCTGTCAGTCCAGCTGTGGGTGCTCTGCTCTCAGTTCATCCCCCGGGCAGGGCACAGAGCCCAGCTGTGGGTGCTGTGCTCACAGCTCACCCCCCGGGCAGGGCACAGAGCTGCCCCAGCTGCTGCCCCTCGCAGGGAGAGCTGAAACCCCCGCCCTGGGAACTGTCACTGCCTGCTCTGCTGTCCCCTGATCATTAAAATGCACCTGGATTTCAGCAGAGCTTTCACCGAGCTTCCTCACTGTGAAATCAAACCAGCACTGAAACATGAGAGTGCATTTTTTTGGTCTGGAATACACTCAGCTGGTAATTGAGCTGCTGAGGGGATCCCTGAGTTCAGAGCAGTGCCACGGTATCTGTCACACTGCTCACCACCTACAAAGGCATCCTGAACCTCCCTGGGCAGCCCTGAGCCTGCTGGACACTGGCCACAGCAGCGGCCACAGGGCTGGGCAGGTGGGTGCCACAGGTGCCCCAGGGCTCCAGGTTCTAAGGGTGCCAGGGGTTCCCCAGATGCCAGAGGAGCCATAAGTGCCCCATGTACCAGAGGTTCCCCAGGTACCAGAGGTGCCAGAGGTGCCCCAGGTACCAGAGGTGCCCGAGGTGGCCCAGGTGGCTCTGGTGGCCCAGGTGCCAGAAGTGCCCGAGGTGCCAGAGGTGCCCCAGGTGGCCCAGGTGGCCCAGGTGCCAAAGGTGGTCCAGGTGCCCCAGGTGCCCCAGATGGCCCAGGTGACCCAGGTGGCCCAGGTGCCAGAGGTGGCTCAGGTGGCTCCAGTGGCCCAGGCGCCCCAGGTGGCCCAGGTGGCCCAGGTGCCACTGTCAGCAGCAGCCATGGTGCTGCTCATTCAGAGCTGGCATTCAATAATGCTAACTGGCGCCTGCCCCTCCTCCCTGCATTATTTTGGCATCATTAAGCAATGTAAGCTGTTGCTTTCTCAAAACACATGTGCATAGCAACCACCCAAAAAGGTTATATTTTCTTCCTTACATGCAAATAACTCATTAATGCAAATTTGTTTGGCATCCGTGGTTCAGCTTGCCATAGGCACAAGAAAGGAGGCAGGTTCAATCCGAGTTTAATTGCTGCAGCAGCTATTCTGGGCCCTGGTGGAAGCGAGGTGATTCACACACGCCATTCCCGTTCCCTTTGCCGGGGCCGCGGAGCAGAGGATGGAGTTTGAACACAAACAGGGCAGAGCAGCCCCAGCACTGCTGCTGCTGTTTGGGGTGAACTGTGCCAGGGTTTTATTGCCAGCAGGGATCCCCCCGTGCCCACTGTGCCCACACCCAGCTGTGCCCTCACCCAGCTGTGCCCACTCCCAGCTGTGCCCACTCCCAGCTGTGCCCTCACCCAGCTGTGCCCACACGCAGCTGTGCCCTCACCCAGCTGTCCCCACACCCAGCTGTCCCCACACCCAGCTGTGCCCAGTCCCAGCTGTGCCCACGCCCAGCTGTCCCCACACCCAGCTGTCCCCACTCCCAGCTGTGCCCACTCCCAGCTGTGCCCTCACCCAGCTGTGCCCACTCCCAGCTGTCCCCACTCCCAGCTGTCCCCACACCCAGCTGTGCCCTCACCCAGCCATGCCCTCACCCAGCTGTGCCCTCACCCAGCTGTCCCCACACCCAGCTGTCCCCACACCCAGCTGTGCCCAGTCCCAGCTGTGCCCTCACCCAGCTGTCCCCACTCCCAGCTGTCCCCACACCCAGCTGTGCCCTCACCCAGCCATGCCCTCACCCAGCTGTGCCCACTCCCAGCTGTGCCCACACCCAGCTGTGCCCACTCCCAGCTGTCCCCACACCCAGCTGTCCCCACACCCAGCTGTGCCCACTCCCAGCTGTGCCCTCACCCAGCTGTCCCCAGCACCGTGCTGGCCCAGCCTGGTGCCCCGTCCTGCTGGGGACCAGGGGGACACGTGGCACAGAGCACAGGGAGGGCCTCGATGCTGGGGAGAAAAGCTCAACTTTGGTTTTAAATCTGGAACAGAGGAAGGCTGGACAAAGCAAAAATGAGCCAAAGCCTGTTCCAGTGGGGCTGGGATAGAATTCCCAGAGCAGCTGTGGCTGCCCCTGGATCCCTGGCAGTGCCCAAGGCCAGGTTGGACATTGGGGTTGGAGCAGCCTGGGACAGTGGGAGGTGTCCCTGCCATGGCAGGGGTGGCACTGGATGGGATTAGGGTCCCTTCCCATCCAAACCAGTCTGAGTTGATTGTACCAAAAAAGGAAGAAAGGAGGAAAAAAAAACCCCAAAAAAAGAAAAAGATAGAAAAATAATGACAGAGATGGAAATGCATATTTCAAAAAAAAAAAAGGCAATTAAAAAAACCCCTGTAACCCAAAAATAACAGAAAAAAATGAATAGAAACACTTCCAACAATACAGATGGAACTGGACATAAACCAGAATGAAACAAACGCTATGGAGTGATATAAATTTTTAAACAAATCTCATGATTGACCTCAGATAACAACGAGCAAAGCAAATAATGGAAAATCAATGGAGGCAAAAGAAGAGACCAGGAGAGAGTTTGCAGAGAGTGCTCCCTGAAAAGACTGAAGCAATGAGGAGCTGAGTCACCTTTGCTAGGAAATGGGTGTGAAAAATGGAAAGAAATAATGGATGGCTTTTCTTGGCACCTCTTGTGTCAAAAGGAGGGGTTTGTTCTCCTGTCTCAGTAGAAACAGAGAAATTTTTCCTTTCTTGGACAGGGAAATTTCTAGAAACCTTCTGTCTCATGTTATTCCTGTAAAATATATGCATTGAATTTCCTGGAGTTACAGTGGTTGCTTATAAAAATAATTTATAAAAATGAAGCAAAATCTCTCAATTATGATCAACACATTATTTTTTATTTTTAAGAATGGCATGAGAGGAAAACGTGGAGCTGGAGCCAGAACTGCTCCAGGCAGGCTCCCACCTCCTGGGGCTGTCCCTCAGGTGAGTTCTGGGTGGAGTTCATGAGGGTGACTCCTGGCCTGGGATTCATTTTTATTGCCAGAAGTGAGAAATGTGTGACACAGAAAGTGTAATTCACTTTGCCAGCGTAAGGCACTGTGCCATGGTGAAATGTCAATCTCTGGTAGTACAAATTAAAACTGGGACAGACAATGTTTGATTAGTCATAACCAAACCCTCCTAATTCCCAGAGCTTCGTTTCCTTGAGAGGTGAGTGTTCCTGGATGGGGCTGGAGCAGCCTGGGACGGCGGGAGGTGTCCCTGCCATGGGTTTAAGGTCCCTCCCAGCCCAAACCAGGAGTCTGTCATTGTATATTTATTTTTAGAACTTCTGGAAATATTTTGAACAGATCACAACTGGAGCCTTTTCCAGCTGTCACAACAGTTTTGCACCATGGAGAAGGAAGAGCCACGGAGGTACCAACACCCAGACCAGGGCGGGTGATGTCTGAGGGCTGAAAACCGTGGCAGGCAAAGCCAGCCCCGAGCCCGGCTGTGGCGCTCCTGTGACCACATCTCTAATTTCACGGGCAGTGGGAAGCTGGGCTGTCACAGCCACCAGCTGAACACCTCTGTGAGTTCTGATTTTTCACAGTGCTGTTTGTAGTCTCTTCTTTTAAACTACAAAAATGAGACTCTGGGCCTCCTTACAGCGGAGCTGCAGCGGAGTCCTGCTAAGCTGTATGGTGGATCTCTAATTTAAATCTGTGTTTCCTGGGGCAGCACTATCACAGCATTGATTTGCCCTGCCAGACGTGGAATCAGCTTAACCCTTGGATGGAGCAGCCTTTCTCTTCAGCCTTCTGAAGGGATGAGGAAAACCAAATGAATCAAAGGTGAAAACCAAACAAAACAAATGCAAAAGCCAGGATTTGTGGCTGGAAAGGAAGAATCAGGTCCTGGGTGTGGTACCCTATCCCAGGCAGGATCCCAGGATATCCTGAGCTGGAGGGACCCACAGGGATCATTATCCCAGCCCCTGTCCCTGCCCAGACTCCCCAACAATCCCAGCCTGGGCATCCCTGGCAGCGCTGCCCAAAGGCTCCTGGAGCTCTGGGGCCGTGCCCATTCCCTGGGGAGCTTTTCCAGTGCCTATTCCACCCTCTGGGGGAAGAACCTTTCCCTAAAATCCAACCTAAACCTGCCCTGGCACAGCTCCAGCTCTGCCCTGTCCCTGTCCCTGTCCCAGTCCCAGGGAGCAGAGATGTCTCTGCTCTCTCCCAGACCCACCAGGAGCCCATCCCCACACACGGGATCTGCCCCAGGGGCCCCATCCCAGCTCCCGGCCCTCGGCACCACTGCTGAGCTGAGCCTGGGACCTCACGTGTGCCTGGAGAAAACAATCAGAAACAATCAAAAACAAACAAAAAAAAGATTAAAAAAGAGCAGCTTTGCTTGCTTGCCACTTCAAGCAGGGCTGACAGAAAACTCCTGGGGAAGGCTCAGTGAGGAGCTGTGAGCTGTGCTGGATTCTGTACCAAAATAAGGCTCCGTGTCCTGGGACACCCGGACACCCCTGAGCGATGCAGGAGCCCCTGCAGGCACTGCGAGTAAAGCCCTTGTGCTCCCACTCCTTTCCTTGCAAACCCTCCCGTGCAGGGGGAGCACAGGCTGTGCTGCAGCCTGCCAGGCTCTGGGGCTGGGACAGCACCACCCCAGAACTGGAGCCAGAAAAATTCCATTTTCCCATGGAACGGGGGGGAAGCTCGACCCGCTGCTTTAAAGTACTGATTTATGTTATCCCTTGCCCAGTTTCCTGGACTCTGGCCAGATTCCCCAGCTATGAGACGGTTTTGTGAAGCCAGCAGTGAAATCCACTCTGCTGACCTTGGATAATTCCGGAGTCCAGCACATTATTGCTTGTCAGGCACCTGCCAGTCTGTCACTGCCGCCCTGCTCGGTGGCACCAGTGCTGGAACTGGTCATGCTGGACACAGCCACGGGCCCAGGCTGTTCTTTAATCCAAATTCTATCTGTTCTGAGCCACGTTTGGGGAAATGCTCCTCATCAAACCTGGCAGGGGGCTGTGATGGCCGTGGGTGCCCACACAGAACTCCAGGATTCGTTAGGAGCTGTTTGAGGTGGATGGACAAAATCGGCCATGGTGTCCCCAGTTAAATCTGAAAGGGGCTGGCAGGAGAGCTCCGTGTCTTCCTTTCAGCAAACACCTCAAGTCACATTTTATTTACAGGTTCGATGGGAAGTCCTGTCTCTTATCTCATCCTGTCTTTGCTTTTGAGCCGCTGAGGTGAGCGTCAGACAGGGAGCAAAGGCAGGAGAGAATGAGCGCAGAAAGGGGAGAATCCAGAGGTGCAGGGATGCTGGCAGGGCTCTGAAAAACCCGTGCAGGGACTGCTGCCCACTGCGATGGGCACGGGCAGAGTTTCTGTGCTAAAGGAGCGAGGGGCAGGCTCTGGGAATGAGCCACGGGCAGAGTTTCCGTGCTAAAGGAGCGAGGGGCAGGCTCAGGGAGCGAGCCCCGGGCACGGGCAGAGTTTCTGTGCTAAAGGAGCGAGGGGCAGGCTCTGGGAGCGAGCCCGGGGCACGGGCACAGTTTCAGTGCTAAAGGAACGAGGGGCAGGCTCTGGGGATGAGCCCCGGGCAGAGTTTCTGGGCTAAAGGAACGAGGGGCAGGATCTGGGGATGAGCCCCGGGCACGGCTGAGCCCCCAGCTGCCCCGGGAGATGCTGCTCCCCCCTGCACCACCCGGGCCAGCAGCAGCAGCAGGGGGGTCTGCCAGGAGGGACAGAAAAAAGCGGAGTTTGAGACATAAAATGAGCATTTCTCGAGGAGCAGGACGGGTACACGTGAGGGTGATTTATCTTTGGTTTCCTGAAGAGGAACCTAAATGAATATTTGCGGATGCAGAGCCCCGGGCTCTCGATTGAACACACGGATAGCGGGTTTATCTGTGCTCACACTCACTCCTCCCGCCTGCTCCTTGGACACAATCCGTAACGCTGCCGGCTTTTTCTCCACCAGGAGCACGATGGGAAGCAGATTTTGGGAGGCCGGTTTTAACTGATATTCAGTGCCACGTTCCTTCACTGCCAGTCCCCTCCCTCCCCTATCCCTGGGCATCACAGCTCCTGATTTAAACGCTTTTTATTCTTTTGGTAAAACCGGCCCGTGCAGCCTTTAGGGAGGCTGTGCAAAAACGGGGATTTGGGCAGGAATTCCCCGCAGCCCAGGCTGATCCCTGCGCTGGGGGCAGCGGGGCTGCAGCACAGGACACGGAGCCGGCTCGGGAGGATTAACCCCGAGCTTGTTGTTCTCCCTCGCAATGAGGCTGATGGGAAGTGTCAAGGTTTAACTCCAGAAACACAATTAGCATGGAAAGCAGGACTTTCAACAAATGGCATTATGATGGATTAAGGAGGGATTACTGCCTTGGATCTAACAGCTCTCAAGAAAATAACTTTAAAAAAAATTAAAAAAAAAAAGCTAAGAAATTAACTTGTTTTCCCTGGGAAGGAGATTTGTTTGCCTTCACTGCCATCTGCCATCCCTTGCCAATTTCATAAACAAGAAAACTAAAACAATGATACAAATCACTCCGGCAAAACCCGCCTGTGAATCTCCTCGCCAGGGGTCAGGGAGCTGCCAGGACACCCTGTTCCCCTGGCACCGGGCACACCCGGGCCTGGCACTGCTGGCACGGGCTCCTGTGTCCCGGCAGGGCAGAGGGTGCAGGGGCAGCAGTGGGGGTGAGGGAGCAGAGGATCAGTGGGACCCCCCAGGCCTGCCTGCAGTGCTGCTGCTCCCGGGGCTGCTCAGCTCTGGGCACCCCACACACCCCGGGCTGGGCAGGGCTCTGCTTGGGTCTGCTCGCCCCTGCTTGCGTCTGCTCCCTCCTCACCAGCCCTCCCTGGCCCTCATCCCCTTCCGAGTTATTCCAAATCCTCATCCCCCAGCGCTGTGCCAGGATCCAAACCCCTGAGTCTGGGCTGAGCCCCAGCAGGGCAGCAGGGAGGGGACCCTGTCCTGTGCCCCCTCAGGTGAGACCTCACCTGCAGAGCTGCCCCACCCTGGGGACACTGCAGCACCTGGAGCTGCTGGAGAGAGCCCAGAGGAGCCCACGGAGCTGCTGCAGGGCTGGAGCCCCTCTGGAGCCAGGCTGGGAGAGCTGGGGGTGCTCACCTGGAGAGGAGAAGCTCCAGGGAGAGCTCAGAGCCCCTGGCAGGGCCTGAAGGGGCTCCAGGAGAGCTGGAGAGGGACTGGGGACAAGGGCTGGAGGGACAGGACACAGGGAATGGCTTCAAACTGGGAAAGGGGAGATTTGGGTGGGAGATTGGGAATTGGGAATTCCTGGCTGGGCTGGAATTGCCAGAGCAGATGTGGCTGCCCCTGGATCCCTGGCAGTGCCCAAGGCCAGGTTGGACATTGGGACAGTGGGAGGTGTCCCTGCCATGGCAGGGCTGGCACTGGCTGGGATTTATTTTCCCTTCCAAGCCATTCTGGGATCCTGTGGTGTCAGACCCAGGTCCTGCCCTGTCCCTCCTTTCCCATCCTCACAAACTCCTCCCGTGTCCTTCCCCGGGCTGTGGGCACGTGGCTGTGGCTGGAATGCAGCTGTGCAGAGATGCTGCGCTCAGTTTGAGTTTCTCCTATCTCTCCCTCCTTTTGTGGTGGCTGTAATTCAATTAAAGTCATCCTTAAACTTTCCACTCAAGTGCACTCCGTGCTCCAGCATCCCCGGGAGGAAGCATCGCATTAGCAAAATCGTATTTAGGATTCAGGATCCCTCTTCAAAAGAATCTGCAAAGTTTTTAACAAGGGTAACCAAACCCTTTATTTTCCCAGTGGGCCACAAAAAAATGCCGCTAAAGGTTATTAATTTTCTGACAATACGACTCTCAAACACTGGCTGAAAAAGAATTTATATTCCAGGCAGCGCATTAATTTTAATTATGCTTACCTTTCCAGTCCTTCTAAATCAAATTTGATTGCATTTAATAAGGGTTTTGAATGTGTCTTAATAATGTTTGGAATTAATACTGGTTTGTGAGCATCTGAGGATGGTAGGTCCCCAGGAGACCCTCCAAAATCTTGTTGTGATAAATAATCTAAAGGAACCACCTGTGATAAGGAATATTTTGCATTTTTTCCATCGATTTTCTGTGCTGGGAGTTTTTCTTTACCGGGCCCAGGTAGCAGAAGAGCTCTGGCAGTGACAGGCAGGAATTGCAGTATAGCCAAATAAAATCATTTTTATTTCCTTCTGACCCTGCATTTCTGTGTGCTCTCCTCAAAAATCTGTGCCCCTGCCAGCCTAGGGGGAGCTGGGGGAGGATCCCATAGAGGGCTGGGGAAGGATCCCACAGAGGGCTGGGGAAGGGTCCCACAGAGGGCTGGGGAAGGGTCCCACAGAGGGCTGGGGAAGGGTCCCACAGAGGGCTGGGGAAGGGTCCCACAGAGGGCTGGGGAAGGGTCCCACAGAGGGCTGGGGAAGGGGATCCCACAAGGGGCTGGGGGAGGATCCCACAGAGGGTTGGGGAAGGATCCCACAAGGAGATGGGGAAGGATCCCACAAGGAGATGGGGATCCCACAAGGGGCTGGGGAAGGAGATCCCACAAGGAACTCAAGTGAAGGGGATCCCACAAGGAGCTCAAGGAGATCCCACAAGTAGTTCAAGCAGAGGAGATCCCTCATTCCCAGGGCTCAGGGGACCAGCCCCCCTGTCCCAGCAGGACACACCTGGCCCCGCTCCCCCCCGTCCCCTCAGTCCCAGGAGAGCCCCAGGTGATGGCAATGTGAGGAAGAGAAGCACCCTGTTGTGGTGTCACAGGGAATGTGGTGTCACAGGGGATGTGATGTCACAGTGGATGTGATGTCACAGGGGATTTGGTGTCACAGGGGATGTGGTGTCACAGGAGATGTGATGTCACAGGGGATGTGATGTCACAGGAGATGTGATGTCACAGGGGGAATTGCTGTTCCTGCTGGCTGTGGCTCCCCTGCTTCCCTGACCCCTTCAGAAATAAAGCAGAAGGAGATTTGTGTCTTTGATGTCGGGGAAACCACTTCAAAGGGAGATGAAAGGAGGGCAGTGAACCGCAGAGGTCCTGAGGGGGAGCAGCCCTGGCACCCCTGGCACCCCTCCTGCAGCCACCCATGACCTCGAGCTCCTTGGGTCTCATTCTCTCCCTCACACCGACAGCCCTGAGCTCTGAAATTCCTTCCCTCTGATCCCCGGCTCAGGAGAGCTCGTGCTGAGTTATTTCTGGCTGGCTCATGGCAAATATGAATCACGGGATCACAGGATCCCACTCTGGGCTGGGTTAAAGGGTCCCCAAATCCCCCCCAGTGCCACCCCTGCCATGGCAGGGACACCTCCCACTGTCCCAGGCTGCTCCAAGCCCAATGTCCAACCTGGCCTGGGACACTGCCAGGGATCCAGGGGCAGCCACAGCTGCTCTGGCAGTTCCAGCCCAGCCAGGAATTCCCAATTCCCAATCTCCCCTTTCCCAGTTTGAAGCCATTCCCTGTGTCCTGTCCCTCCAGCCCTTGTCCCCAGTCCCTCTCCAGCTCTCCTGGAGCCCCTTCAGGCCCTGCCAGGGGCTCTGAGCTCCCCCTGGAGCTTTCCCTTCTCCAGGCAATCCCAGCCATCCCTGCTCCCATTCCCACATCCCAGGTACAAGTGTCCAATGTTTGCCCAGTTTCATTCATTGCTGGCCTGTGACAGCCCAGGATGGAGAATCTGCCATTCCCTGGTGTCCAACAAGTCATTAAAATGCGCACCCAGGTGGTGGGACTGAGCAATAGGAAATGTGTCACCAAAATCTCCCCCCGTGTCTGCAGAATCAGCCTTGTGGAAGCTCAGTGGGATGCTTTCCTGCAGAAATTCCCACGTTTAGAAGATTTGTTTCTTTCCAAATCCCAAACTAAACCACACACTTCTAAACTTTCCATCAAATTCAAACACCTGTGAATTTTTAATACCTGTATGTATAGAAAAGGAGCTCTAATCCTGCTTTATTGATCAGAGGGATCATGCTGATAAAACCGATTTTGATACTGGAGCTGGGCTCAGTGATGCTCGTGGATCCCTTCCAGCTCAGAATATTCTATTATTCATTGATATTTTTATTTTCTCTGCTGTGATTCTGCATATATTTATAACTTTGCATGATTCCTTTCTTACAGGAGTAGTTTGTTTCATCTATTTCTCCCCAAATAGTTTTGCCTGTGCTGGCATGTTCCCAGCAGAGCCTTTCCTGCTGAAGCAGCAGTTCCTGGAAGGTTAAATTGGATGCTCCTGGCCAATTTTCTGCCAGCGTTTCTGATGAGTCAGAGCAGTGATGCGAAATATTTTCATCTAGGCTAGGAAGATCTTTACAACAGCTTTTTTGCCTTTTGGAAGGTTGATTCCTAAATTGATTCATCTTTTTTTTTTCCCCCCCTTTCCAGGGTTTATTTTGGATGTGCCGTGGAGCTGCTGAACCTGGAATAGTTTGTAGCAGGCCCAGGGGACAGCGCTCCTGCAAACGATTTCCACGGAGCAGAACGGGGAAGAGGAGATGCAAATTCCCCAGCAGCGTGTGCACGGTCCCCGTGCCTCTCCCTGCCACCAACATTGCAGATAATCTTCCTGGTGGGAAATGGAACAGAAAAAATGCATTTCAAATCGCAAATGGAGGGAGTGGAAACCTGAAATCCAAAGGGGGAAGGGGGAAGGGGCACTCACAGCAGAGGGTTGGGCTCACAGGGCTCACAGTGCTCCAGGCTGGGTTTTTGGGGAGTTCTTGGAGAGTTCCTGCTCCAAACTGTGGCTCTGAGTTTGTGCCACAGCTCCTGCTCAGCTGCTGAGCTCAGCATCGGGCAATTCTCCATGCAGGAGGGCACCGGGATGGAGAGCACCCCTGGCATGGCTGACCTGGGGATGTGACCACCCTAGGGCTGTGACTGTCCTGGGAACTGTGACTGTCCTGGGGGCTGTGACTGTCCTGGGAACTGTGACTGGCCTGGGAACTGTGACTGGCCTGGGAACTGTGACTGTCCTGGGAACTGTGACTGTCCTGGGAGCTGTGACTGTCCTGGGAACTGTGACTGTCCTGGGGCTGTGACTGACCAGAGCTGTGACTGTCCTGGGGCTGTGACTGTCCTGGGGCTGTGACTGTCCTGGGGCTGTGACTGTCCTGGGAACTGTGACTGGCCTGGGGGGCTGTGACTGTCCTGGGAACTGTGACTGGCCTGGGGGGCTGTGACTGTCCTGGGGAGTTGTCACTGACCCAGAGCTGTGACTGTCCTGGGAACTGTGACTGTCCTGGGGAACTGTGACTGTCCTGGGGCTGTGACTGTCCTGGGGCTGTGACTGTCCTGGGGAACTGTGACTGTCCTGGGACTGTGACTGTCCTGGGGCTGTGACTGTCCTGGAGAAGCTCTGACTGTCCCTCTCCGGGGTACCAGGCCCAGGCTGGAGCAGCCAGGTCTGTGGAAGGTGTCCCTGTGCCACTCCCACCCCATCTCTCTGCAGTTGTGGAGTTACTTTAAAGCACCTGAAGAAATTTATAACATTTATGGCTTTCAATAAGCCATTGTCTGGCAATTTCTTCTACAGCCTTGAGTGTCCTGTTTGAAAGGCCTCTTCTGTTTTGTTGGTTTTTCTCCTCGGCTGTTGGAACATTTTGAAATGGAGCAATTGTTGGTTTTACATGAAATTGATGAGCTCTGCACAATGACCATCTCCGAGATGGGAGAAGGACTCTGGGGAGAGGAGCCACTTCCCTTCCACAAATATCTGCATGGGAAGAAAGCCCAGCTCCAGGGAGAGCGAAACAGCACTTGAGGGAGGCACACAGAGTTTGGGATGCAGAGACTGGTGGAAATTCAAGAACTGCGATTTTGCCACAAGACAACACTTGATGTTCCAGCAGCAAATCCTCCCCTCTCACACAGCTCTGAAGTGCTGTGAGGCGGCAGAGCAGCAGCTGAGCTGCACATGGAGCACCCTGCACCCCCAGCAGGGAACCAGGCAGGGCCGTGGCACCGAGGTGATGCACAGACCCCGGCTGCCTGGGCACCTCTGGGAGAAACTCCATCAATGGCACCAAAGTGAGCACCCTGTTCCCCCAGCAGCTGCAGGGAACCAGGCAGGGCCATGGCACCGAGGGCTGGCTGGGAACTCCTGGGAGAAACTCCATTAATGGCACCCAAGTGAGGAACCCTGCACAAACCCAGAGAATCACTGATGTTTTAAGGTTTGGAACACCTGTCATCAGAACAGTTGTTCTATGGGAACTCCCTGCTCTTCCCAGGGAAAAAAACATGCTTGGGAGACTTTTAAAATAAAGCTGGTGAAAAGTGAAATTATAAAAGCGCGCGTAATTTTTATTACGTGAAGTCCATGAATTTTTACTTGGCTGCAATAACACATGTCTGAGAAATTGAAAGCAAAAAGAAAAGATGATGCATTAATGATTTCCATATATCGATTTCCAAGGTCATCACTCTGGGGATGGCAATAATATCAAGCAGAAAACTGATGCTGCAGAGAGTTAATTTCCAGCTCTGAAGTGATGCCCAGCAGATACAGACGGTAATAGCTTCGCAATTATTCAGCTCTCTAACGATGCCCAGCACTGAAAACCATGGCTGTAACTATTTACTGAAATGTTAAATTAAATGCTGCCAATAATGGGAGTCACAGGCACGGGGGCTCCTGCCCAATGGAACCTCCATCATTCCTTACTCCTTTCATTAATCCAAATTCACGGACTCCGGTTTTATTCCCTCTCCTAAAGCAGAGTGGTTTTGTGTCCGGGGCTCCAACCAGACCGTGCAAAACCGTCCCCTCTGCTCCTGTCCCTGTGTCCCTGCCAGCAGAGCCCGACCCCCCCGGCTGTCCCCTCCTGGCAGGGACTTGTGCAGAGCCACCAGGGCCCCCTGAGCCTCCTTTGCTCCAGGCTCAGCCCCTTCCCAGCTCCCTCAGGGATTCTCCAGCCCCTTCCCAGCTCCCTCAGGAATTCTCCAGCCCCATCCCAGCTCCCTCAGGAATTCTCCAGCCCCTTCCCAGCTCCCTCAGGAATTCTCCAGCCCCTTCCCAGCTCCCTCAGGGATTCTCCAGCCCCATCCCAGCTCCCTCAGGAATTCTCCAGCCCCTCCCCAGCTCCGTTCCCTTCCCTGGACACGCTCCAGCCCCTCCAGGTCCTTGCTGTCAGGAAGGGCCCAGAGGTAACCACGGACTGGAGGTGCAGAGGCCCCAGCCAGGGAGGAGCCCAGCCCCAGGGGGTGACAGGGCAGTGCCAGCCCGTGGGTCCAGCCCGTGGGGACACTCAAATTGCAGAGCTCCTGGATGCCAGGCAGAGTTAATGCTGTGCTCATCCTTCTGCCTCCTGCTCCTGCAGTCCCATCCTTGAGGACACCTCTGGGGCTGAAAAAAAAAGAGACATTTTACTACCTTTTTACTCCTTTTTTTTTTCTTTTTACTACATAAATTTTGATCTGGAGAAAGAAAAGAAAACAGGGAAGGAAAAAGACTGTTCTAAATTTGCTTGCACCTAAATCTGACATTTGCTATTTTCATTCCAGGTAGAATGATATAAAATCGTTTTCCTGAATAAATAACACCCCAGGATTTCCTAGAGACTTTGTCCTCAATGAATGATAAAAATATCAATATAAAAGATTCATCCATTTCAGTAGTAAACACCTGCAGAAACAAATTGCATTGCGAACTTTCCCAGGACTGTAGGAACGGCACAAACCCCAGAAAACCAAGGGAAAAATATTTATCACATTTATGAGAGAATTTCTTAGCCAGTCTGTCCCTGAATAATTCTGTACTAACAGCACAAATTAAGGCTGACTTGGAGTGAATGTGACACTTCACACAGGGGTGACAGCTCCTCAGGATCACTCCTGGTCTGGCATTTGCAGGCTGGATTTGCAGCTCCTGTGGAAAGCATCAACTCCAGGAGAGCTCGGAGCCCCCTGGCAGGGCCTGAAGTGGCTCCAGGAGAGCTGGAGAGGGACTGGGGACAAGGGCTGGAGGGACAGGACACAGGGAATGGCTTCCAACTGGGAAAGGGGAGATTTGGGTGGGAGATTGGGAATTGGGAATTCCTGGCTGGGCTGGAATTGCCAGAGCAGCTGTGGCTGCCCCTGGATCCCTGGCAGTGCCCAAGGCCAGGTTGGACATTGGGACAGTGGGAGGTGTCCCTGCCATGGCTGGGGTGGCACTGGGTGGGATTTGAGGTCCCTCCCACCATGGCAGGGCACATGTCCAGGTGGGGCTGACGCTGTGGGGTCTGGCTCCCCATGTACCCCCTGTCCCAGGAACCCGTGGCCCCCCAGGGAACCCCCGTGGGGATCCCACAGCAGCAGCCCGGGCAGGGGAGGGGACAGAACAGAGCTGGTGGCACCGGGGCTGTCCCTGCCCTGAGCCATCCCCACACAGATGGAGATGTTACTGCCCAGCCTGGCTCTCTTGTCTTCCCTGGTATCTCTTCACAGGTGAGGTCAATTAAATTTTTAGCATATTTGATGTGGAAAACTGTCTGTAAACACACTTTAGTATCTGCGGAATGAACAAGCAGCGATTTTTGGCTGTGCTTTAGGGAGCTGTGGTAATGCATTTTTAATTGACGGCTCTTTTGGCAGCGCTGGGAGAGTGAATTGCCAGGGAGGGAGCACAGCTCGGGAAAGGTCAGCAGGTAACAGATGCTGTCCCCAGCACGGCTCAGCGTCTCCTGGCACAGCTGGGGCCGTCTTTGGTGGGGAGCAGCTTTCCCCAGCCCTGCTCCTCACCAGCTGCACGGCTGGTTTGGTGTCCCTGTGCCCCCTGTGCCCCCTATGTCCCCTATGTCCCCTATGTCCCCTGTGTCCCCTGTGTCCCTGTGTCCCTGTGTCCCCTTATGTCCCTGTGTCCCCTTGTGTCCCTGTGTCCCCTTGTCCCCATGTGTCCCTGTGTCCCTGTATCCCTGTGTCCTTGTGCCCCCTGTGTCCTTGTGCCCCCTGTGCCCCTGTGTCCCTGTGTCCCTGTGTCCCTGTGTCCCTTGTCCCTGTGTCCCCTGTGTCACTGTGTCCCTGTGCCCCCTGTGCCCCCTGTGTCCCTGTGTCCCTGTGTCCTTGTGCCCTCTATGTCCCTGTGCCGCTGTGTCTCTGTGTCCCTGTGTCCCCTGTGTCCCTGTGTCCCTGTGACCCCTGTGTCCCTGTGTCCCTGTGTCCCTGTGTGTGTCCCTGTGTCCCCGTGTCCCTGTGTCCTTGTGCCCTCTATGTCCCTGTGCTGCTGTGTCCCTGTCCCTGCAGAGTCCCTCGGGGGCTGTGGCTGCACTGCCCAGCGTGGCTGTGGCCCCAGTGGCCCCAGTGGCCACCCCTTGAGCAGATCTCACCTCACTGGTGCCTCTGGCTGAGTGGAGCTGCACGTGTCTGCACTCTGCTGCTGCTGGGCTCAGCAGGCACCACAGCAGCTCCAGGGAGCACCAGAAAAACCAGAAATAACTAACAGAAAAAACCAGAAATAACCACCAGAAAAAACAGAAATAACCAACAGAAAAACCAGAAATAACCAACAGAAAAAAACAGAAATAACCACCAGAAAAAAACAGAAATAATCAACAAAAAACAGAAATAACCACCAGAAAAACCAGAAATAACCACCAAAATAACCAGAAATAACCACCTGAGGTGCTGCTGGGCGCTGGGGTGCCCTGACCAGCGGCTCCCCTCGCCCTGCCCAGGGCTGGGGACAGGAAACCCTCAGTTGTTGAGGCTGAGGTTTATCCTCAGCCAAAGTGCAGCCACAAAAAGGAGCGTTTTGCTTTTCCATCACACACTGCTGGCCCTGTTTTTAGATCTAAAATGAGGCAGCCTAATTGGTCATTTATCCCTTTAGCTTTTGATTTCTCTCCTGAGAGGGCTGCATAAACTGTTTGCTGTGCTCTAAGAGATTGCTGAAGAGGATGGCAGAGTCTGGGTGAGCAATTCCTGCTGCCGGTTGCTCCGTGCTCCCTTCGCTGAGGCAGCAGAGAGGCTGTGGGTGCTGCCAGGGTGTGGATCCTGTGGGTGCTGGCAGGGTGTGGGTGCTGGCAGGGTGTGGGTGCTGGCAGGGTGGGGGTCCTGTGGGTCCCGGCAGGCTGTGGGTCCTGTGGGTCCTGGCAGGGTGTGGGTCCTGGCAGGGTGTGGGTCCTGTGGTTCCTGGCAGGGTGTGGATCCTGTGGGTCCTGGCAGGGTGTGGGTCCTGTGGGTCCTGGCAGGGTGTGGATCCTGTGGGTCCTGGCAGGGTGTGGGTCCTGTGGGTCCTGGCAGGGTGTGGGTCCTGTGGGTCCTGGCAGGGTGTGAATCCTGTGGGTCCTGGCAGGGTGTGGGTCCTGTGGGTCCTGGCAGGCTGTGGATGCTGCCAGGACATTTTCCCCTTGATTTGTGGTGTCAGCTCCATCCCAGACACAACACCAGCTTAGACACAGGGGAGTGCAGCTTAATTGGAGCTCCAGTCACAAAATCCCAGAGTGATTTGGGTTAAAGGGACTCCAAATCCACCCAGTGCCACCCCTGCCATGGCAGGGACACCTCCCACTGTCCCAATGTCCAACCTGGCCTTGGGCACTGCCAGGGATCCAGGGGCAGCCACAGCTGCTCTGGCAATTCCAGCCCAGCCAGGAATTCCCAATTCCCAATCTCCCACCCAAATCCAAGCAGAGCCATCAGTGAGTGCCCAAGGCTGGGGATGGAAATGGGAGATGCTGCTTTGGACAGGCAAATCCTGAACTTTTTCCATCTCTATTGATCATTTCCTAAAAGTGAAAGACTTGGTTGAGAATAAAAAGCCTGGAGTTGTAGTGATGCCTTTTCTCAATCCTTCTTCAATCCCAGGATTTGGCTTGGGAAGGGACCTTAATCCCATCCAGGGACACCTCCCACTGTCCCAGGCTGCTCCAGCCCCAATGTCCAACCTGGCCTTGGGCACTGCCAGGGATCCAGGGGAAGCCACAGCTGCTCTGGGCTCCCTGTGCCACATGTGAGCCCAGCAGCTGAAGCGCCAGGCTGTGCCTGAGGCTGGCAATGAAAACAGAGAGACTGAAAAAAAAAAACCAAACCCGGGAGCGTGTGTTAATGTGAGACTAAATTACAAGTCTGACATCTTTGCTGGGGATGTTCAATTTTCCAGCCTCTGTCTGGATACACTTGTCAGAATTACGCAGCTGCTCGGGGAGCAGTCACGGCTCGCCTGGATCCCTGCTGAGTGGCACTGGAGTTCCTGGATGTCACAGCAGGCGCTGTGCTCACCAGGACTCTGCTGTCCCCTCTGTCTGTGGCTGGGGACACGCGAGAGGGCACAGAGGTGCCTCAGCCCCTTCGTCTGGGCAGGTCTGTGCTCACTAAAGCCGCGTTCGGGCAAGTGCCGGGAAAAGGAGCCTCAGGGGGGACCTCGTGGCTCTGCACAACTCCTGGCAGGGGTCGGGCTCTGCTCCCAGGAACAGGGACAGGAGGAGAGGGAACGGCCTCAGGCTGGGCCAGGATGGACACTGGGGAAGTTTCTTTCCTTTCAGAGTGCTTTGGGAAGTCTCTGACTCAGGAGAGCTCCCAAACACATCCGGGAGCTCCTGGCGTGCAGGCTGTGCACATACTCTGTCACGTACCCTGAAATTGTGGATGAATCCCTCAGCTCTGGGAGTCACCCTAAGCCTGGGGATGAATCCCTCAGATTTGGGAGTCACTCAGGTACCCTGAGACTGGGGATGAATCCCTCAGCTCTGGGAGTCACTGAGGTACCCTGAGACTGGGGATGAATCCCTCAGATTTGGGAGTCAGTCATTTACCCTGAAATTGCAGATAAATCCCTCAGCTCTGGAGTCACTCAGGTACCCTGCACTAAAGATCCAGCCCAAGGCACAAGAACATGTTTTCATAAAAATAACATGGAACTTCTCATCAGAGCCCTGAAACCTCCTGCACTCTGTGCCTCTTCTTGGGAGCAGGGATCTGCTTTTCTGCCAGCCTCGTTCCCCCTTGAGCTTTTGTGTTGCTTTTGTTTTCCACATCAAACTTTTAACAGTGAGAAAACACAGCCAGGGAGATTTTACACGGAGCAGCATTCTCACCCAAACACAGCAAACATCTCTGAGGAGCTTGGACAGCTTCCTCACAGAGTGCCCCTCTCCAGGGATGGAAATGAGACCCAAACAGGAGATCCACACCGAACATGGAGAGTCTGGGCTCCAGCCCATTGCTCTGAGAGCAGAGCGAGCCAGGACACTGAGAGCAGAGCACTGCTCGCAGTGAGTGCAGAAATATTCACAGCACTGGGGTTTTTTGTCTTTTTCCAGCTGCTTCCACATCAAAGTGTAAATTGTATTTGCTCTGGGTCCCTGGATACTGCCTCAAACTTAGCAAACATCCACTGCCTCCCGCTTCATCTGTGCTGCTCTGGGAGAGCAGGAGGAGCAGCGGAACAATGCTGGGATAACACCGAAACAATGCCGGGAAAACACCGAAACAATGCTGGGATAACTCCGAAATAATGCCGGGATAACTCCGAAATAATGCCGGGATAACTCCAAAATAATGCCGGGATAACTCTGGGATGTCCGAGGAGAAGTGAAACAATGCCGGGATAACACCGAAACAATGAGAGCACACCGAGCAGAGCTGCTCATCCTCCCCGGGCTGGCACAGGGGTCCTGCTGAGCCTGGGGATGAATCCCTCAGCTCTGGGATTCACTGAGGTACCCTGAAACTGGGGATGAATCCCTCAGACTTGGGAGTCAGTCATTTACCCTGAAACTGGGGATGAATCCCTCAGCTCTGGGAGTCACTGAGGCACCCTGAAACTGGGGATGAATCCCTCAAATTTGGGAATCAGTCATTTACCCTGAAACTGGGGATGAACCCCTCAGCTCTGGGAGTCACTCACTGGGGTAAATCCCTCAGATTTGGGAGTCACTCACTGGGGATGAATCCCTCAGCTCTGGGGGTCACTGAGACACCCTGAAACTGGGGATGAATCCCTCAGCTCTGGGAGTCATTTACCCTGAATCTGGGGATGAATCCCTCAGTTTTGGGAGTCACTCACTGGGGATGAATCCCTCAGATTTCAGAGTCACTGAGGCACCCTGAGCCTGGGGATGAATCCCTCAGATTTGGGAGTCAGTCATTTACCCTGAAATTGCAGATAAATCCCTCAGCTCTGGAGTCACTCAGGTACCCTGCACTAAAGATCCAGCCCAAGGCACAAGAACATGTTTTCATAAAAATAACATGGAACTTCTCATCAAAGATACATTCTGAGGGATGCAAGGAAACACGGAGGCATTTTGGAGCACTGCACAGGTGGAGCGGGTCCTTGGGAAAGGAGATGTTCCCATTTCTGTGGAAAAACCTAAATCCAGGCAGATATGTGAGAGCCAGGATGCTTCTGGGAGTTTGGGTCCTGTTGAAATACTGTCCCTGATTGACTCTGAAGTATTTTGCCTGCAGCTATTCAGAAAAGCACTTTTGCTTACGCTGCCTCACGCCAAGGCTGAGCTAAATCACAATCCTGGAAAGTGCTGAGGCGGCCCTTGCTGAGAGCTGCTCCGGCCGCTCACCTGGTGTGCCCTGGAGAAGGATCCTGATTAGATCCCGTGCTTTAAAGGGATTTCTGGGTGCTTAAAATACATCAAACCACGGCTGGACTCAGCAAGGAGAGCCTCATTTAGCACAGTTATTTGCAGGTACCGTCGTGCCCACTCTGTCAGTGGGCTCTGCCACTAACAGGGCTCTGTGGGGTCCTGTGGGTGCTCCTGGCACACAGCAGGACCAGGTGCAGCTCCCAGGGCCACCCCAAACTCTCTGGGGTCCCTGTGCTTGGTAGGGGACTTGCACAAATGGAGGCCCAGAATTATTTCACATCTGTGCTCTGGGCTGGGCCTGGAGGGAGTTTTTGTATTTCCTGTGATCTCAAGGATGTTATTTAGTGAAAAATGTTACTGGGAAAGACTGGGAGGAAAAAAAAAAAGAGATGAAAAGCCCCCTGTGGAGCACTGTCACCTCTCCGGATACAACACACAATTTATTGCCTTTTAATCCTTTTATTGCCTTTAATCACTGAGTAATGCGGTGCAGTTCACTTAGGGACATGATTCCAATCTAATTGGGGTAAAATCCGGTTATCACCTTAACGCCAGGCACGGCAATCCTGGCTGCTGCCTCTCCAGGGCTGAGGGGCAGTCCCTGGTGGGACAGCCCCTGGTGGGACAGCCCCTGGTGGGACAGCCCCTGGTGGGACAGTCCCTGGTGGGATAGCCGCTGGTGGGACAGTCCCTGGTGGGACAGTCCCTGGTGGGACAGCCCCTGGTGGGACAGCTCCTGGTGGGACAGCCCCTGGTGGGACAGCCGCTGGTGGGACAGTCCCTGGTGGGACAGCCCCTGGTGGGACAGTCCCTGGTGGGACAGCTCCTGGTGGGACAGCCGCTGGTGGGACAGCTCCTGGTGGGACAGTCCCTGGTGGGACAGCCGCTGGTGGGACAGTCCCTGGTGGGACAGCTCCTGGTGGGACAGTCCCTGGTGGGACAGCCCCTGGTGGGACATGTCCGGCAGGATGGGTCCCTGCCAGGCCACCGGGGCTCCTGCAAACCCTGCCCCGGCACCTGCAGGGAGAGTGCAGAGAGATTTCGGTTGCTGTCACATTGATTATTCTCCCCGCTAATTAAACAGCCCGTCATGTATAGATCAGCACTCCTCGGGCACATCAGAACACTCAGCGCCGCTCAAGCGCAGCGTGTGAGCAAAGCCCGGTGAGGCTCGGAGCCCTCGGGGAGGCTGCGCCGAGCCCATCAAAGCGCTGCTGAGGGGAGAGCGGAGCCTTGTTATCACCGCGGCCGCATCTCTGCTGCCTCCCGCTTTCCCTCCTTACCTGCCGCGCTCCTGCCCGCCCGCATCCGCCTTTTATTTCTGCGGGAACGGGGCAGGGATTCAGCAGCCTCGCACCGCCCTCATTTCTGCAACTCCCTCTCCCGTGCGGGGCCCTCTGAAAAGCAGCTCTGTGCCGGTTTGGAAAGCAGGGTCTGGCTCAAAGCGCAGGGAAAAGCTGGGGAAGGAGGTTCACAAGTTCCTCTGGCCACAGGCACACTCTGCTCCACCGCCCTTGTGTCCCTCCGGGCAGTGTCACACACAGCCAGAAATGGCTTTAAATTAAAAGGATTTCCCGGCTGTCCAGCCTGCCTCTCCCCTCCTGGAGCACAGAGGAACTGGGATTTGTGTCAGTACACAGGATCAAGCTGAAAAGCAGATATTTCAAATTCCTTAATGGTCTTAGATTTTAAGCCCAGCCTTAATCATGTTGAAAACTGCACTTTGCACAGCATTTATCCTGAAACCTTACACTGTCCCAGGCTTTCGCAGGTCGGTTTGGGGATTCTTTCTGGTTTTGTTTTGATTTTGTCTGGTTGGGATTTTTTTTTTTCATGAGTAGTATTTGTTTGTTTTTTAAATGACTTTTCCTTGTTTGTGTCTGTCAGAATGTGCAGACATTTCTGCAATGTATCTTTGGATCTACTGGGCTGTGGGGGGCTTTGGAGATTTCAGGGGGTGCCATCAGTGCTTTTTCAAAGCCAGCTGTTGCTGCAGTGTAAGGAATGGAACTCTGGCTTTATTTTGCTGCTCTCTGCTCATACACAGGCACTTACCCTGCCCTGGACTGGCTGCCCTCACAAACCCGCTCCAAACTCAGCCCCATGAGCCCGGCAGGGAGCGGAGCTGGACCCTGCAGGAGACTCATGTCCCAGTCCCACCATGGCCCCACGGATGTGTCTGTGCAGGAAATAAATGTTTGCTGTGCCTGCCCGGAATAGGCCTGTCCTGGGGAGATCCTGATCCGTCATCCTGATCCTCCATCCTGCTCCTCCATCCTGATCCTCCATCCTGATCCTTCATCCTGATCCTCTTGGAACTCCTGCTGCTTCATCCTGATTCTTCATCCTGCTCCTCCATCCTGATCCTCCATCCTGCTCCTCCATCCTGCTCCTCCATCCTGATCCTCCATCCTGCTCCTCATGGAACTCCTGCTCCTCCATATCCCCAAAACCTGCCCTGCAACCCAGCTCTCTCCTGCCACCCTGCCATCTGCCACACACCTGTCCCACCCTGGCACCTGCCACACACCTGTCCCACCCTGACACCTGTCCCACCCCTGCCCAGTCCTGAGCTGGGAAGGTTGGCGCCACACCTCTGCAGCACTTCCCAGCAAATCCCTGGGATGGAGGAAAATCTGGAGGGCCCAGAGGCATCACCCAGTCCATGCCTGAGCCTTCTCTGATTTACTGTCTGCAAAACCACATTGGCAAGGGTCTCCAAAAGCTGGAAATACCCTTTAATTATCTCCTCTATGATTTGGTTAGCATCTGCTTTGCAGCTCTTATCCAAATTTATTTTGAGAGGTGCATCTATAAGAAGATTAGGAAAAAAATGGGCAACGCACATTTTTTTAACACGTTCAAAACCATAGAATTCCAGAATTCCAGGATCATTTCAGTTGGAAAAACCCTCCCAGCCCATCCAGTCCCAGCTGTGCCCGATGCCCACCCTGTCCCCAGCCCAGAGCTCCGAGTGCCACCTCCAGGAATTCCTGGGACACCTCCAGGGATGGGCACTCCAAACCTCCCTGGGCGGCCCCTGCCATCCCAACCCTGATGGGAGCTGTAAAATCCCCGCACTTCCCACTCCTGCCCTGTTTTTCCTTCCCTTCCTGCTGCCTCTCCTGCCTCTTTCCTGGATCCAGAGCCCTGCTCAGCCCTGCCCCCGGGCGCTGCGCTGGACTCAGCGCGGCACAAACGCCCTTTTAATTTCCGCGCGGCCGAAACGCAATCGAGATAAAAGGTTTAATTTTTCAGACGCATTTGATATCTCGTGGCCGTGTAAGTGCCTTGATCAGCGGGCTGGGCCGGCGCCAGCCCTGTCGAACTTGGCTGCGGCTCAGACTGAGCTGAAAGGAGCACACGGCTCTGATGGCTGGCGGGGATGCGGCCATAAATCCTCAAATAAAGGGACAAGGGGGAACAGGAGCACAGGAACACACGAAGACAGGAATGTTTTTAGAAGCCATTTGCGAAATCAAGTTTGTTTTTTCCTGTGCTGCTGTAGAACCGAAATGGACAAAGCACCAATTAAGGTTCTAAATATTTGTGAATGAGCTTTTCAGACAAGATCAATAACACGGCTGTATGTTTTCCCAGCATCAGGGATGTGAATTTCCACAGGAAATGTAGCAAAGGGAAAACCCCTCTGAGCTGGTGCCTGGGGCCCAGCCCCTCCCCTGAAAAGCGTTTCTCCTGCTGAGGGGATTTGGGGTTCCACGTTTGCTCCGTGCATGGGGCTGCTGAGGGGAGGTTGGGGCTGCTGAGGGGGAGATTGGGGCTGCTGAGGGGAGATTTGGGCTGCTGAGGGGGAGATTTGGGCTGCTGAGGGGGAGGTTGGGGCTGCTGAGGGGAGATTTGGGCTGCTGAGGGGGAGGTTGGGGCTGCTGAGGGGGAGATTTGGGTCTGCTGATGGGGAGATTGGGGCTGCTGAGGAGAGACTGGGGCTGCTGAGGGGGAGATTGGGGCTGCTGAGGGGAGATTGGGGCTGCTGAGGAGAGACTGGGGCTGCTGAGGGGGAGATTGGGGCTGCTGAGGGGGAGATTGGGGCTGCTGAGGGGGAGGTTGGGGCTGCTGAGGGGAGATTGGGGCTGCAGAGGGGGAGGTTGGGGCTTCTGAGGGGGAGATTTGGGCTGCTGAGGGGTAGGTTGGGGCTGCTGAGGGGGAGGTTTGGGCTGCTGAGGGGGAGGTTTGGGCTGCTGAGGGGGAGGTTTGTCCTGCTGGGCCCTGTCCCCGCCTGGTCGCTGCCCTCCGGGGGTTTCAGCCTCAGCCCCAGAGCGGCTGGAAGGGTTTGCATATTTACATTTATGGATATGTGCACACACCCATGGATATTCCCGAGCCCTGGCCAGGATGAGCGCACTGAAAGCAGAAATCCCGTTCAGAAATCAGTGCCGGGTGTGTGTCAGTGGTTCTGTGTGAGGCTGTGTCACTGCCAGGCACAGCCCAGCGTTTCTAAAGGTGCTCCAGGGAGGCAAGTGAAGGCACCGAGGCCCTGCATCCCAGAAGGAAGGGAGCAGGATCAAAGGCTGCTCCAGGGGCTGCCCGGCCCTGCGCTCACACACTGGCCAGTGCCAAGGCAGCACTTAGGAGGGCACTTAAAGAGATTGTTAAAGTGCTCCATCAGGAAAACAGCCGGCACTGGGAACTCCTGCACCCTGGATAGTCTCGGTGTGAAACACTTGAACCTCACCCCGAGGTTGGTGAGAGCACTCAGGGCTGTAACTGGGACTGTTAGGAAATAGCAGCAATAACGCTTTCAAAATCACAAACCAGAGGAAAAAGGAAAAATAAACGAAAGAGCAAACAAAAACCTGCCCTTGTACACTGGTGAGAGGTTTAAGGAAAAGCAGCATCCCAGCTGGCAGGAGTGAGCAGCAGAGCAAGGCCAGAGTCGCTGCAGCCAGAGCTCACTGCCAGCCCTGCTTCCACCAGTGCAGGAAATGCAGCCTCACCTTCAGCCCTGGGATCCATCCTGTGCCTCCTGCAGCCCGAGCTCACTGCCAGCCCTGCTTCCATGGGCACAGGAAATCCTTCAGCCCTGGGATCCACCCTGTGCCTCCTGCAGCCAGAGCTCACTGCCAGCCCTGCTTCCATCAGTGCAGGAAATCCTTCAGCCCTGGGATCCATCCTGTGCCTCCTGCCTGCTGACATCTTCCAGCCTTGGTTCTTGGTTCTGTTTCTCCTCCCTGGGCTGAATGAAGAGCACCCACAGATGTCCATGTGCAATTCCAGCATTTTCCTTTCCCTTGCAGTCAGGCTCCTTGTGAAGCCATGGTGACATCCCGGTTAATTCCAGTTCCCTGATTCGCACTCTGGGGAAAAGGCACAACGGAAATGTTTTATTCCTCACGGTTCAATGTTTCCAGAGGTGCCTGAAGTCAAAGCAGGCAGTGCAGAGCAGCAGTCGGGGCAGTGCCCCTCTTCCTGCTCGGGACCTGACCAGCAGCATCCCTGTGCAGCCAGGGAACCCTGGGGAACTCATCCCTGGAAAACCAGCTCAGAGGGGTCCTGGGCTGGCAGCACCTGCACACCCAGCAGCTGCCCCAGGGACCCTTTCCACCAGTCCAGCTTGCTCCAATCCCCGTCCAACCTGGCCTGGAGCACTCCCAGGGATGTGGCAGCCACAAGGAGAAGGGGAAGCATGGAGGAAAAAAAGATTTGTGCTCTGTCATGGAGTCCTCTGATGGTTTCACGGCGTTTGGACAATAACAGAGCCACAACCACCGAATTTCACTGCAAAATTAACTGGGAAATCAAGTAGGGAATATTCTGTTTCCCGTTGAAAGACCAACGTTTCCCTTGACAAAATCAAACTAAACCCATAAAGAGTCCCAAGCTTTCATTTCAGAGGACATCAGTTGTTATTTTCAAATTTTAATTTTTTTAAAGCAAATTATCGGCAGTCCAAACCCTCCTGTGACAGATTTAATACTCAGTAAATATTCAAGTTATATCCAGCAGTTTTCATCTGTGTCCATGTGTCTTTGGAACTGGGGATCTGCTGCTTTGGCTGCGCTCTGGTAACACAATT
>OU383780.1:364317-409919 GCA_910950805.1 Acrocephalus scirpaceus scirpaceus
CCTGATTGACTCTGAAGTATTTTGCCTGCAGCTATCCAGAAAAGCACTTTTGCTTACGCTGCCTCACGCCAAGGCTGAGCTAAATCACAATCTGGAAAGTGCTGAGGCGGCCCTTGCTGAGAGCTGCTCCGGCCGCTCACCTGGCGTGCCCCGGAGAAGGATCCTGATTAGATCCCGTGCTTTAAAGGGATTTCTGGGTGCTTAAAATACATCAAACCACGGCTGGACTCAGCAAGAAGAGCCTCATTTAGCACAGTTACTTGCAGGTACCGTCGTGCCCACTCTGTCAGTGGGCTCTGCCACTAACAGGGCTCTGTGGGGTCCTGTGGGTGCTCCTGGCACACAGCAGGACCAGGTGCAGCTCCCAGGGCCACCCCAAACTCTGTGGGGTCCCTGTGCTTGGTAGGGGACTTGCACAAATGGAGGCTCAGAGTTATTTCACATCTGTGCTCTGGGCTGGGCCCGGAGGGAGTTTTTGTATTTCCTGTGATCTCAAGGATGTTATTTAGTGAAAATGTTACTGGGAAAGACTGGGAGGCAAAAAAAAAAGAGATGAAAAGCCCCCTGTGGAGCACTGTCACCTCTCCGGATACAACACACAATTTATTGCCTTTTAATCCTTTTATTGCCTTTAATCACTGAGTAATGCGGTGCGGTTCACTTAGGGACATGATTCCAATCTAATTGGGGTAAAATCCGGTTATCACCTTAACGCCAGGCACGGCAATCCTGGCTGCTGCCTCTCCAGGGCTGAGGGACAGTCCCTGGTGGGACAGCTCCTGGTGGGACAGCTCCTGGTGGGACAGCCCCTGGTGGGACAGCCCCTGGTGGGACAGCCGCTGGTGGGACAGTCCCTGGTGGGACAGCCGCTGGTGGGACAGCTCCTGGTGGGACAGCCGCTGGTGGGACAGTCCCTGGTGGGACAGCCGCTGGTGGGACAGCCGCTGGTGGGACAGCTCCTGGTGGGACAGCTCCTGGTGGGACAGCTCCTGGTGGGACAGCCCCTGGTGGGACAGCCGCTGGTGGGACAGTCCCTGGTGGGACAGTCCCTGGTGGGACAGTCCCTGATGGGACAGCCGCTGGTGGGACAGCCCCTGGTGGGACAGTCCCTGGTGGGACAGCTGCTGGTGGGACACGTCCGGCAGGATGGGTCCCTGCCAGGCCACCGGGGCTCCTGCAAACCCGGGCAGCTCCTGCCCTGCCCCGGCACCTGCAGGGAGAGTGCAGAGAGATTTCAGTCGGTGTCACATTGATTATTCTCCCCGCTAATTAAACAGCCCGTCATGTATAGATCAGCACTCCTCGGGCACATCAGAACACTCAGCGCCGCTCAAGCGCAGCGTGTGAGCAAAGCCCGGTGAGGCTCGGAGCCCTCGGGGAGGCAGCGCCGAGCCCATCAAAGCGCTGCTGAAGGGAGAGCGGAGCCTTGTTATCACCGCGGCCGCATCTCTGCTGCCTCCCGCTTTCCCTCCTTACCTGCCGCGCTCCTGCCCGCCCGCATCCGCCTTTTATTTCTGCGGGAACGGGGCAGGGATTCAGCGCAGCCTCGCACCGCCCTCATTCCTGCAACTCCCTCTCCCGTGCGGGGAAAAGCAGCTGAAAAGCAGCTCTGTGCCGGTTTGGAAAGCAGGGTCTGGCTCAAAGCGCAGGGAAAACCTGCGGAAGGAGGTTCACAAGTTCCTCTGGCCACAGGCACACTCTGCTCCACCGCCCTTGTGTCTCTCCAGGCTGTGTCACACACAGCCAGAAATGGCTTTAAATTAAAAGGATTTCCCGGCTGTCCAGCCTGCCTCTCCCCTCCTGCAGCACAGAGGAACTGGGATTTGTGTCAGTACACAGGATCAAGCTGAAAAGCAGATATTTCAAATTCCTTAATGGTCTTAGATTTTAAGCCCAGTCTTAATCATGTTGAAAACTGCACTTTGCACAGCATTTATCCTGAAACCTTACACTGTTCCAGGCTTTCGCAGGTTGGTTTGGGGATTCTTTCTGGTTTTGTTTTGATTTTGTCTGGTTGGGATTTTTTTTTTTTCATGAGTAGTATTTGTTTGTTTTTTAAATTACTTTTCCTTGTTTGTGTCTGTCAGAATGTGCAGACATTTCTGCAATGTATCTTTGGATCTACTGGGCTGTGGGGGGCTTTGGAGATTTCAGGGGGTGCCATCGGTGCTTTTTCAAAGCCAGCTGTTGCTGCAGTGTAAGGAATGGAACTCTGGCTTTATTTTGCTGCTCTCTGCTCAGACACAGGCACTTACCCTGCCCTGGACCGGCTGCCCTCACAAACCCGCTCCAAACTCAGCCCCCTGAGCCCGGCAGGGAGCGGAGCTGGACCCTGCAGGACACTCGTGTCTCAGTCCCACCATGGCCCCACGGATGTGTCTGTGCAGGAAATAAATGTTTGCTGTGCCTGCCCGGCATTGGCCTGTCCCGGGGAGATCCTGATCCTCCATCCTGATCCTCCATCCTGATCCTTCATCCTGATTCTTCATCCTGCTCCTCCATCCTGATCCTCCATCCTGATCCTCCATCCTGATCCTTCATCCTGATCTGTCATCCTGCTCCTCCATCCTGATTCTTCATTCTGCTCCTCCATCCTGATCCTTCATCCTGATCCTCTTGGAACTCCTGCTCCTCCATATCCCCAAAACCTGCCCTGCAACCCAGCTCTCTCCTGCCACCTTGTCATCTGCCACACACCTGTCCCACCCTGGCACCTGTCCCATCCCTGCCCAGTCCTGAGCTGGGAAGGTTGGCACCACACCTCTGCAGCACTTCCCAGCAAATCCCTGGGATGGAGGAACGTCTGGAGGGCCCAGAGGCATCACCCAGTCCATGCCTGAGCCTTCTCTGATTTACTGTCTGCAAAACCACATTGGCAAGGGTCTCCAAAAGCTGGAAATACCCTTTAATTATCTCCTCTATGATTTGGTTAACATCTGCTTTGCAGTTCTTACCCAAATTTATTTAGAGAGATGCATCTATAAGAAGATTAGGAAAAAAATGGGCAACGCACATTTTTTTAACACGTTCAAAACCATAGAATTCCAGAATTCCAGGATCATTTCAGTTGGAAAAACCCTCCCAGCCCATCCAGTCCCAGCTGTGCCCGATGCCCACCCTGTCCCCAGCCCAGAGCTCTGAGTGCCACCTCCAGGAATTCCTGGGACACCTCCAGGGATGGGCACTCCAACCCTCCCTGGGCGGCCGCTGCCATCCCAGCGCTGGCGGGAGCTGTAAAATCCCCGCACATCCCACTCCTGCCCTGCTTTCCTTCCCTTCCTGCTGCCTTTCCTCCCTCTTTCCTGGATCCAGAGCCCTGCTCAGCCCTGCCCCCGGGCGCTGCGCTGGACTCAGCGCGGCACAAACGCCCTTTTAATTTCCGCGCGGCCGAAACGCAATCGAGATAAAAGGTTTAATTTTTCAGACGCATTTGATATCTCGTGGCCGTGTAAGTGCCTTGATCAGCGGGCTGGGCCGGCGCCAGCCCTGTCGGACTTGGCTGCGGCTCAGACTGAGCTGAAAGGAGCACAGGGCGCTGATGGCTGGCGGGGATGCGGCCATAAATCCTCAGATAAAGGGACAAGGGGGAACAGGAGCACAGGAACACAGGAAGACAGGAATGTTTTTAGAATCCATTTGCAAAATCAAGATTTTTTTTTTCTGTGCTGCTGTAGAACCGAAATGGACAAAGCACCAATTAAGGTTCTAAATATTTGTGAATGAGCTTTTCAGACAAGATCAATAACACGGCTGTATGTTTTCCCAACATCAGGGATGTGAATTTCCACAGGAAATGTAGCAAAGGGAAAACCCCTCTGAGCTGGTGCCTGGGGGCAGCACCTCCCCTGCAAAGCTCAGCTGCGTTTCTCCTGCTGAGGGGATTTGGGGTTCCACGTTTGCACCGTGCATGGGGCTGCTGAGGGGAGATTGGGGCTGCTGAGGGGGAGATTTGGGCTACTGAGGGGGAGGTTGGGGCTGCTGAGGTGGAGATTTGGGCTGCTGAGGGGAGATTTGGGCTGCTGAGGGGAGATTTGGGCTGCTGAGGGGGAGATTGGGGCTGCTGAGGAGAGACTGGGGCTGCTGAGGGGGAGATTGGGGCTGCTGAGGGGGAGGTTGGGGCTGCTGAGGGGAGATTGGGGCTGCTGAGGGGGAGGTTGGGGCTGCTGAGGGGAGATTTGGGCTGCTGAGGGGGAGATTGGGGCTGCTGAGGGGAGATTGGGGCTGCTGAGGGGATTTGGGGCTGCTGAGGGGGAGGTTTGTCCTGCTGGGCTCTGTCCCCTCCTGGCCGCTGCCCTCCGGGGGTTTCAGCCTCAGCCCCAGAGCGGCTGGGAAGGGTTTGCATATTTACATTTATGGATATGTGCACACACCGATGGATATTCCCGAGCCCTGGCCAGGATGAGAGCACTGAAAGCAGAAATCCCGTTCAGAAATCAGCGCCGGGTGTGTGTCAGTGGTTCTGTGTGAGGCTGCCTGGCCCGGGCTGTGTCACTGCCAGGCACAGCCCAGAGTTTCTAAAGGTGCTCCAGGGAGGCAAATGAAGGCACTGAGGCTCTGCATCCCAGAAGGAAGGGAGCAGGATCAAAGGCTGCTCCAGGGGCTGCCCGGCCCTGCGCTCACACACTGGCCAGTGCCAAGGCAGCACTTAGGAGGGCACTTAAAGAGATTGTTAAAGTGCTCCATCAAGAAAACAGCCGGCACTGGGAACTCCTGCACCCTGGATAGTCTCGGTGTGAAACACTTGAACCTCACCCCGAGGTTGGTGAGAGCACTCAGGGCTGTAACTGGGACTCTGTTAGGAAATAGCAGCAATAACACTTTCAAAATCACAAACCAGAGGAAAAAGGAAAAATAAACGAAAGAGCAAACAAAAACCTGCCCTTGTACACTGGTGAGAGGTTTAAGGAAAAAGCAGAGTCCCAGCTGGCAGGAGTGAGCAGCAGAGCAAGGCCAGAGTCGCTGCAGCCAGAGCTCACTGCCAGCCCTGCTTCCATGGGCACAGGAAATCCTCCAGCCCTGGGATCCATCCTGTGCCTCCTGCAGCCAGAGCTCACTGCCAGCCCTGCTTCCACCAGTGCAGGAAAAGCAGCCTCACCTTCAGCCCTGGGATCCACCCTGTGCCTCCTGCAGCCCGAGCTCACTGCCAGCCCTGCTTCCATCAGTGCAGGAAATCCTCCAGCCCTGGGATCCACCCTGTGCCTCCTGCAGCCAGAGCTCACTGCCAGCCCTGCTTCCATCAGTGCAGGAAATCCTCCAGCCCTGGGATCCATCCTGTGCCTCCTGCAGCCAGAGCTCACTGCCAGCCCTGCTTCCATAGGCACAGGAAATCCTTCAGCCCTGGGATCCATCCTGTGCCTCCTGCAGCCAGAGCTCCCTGCCAGTCCTGCTGTGCCTTTCCATGGGCACAGGAAATGCAGCCTCACCTTCAACCCTCGGATCCATCCTCTCCCTCCTGCCTGCTGACATCTTCCAGCCTTGGTTCTTGGTTCTGTTTCTCCTCCCTGGGCTGAATGAGGAGCACCCACAGATGTCCATGTGCAATTCCAGCATTTTCCTTTCCCTTGCAGTCAGGCTCCCTGTGAAGCCATGGTGACATCCCGGTTAATTCCAGTTCCCTGATTCACACTCTGGGGAAAAGGCACAACGGAAATGTTTTATTCCTCACGGTTCAATGTTCCCAGAGGTGTCTGAAATCGAAGCAGGCAGTGCCGAGCAGCAGTCGGGGCAGTGGCCCTCTGCCTGCTCGGGACCTGACCAGCAGTGTCCCTGTGCAGCCAGGGAACACGGGGGAACTCATCCCTGGAAAACCAGCTCAGAGGGGTCCTGGGCTGGCGGCACCTGCACACCCAGCAGCTGCCCCAGGGACACCCTCCACCAGTCCAGCTTGCTCCAATCCCCGTCCAACCTGGCCTGGAGCACTCCCAGGGATGTGGCAGCCACGAGGAGAAAGGGAAACGTGGAGGAAAAAAAGATTTGTGCTCTGTCATGGAGTCCTCTGATGGTTTAACGGCGTTTGGACAATAACAGAGCCACAACCACCGAATTTCACTGCAAAATTAACTGGGAAATCAAGTAGGGAATATTCTGTTTCCTGTTGAAAGATCAACGTTTCCCTTGACAAAAGCAAACTAAACCCATAAAGAGTCCCAAGCTTTCATTTCAGAGGACATCAGTTGTTATTTTCAAATTTTAATTTTTTTAAAGCAAATTATCGGCAGTCCAAACCCTCCTGTGACAGATTTAATACTCAGTAAATATTCAAGTTATATCCAGCAGTTTCATCTGTGTCCATGTTCTTTGGAACGGGGATCTGCTGCTTTGGCTGCGCTCTGATAACACAATTAAAATGCCCTAACGATTTCAGCAGACCTAAATATTGCAGCATGGCCACAGTAAATAAAGTTTAGATGATCCTTCGGCGGTTTGCTTTATTATATATATAAAAATATGGATGTGGATGCAGGGAATTCACGCAAATGCTGGCTGTTAAAGGCAGCCAGCTCAGGGAAACTGCAAATCTGTGCTGTAGTAAAACATTACTGTTGGAGAATAAACATAACTAGAAGTTTGATGGAAAAATGGCAAAGTGTTCAGTTTTCACCCAGGAGCTGTTATAAATACAAATATCCTTGTGATCCCTGCTCAGCTGGCTCTGGGAGCTGGGATCGTGTCTGCAGCCAGTCTGGAGGCTGAGTTTAACTGTTCTACATCCTGCAGAGCACCAGGATATTGGGAAAATTCCTTCCTGGAAAGGTTTGTCCAGCCCTGGCCCAGCTGCCAAGTCCCCATCCCTGGGGGAATTTACACCCTGTGGATGTGGCACTTGGGGACATGGTCAGAGTGGCCTTGGCAGCGCTGGGGAAGGGCTGGACTCAATCTCAGAGGGCTTTTCCAAGTAAACCAGCAGAAATTACAATGAAAAATACCTTTACAGATGAAGTGGCAAGAGTTTAACACCTCTCTTGCTCCAGGATTTGATTCATACTAGACAAAGTTTAGGACTTGTAGTAAGAACTACTCAAAGTGCTGATAAAAAGGTGGAGATTTTCACTGGTTGTGCACAGAGCTGGGAGGTGATGAATGAGAGTTAATGGTGCCAAATCGTGGGCAATACAGAGAATTGTGGTGTCACAGCTTCACTTGGAGCACTCCAAACTGAGCCAAAGGGGAGCTGCCACTGCAGGTAACACCCAGTGTGGGCTGCTCAGGGGTGAGTGGAATGACAGCTGGCAAAACGTCCCTGCAGAAATCAGGCAAAAATTGGACTTGAATCCTTGAATCTTGGAGGACTTTTCCCACCTCAGTGGCTGTGATTTTAACTCTGCAGGAAATATCCGAATATTTCAGTGGGGTCCTAGGAAAGGGAACACTGGATGATACAATTCACCTGAAGTGTTTGACCAGCTTCCCCCAAACCTGCTGAAGGAAAATGGGCATGGGAGGAAAGCAAACCCTGGGTGCTGTCCCAGGGCAGGGGCAGCTCGGGCCCTGTGCAGGGCCGGAGGCTGCGGGGCCAGGCTGGGAGGACTGGGAACCAGTGCAGGCCTGGGAGGAGAGGGACGGCAGAGGAGGAGAAGCAGAGTCACAGAAGTCACAGAGCTGCTCTTTGAGTAAAAGCCAGCCATGGACAGAAAGGGTTTCAAAGCTCAAAAAATACAAGAAATGCAGTCAATTAACCAGAAAACCAGGTAATGGCAGGGCCAGGGCAGCGCTCAGCCGCCAGAAGCTTTTAAGCCTTCCTTACACACGCCTTAGAGCTCTCCAAATAGCACAGTGCTCACGAGGGGGAGAGAGCTTGTCTGGCTGGGACTGGTCAGGTGTGCCTGGCTGGGACTGGTCAGGTTTGTCTGGCTGGGACTGGTCAGGTGTGCCTGGCTGGGACTGGCTGTGTGTGCCTGGCTGGGACTGGCCGTGTGTGCCTGGCTGGGACTGGTCAGGTTTGCCTGGCTGGGACTGGCCGGGTTTGTCTGGCTGGGACTGGTCAGGTTTGCCTATTGCCATGGCTACCAGCCTGCTGGGACACGGGACAGGGCACATCCCGAAGAGCACGGAGAGCTGGAACATCCCCGAGAGAGCTGGAACATCCTTGAGGAACAGGGAGAGCTGGAACATCCCAGAGGAGCAGGGGGAGCTGGAACATCCCAGAGGGAGCTGGAACATCCCAGAGGAGCAGCGGAAGCTGGAGCATCCCAGAGGAGGTGCTGGGACAGTTCCCAGTGGGTGTTTCAGTTCCAGGACAGTCCCCAGTGGGTGTTTCAGTGCAGGACAGTTCCCAGTGGGTGTTTCAGTTCCAGGACAGTCCCCAGTGGGTGTTTCAGTTCTCTGGCATCGCTTTGTGCTTCCCATCAGGGATGAGCTCTGCAAAATGCACCTGCCAGGGGCAGCCAGGTAAGGGCACAGCTCTGTGTGCCCAGGTGAGAGCACAGCCCCTGTGCCCAGGTGAGAGCACAGCCCCTGTGCCCAGGTCGATGGTGCTCCTTGTTTTTCCCTTCCCAGCTAGGGAAATGGATTTTCCTCTCTGAAGGTTTGCCATGATGATCCTGTCATGCCACGGTCCTTCTCTGACACTTTTATATATTGAGCTCTACAGATTTATACTGTCAGGCGTTTCATTCAGCTCCAAATGATTCTTTTCTGCTCCTTTTCTGCAGCGTCCCAATTTTTCAGTTTCATTTCCAGAAGGAGCTGTTTGCCCTGGGCACGGCACAGCTCCCACGGGTGCCACACATCCCTGCAGGGACACTCCTTGCTGCTCCCCGAGCCACCCGAAATTCCCACTCCAGCTGGAGTTCTTCCCGAGGTTCACAGGAGCTCTGCCATGGCAGGGACACCTCCCACTGTCCCAGGCTGCCCCAACCTGGCCCTGGGCACTGCCAGGGATCCAGAAGCAGCCACAGCTGCTCTGGGAATTCCAGCCCAGCCAGGAATTCCCAATTCCCAATGTCCCATCCAGCCCTGCCCTCTTTCAGTTTGACCCACAACGTTCAGTGGCTTTGGTGCCACTGGTGGCTCAAACCCCAGGACATTCCCAGCTCATCACATTTGTCACCTCTGAGGCCTCTTCCAGGGAGCAGTGCCAGGATTTGTGATTCCCGTGCCTCGGGAGAGACTCCAGAGCTGAACCCAGGCAGGAGCTGCCTCTTGGCTCTCCCTGCACACCCTGGGAGTGCTGGGACAGGAGCTGGTTGGTACAACCAGGGAACAGAATCCCAGGATCCCTGAGGCTGGAAAAGCCCTCCCAGACCATGGAGACCAAACTGTGCCCGATGTCCCCAGCCCAGAGCTCCGAGTGCCACCTCCAGGAATTCCTGGGACACCCCCAGGGATGGGCACTCCAAACCCCCCTGGGCAGCTCGAGGCCCTGTCCTGTCCCTGTTCCCAGCAGGGAAGTGCACAGGAACATGGGAATGTCTTGTACTGCCGGGTTTGGAAGGACACAGCACATCCCTGCCCACCTGGCACCTGGGACAGCGTGCACTGTCCTGGAACGCTGGGAATTCCTCAGGATGGGAAGAGAAATACTGCAGGAACAGGGAACAAGGTCCTTTTAATGTCAGTTCAAAGCCGAGGGGTGCTCAAAGCCAGCTCTGTCCTTTCAAGGGCAGGAAATCCGGAACTGAGCTCGTTTTTGCAGAGAAGGCGTTTGCAGGGAGGTGCCCTGTGCTCCTCCAGTCAATCCTGGCTGCGGGTCCTCCCGCTGCTGGAAATTCTCCTCTCAACGCGATCATCTTCAAGGGGAGGGGAGCGAGAATATCTTCAATGACAAAACGCTTCTCGTGTCCTACAAAGCGCCAGCCTGACACATCCAGCATCGCCGCTCCCGGGAGAGGCCTGGGTCATAAATAATGCAGGAGCAGGAGCTGAGTGTGCACGGCTTTGTGCTGCGGCTCTGGGAATCCACAGGGTCACAGGCAGCCGGGAACGAGCTGCTCGGGATTCATCCAGCACCTCGGGATTCATCCAGAGGCTTGGGATTCATCGAGGAGAGGAGAGGAGAGGAGAGGAGAGGAGAGGAGAGGAGAGGAGAGGAGAGGAGAGGAGAGGAGAGGAGAGGAGAGGAGAGGAGAGGAGAGGAGAGGAGAGGAGAGGAGAGGAGAGGAGAGGAGAGGAGAGGAGAGGAGAGGAGAGGAGAGGAGAGGAGAGGAGAGGAGAGGAGAGGAGAGGAGAGGAGAGGAGAGGAGAGGAGAGGAGAGGAGAGGAGAGGAGAGGAGAGGAGAGGAGAGGAGAGGAGAGGAGAGGAGAGGAGGAGCTCTGTGCAGCTGAGCCCCTCACAGAAAGGTGAGCTCAGGCAGCAGAGCTGCTCTGCAGGCCGGGGGTGCCTCCCCCAGCTCCCCACGGCCAGGGTGGCACCCAGGGCATGGATTCAGAGGGAAGCCCAGGAGGTGGCTGGCACCGGGGGTATCAATCACTCAGCACCCGGTCACTGAGGCCCCCAAATGGCCAGGGCACACACTGAAAGTGGATTTTTCACACTCAGGAACGGTGGAGAAAAGATTCAATTAAGCAGTTTCTGGGAAGTCCTTGGAATGTCGATTTCTGGGCAGTTGAGTCAATTATCAGTCAAACAGAAAATTATTTCTCTGCGATGAAAGCAGAAGGAAATAGATCCTGGTTTTAGGCTGTCTGTAAAACACATTTTCATTGCAGAGTGCATTACAGCACATTTGAGTTACGCATGTCTGTGTAGAAAACTGCACATCCTGCTCATTATACTCATTAAAAATTAGGTATTTAAAGTTAAAAAAGCAGAGATCACTCACAAGGCATAAAAGTCTGCAAACAAATGCACATCAATGTTATTGATTCAGAAAAGGGAGCATAGCAATGAGAGTGGAAGAGATGAGCCTCGTTATCCCGAGGAGGGTGTGAGCTCCATAAAATAATAACCCACCACGGTTTGAGATCGTCCAGAGCGGAGTGGAGCACACTGAACAGACTGAACAGCATTTCTAATCATTCAGCTGCAATTAAAGGGAAATAAATACTGCTCAGTTAGGCCTCATACCCAATTACTTGCTTAGAGACTCTTTCCTGTTTGGTCAAGAGAAGCCAGAGGTAATAAATCTGAATTAATAAAAAGTTCTTAATTTGGCAGTTGCACACAGGTGAATGACTGTGGTGGGATCAGAGCAGGGATTGGGAAGGAATTCTGCCCTGGCACAGAATTGCCAGAGCAGCTGTGGCTGCCCCTGGATCCCTGGCAGTGCCCAAGGCCAGGTTGGACATTGGGACAGTGGGAGGTGTCCCTGCCATGGCAGGGGTGGCACTGGGTGAGATTTCAGGTCCTTTTGAACCCAATCTGGGATTCCACATTGCACAAAACACAATAAAAAATGTCACTGACCATGAAGAGAAAATTCATCCCAACGTTTTGACACCTGAAAAGACAATAATTTCCTCGTGTAAATGAAGAACTTTGCCATGTGGTGAGCTCTTACAGCAGCACTCGAGCTGTGCCCTGTCCCTGGAAAATGAACCCTTCCTGAGGGAGCCCCGGGAATTCCTGGGATCACAGACCTGCCCCAGGCCGGCTGGGGCGGTGCAGGGCTCGGTCACTGCTCAGCCTGGCCCCCGCCGTGCAAAGGGCACGGGGACACTGCCTCAAACCCCTGCTGCTCCCCGGGAGGCTCAGGGTGGGCATGGAGGTGAGGCTGGAGGTGAGGCTGTGGATGGAGGTGAGGCTGTGGATGGAGGTGAGGCTGTGGATGGAGGTGAGGCTGTGGATGAAGGTGAGGCTGGAGGTGAGGCTGTGGATGGAGGTGAGGCTGGAGGTGAGGCTGTGGATGGAGGTGAGGCTGTGGATGGAGGTGAGGCTGTGGATGGAGGTGAGGCTGTGGTGGAGATGGGGTTGGCCCTGCTCGGTTTGCAGAACCCAGCACGGGGAGTTTTGGAGCTGAGCTCTTTGAAAGGATGCCTGTCACAGGCAATAACTCAGCCTGGCCGGGCTGCATTCATCTTCTTGGGGAGAAGGGAAAAGACAGGTACTGCCGGAGGAGAAACACAAATACCACCGGGAAGGAGGGGAGAAAGGAAGGAGGGAGAGGACGGAGAATGAAAGCATGGGAGTGAGAGGAAGGAGAAGGAGGGAGAGGAAGGAGGAGGAAGGAAGGAGGGAGAGGAAGGAGAGGAAAGGGAGCAGTGAGAGGAAGGCGCTGCGGCGGAGAGGGTCGGGCTGGGCACTCTGTGGGGTGGGACAGCAGCCCCGGCTCTCCTGGAGCCCCTGCAGGCCCTGGCAGGGGATAATTTCTGGAAAAGCCAGGGCGCTGGGCTGCTCCCTGCCCCAGGATTTCCCTGGACCAGCACGGGCAGCAGCAGCAGCAGCTCTCAGGGGTTTGGGTGCCAGCCCTGCCTTTGGGTGCGGGTCCAGCTCCCCCTGTGCCCAAATCCCCCCGGAGAGCTGCCCCAGTGCCCCAGGCAGGGCTCACACAGGAGCAGCCCCACGGGGCAGCGCAGGTGGGCAATCCCAGGGGGAATATCACCCCGGGAATATCACCCCACACCGCCGGGACTGAGAGTTAGAGAGATTCTCTCATTCAGGGAGCTCAGCGCAGCATTTTCCGCTCTCTGGGCAGGTAATGGACATTCCACAGCTAATCACTGAGAACGGCACTCTTTAAATGTGATTTCCGTTGGAAGCAATGCATCCACACGTGGAATTACCCTTCCCAATTAAAAATGCTCTTTGACAGAGCAGAGAGCGCAGAGCTGCAGCCCATGACAGAGCTCAGGGCCAGCCCTGGGCTGGGGAGGGATCTGCATTCCCACAAGGATGGACAGAGGGAAAACCCTGGCACAGCCCATGGCCATGGGGCTGAGGGGTCAGGGGAGCCTGTGCCATTTATCAAAGTCCAGCCTGGATTAGGAACGGGGATGGTTTCCAGTGGATTGCATGGAATGGAGGCTGTTCATTGTCAGTAACCTCTGCCCAAAGTCCCCAGCCCCACGGTCACAGCCATGGCCACAACCATTCCAAGCATTCAGTGATCTAAATCCCTGCTGAATCTCTGCTGGATCCTCCATTTCCATGGCATCTCCGTCCCCACAGCAAAGTGATGCAGCTCATAGAGTCAGAGTCACAGTCACAGAATCCCAGGATCACACAGGATCACAGGATCACAGAATCACAGGATCACAGGATCACAGATCCAGCCAGGCTGGGAGTGCCCTTCAGCCCACCCAGCTGCCCCATCCAGCGCACCCACAGCCACCCCTGAGCCACATTCCCAAGTGCCCCACAGGCCAGAATTCCCTTTTGGTTTATCTGGCTCTGGCTCAGGGACAGGGGTGCAGCTGTGCTCTGAACATCACTGCAAGGTTTATGCAGAAATAACCCTGCAGGGGAATTTATCAGTGGATAAGGGGCCCACAGTGCCTCATCCTGCTGGTCTCATTCCTCCTTCCCTCCTTTGCAACTCAATTCTGTTCTCCCAGCCGTGTTTTCCAGCACGAGCACCTGCAGCCAGGAGTGACCTATTTTCCTGGCTACCTGCAGATCCCCGGCTCTGGGCCTGCAGGAATGAGGCTGTGAGGGCCCACAGGCCTGGAGCTCCATGCCAGGAGCCCAGGTGGATCCAAACTGGGATTGGTGCTGCCCTCCTGCCCCCGGGCTCGCTGCCCCTCTGTGGTGGGGCTGGTGCCAGGGGAGCCCAGGGTGCCGGGGGCACTGGGGTGACCCCACCCCAAACCTGGTGGGACTCTGGGCTCATCTCACCTCTCTGGGCAGAGCTGGGGGTGCCAGAGGCAGCAGGAGGAGGGGAGGGTGGAATGGGGGGCAGGAATGCCAGGCAGGGGCAGGAACACCAGGGATTAGCCCGAATTGCCTGGGAAATGAGCCCAACTCAGCTCTGGGGGCTGAGCCTTGCTCGGGCTGAGTCTGTGAGCCCTGAGAGCCCTGAGAGCCCAGCTCCTGCTTGGCCAGGCCTGCCTGCTGCCAGCCCAGTGCCCAGGAATTCCCTGCATCCTTTACAGGCACAGACCAAGGAAAACACGGTGCTTGCTCATGCTGGGCAAGATTTCAGACTTGTCAGTGCTCAGTCACTGCATTTCAGGGCTTGGAAGCTTTTGTGGCACCATTCCAGGGAATCCCTGCTGGATGGCAGCTGCACAGAACTCCTCAACGTCCTGAGAACGGAGCAGAACTTGGAAAAGCTCTGGATGGATTCAGCTGAGCCACCGGCTGTGAGTTAACACCAGGATGGTTCACACAAGGAGCTAAACTAATCCTTAAGGCTGGAAAGGAGCAAATGTTCCCCTGCAGTGCCAGCCCCCAGCCCCCAGCCCCAGGCTGTCCCTGCCCGGCATGGGGGAGCTGACAGCCAGGCTTTTCCTGAGTGCTCCTGCTGCAAAGGGAAAAATCCATCCCCTCCTGGCTAAAAACCCGAGCCCGAGCCAGCCAGGACTCAGGGGCATGCAGGGGAGGGGCTTTCATGAAACTATCCCAGATTTCTATCCCATATCTCTATACCACAGCCATTTTCCTATATCTCTACCCCACAGCTCTATCCCAGATCTCTATCCCATATCTCTATCCCATATCTCTATCCCACATCTCTATCCCACACCTCTATCCAATATCTCTGTCCCACAGCTCTATCCCATATCTCTATCCCATATCTCTATCCCACAGCTCTGTCCCACAGCTCTATCCCACAGCTCTATCCCACATCTCTATCCCATATCTCTATCCCACAGCTCTATCCCATATCTCGATCTCACAGCCCTATCCCAGATCTCTATCCCACAGCTCCATCCCACATCTCTATCCCACATCTCTATCCCACATCTCTATCCCACAGCCCTATCCCAGATTTCTATCCCACATCTCTATCCCAGATCTCTATCCCACAGCTCCATCCCACAGCTCCATCCCACATCTCTGTCCCACATCTCTATCCCATATCTCTATCCCACAGCTCTATCCCATATCTCTATCCCATATCTCTATCCCACAGCTCTATCCCATATCTCTATCCCACAGCTCTCTCTGTTGGGGTTAGGTTTGTTTCTTTTCCACCTACAGAATTTCCCCCCAGGTTTCCAGGACACGAACTGCTGGGTACTGATGTGTGCCTGACCAAAACAAAGAGGCGGCCACAGGAGAGCTGTAGCTCCGGGCTGCACCCTTGTTTTGGTGCGCACTCCGCGGGGTGCTGTGAAATGCAGGGAAGCGAAGGGAGGCGCTGACAGCGTCTCCTAAACCAGCGGTGTCTGTTCCCGGGAGGAATTTCGGCAATTCCCACCTGCCCGGCCCCAAGGGCACTCCCGGGGTGCTTCCATCCGCTGGGCTGGGAAATCCGCAGGGCATGGAAAATGCACACACGGAGACTCCACTGAGAGCTCACACCCAATAATTGTTCTCATTATTCACTTCCAGCCCTGGTTTTGCTGCTTTGGTGTTATTTTAGCTCTCATGGTCTCGGCTGTGTCCCGGGGTGTGAGAGCTGGCCCCAGGCTGTGAGCTGGATGATGAGGGAGGTGTGGGGCCAGCTCACAGGGGTCACACCAGGGATGGGCCACTGCAGGCGGCTCTCACACCCCTGAGACCAGCGGGACACCTTGGATGATGTCCCCGATGTGACAAGAGGGGAGGAGAGGCAGCTGGAGCTCCACCAGAGCTCCCAGGGTGCAAACACCGCCCTGCTCCAGCAGCTCCCTGACTTCCAGCACACCAGCGCTGATCTCACCTACAATTGAATATTTATTCACAACCATGCCCAATAAAGCATTTATCGGCCTCTAAAAGAAGCTAAATCGTCTCAAGACAAGGTAAACCCTTGATGTTTAATAACCTGTATTATAATAAGTATCTGCTCTGAAAAATAAGGAAGGGAAATGGAAGGCTCTGGAGCAGAGCAATCACTCACCTGCTGCAAATTGCTTTAGGAGACATTTTAATACATCAGCAGATGATTGCAGCGCTGACCAGCACCCAGCAGCCTGCGAGGGCACTGCCAGACCTGCCAGGCCTCTGCAGGAGGGGATTTAAACCGGACACAGGGACCTTTCCTCAGCCTGGAATGTGCCTGTGAGGGACAGCCAAGGCAGGGAACACAAACCCGCTGGGTTACCCTGGGTGGGCACAGTGACCAAACCAGGCATTTCCTCTCTGTCCCAGCCCAGAAGGTGCAGCTCAGGCTCCCAGCAGGGAAATCTGCTCTGTAAAGGATTTATTTTGCAGCTGCTGGGGAAGCCAGAGCCCTGCCTGGGGGAGCTGAGCAGGGTCCTGCAGGTGGAGATGCCCCGGGGCTGCCCAGGGTGCAGAGGGGCCTGGACAATGTCCTGAGCAGGGCTGGAGCTTTTGGGCAGCCCTGGGGGGATCGGGCAGTGGTGAGAGCACTGCAGTCCCTTCCTGCTGAAAGTTCTCTCCTGAATGAGGAACAGGGAATAACCCTCTGTGAATGAGGGGGTGTTTTTAAAGGTGGGGGCTGTAGGGGACTGTGGTTTCTCCACCAGGGGAGCAGAGTCCCCGCAGAACATTCCTGGAGCCTCCAATGGGCCCCAGAACCTCCTGGGAGTGGAGGGAGCCAGGGAGAAAAGCCCCACGTGAGCCCCAAGAGCTGAGGGGGAATGGTCAAACACTGAACAAATGGTCTCAGAAACGATCCAGGATGGGAACAACTCAAAGCAGGGGGAACGGTCCTAATGGAGGGATTGAGGGGAATCCAGGGAGTCTTTTCCTGTGTGATAATGGGCAAAAAAACCCCCAAAACCCAAACAAAACAACAGAAAGAGCAACAACAAACGAAGAAACAAATCCCCAAACTGTAACAATTAAACAGCAAACCGAACAAACAAAAAACCAAACCAAAACCCCAAAAATACCCCCAAATAAACAAGCAAACAGAAAATTCAATGTTTCCCAAATACAGTGCTGTCCAAACCAGAGATATGACAGTTGTGAGAGCAGGGAATGAAGGCAGAGAATTCCTTGGAAGTCTGGAAACAATCCCTTGGCAGCACCGGTGTGCAGTGGGTTGTTCTCACCCTGTATTTTGTGTTTTTCCTTTACTCTGTGCCTCCCTGGAAGCTGGAATCTCTGGAGGAGCCAGCCCTGCACCTGCTGGGCTGTGCCTGGCGTCTCACAGCCCAGTTCTTACATAATCCAATTAAAATGGATGGGTTGGTTAGAAATGTGTAAGGAAGGATAATTATCTTCTTCTGCCCGTATAAATACAGCATCTCACGGCTTCAGTGACAGTGGGGAAGGGAAACACCTGAAAATGCAAGGAAAAGATGACAAACAAACCCCAAACACAAATCAGGAGTGAATTCGCTCCATGCCAGTCGTGTTTTCCTGTAGCAAAGTGAGCTGAGGCTGGTCAGATTTGGGACAATCTCCCCTCCACACTGTCCCACCGTTCCTCATTGTCCCAGAGAAATGCTCCGGGCTCCTGGGAGAACTTTCCAGGCTGCTCCCACCCAGGGGTGCCAGCTCGTTTCCTCTCTGCCAGGGCAGCCTGAACACCCGGGCTGGAGGAAGGATTTATCCACCCAGCAGCTTCTGAGGTGGAGGCATCCAGGATTCCATGGAATGAAATGTTTTCCATGCACAGGGAGGAATAAACCCCTGAAGTGTGTGTTACTGAGTAATAAGCATAACTTGGGGCTGGGATTTGGATGGGATTTTTCTTTGTTTTTTGGGGGACAGGAGGTTTGAGAGTTTTTTGTTTTGTTGTTACTCGTGGTGGTGTTGTTTTGGGAACGGATAGGGTTTTTTCTCTTTAGTTTTTAAATCAAACTGAAATTTAAATGCTGAAATTCTTACAGCTTGCTCAAGCTGGGGTCTGCATGAGGATGACCCAGGACAGTTTTATACATTTATGTAACCATGGATAGACAGCAACCTGGGGCAGGTGTGACTGCAGCTCTGTCCCAGCCCGTATCCCTGCCCAGGGAGAAGGTGATGGTTTCAATGGACAGGGGTTTATGTATTTATGGAATCACAGAGTGCCCTGCACTCCTGAGCTGTCCCAGCCCCTGTCCCTGTCCCCAGGGGTGGCCTCAGGCTCTGCTGGGGCTGAGCACAGCACAAAATGTCCCAGGGATCAAAGTTATCTTTGCTGCTTGATTTAAACTCTTAATTCTTACAGCCAGAGGCTGATAAATTACATTTTAATTGTGCCTGTGATGTATGATTTAGACTGAATGTGCAGGAGCTGGGCTGGAATTGCCAGAGCAGCTGTGGCTGCCCCTGGATCCCTGGCAGTGCCCAAGGCCGGGTTGGACATTGGGACAGTGGGAGGTGTCCCTGCCATGGCAGGGGTGGCACTGGATGGGATTTCAGGTCCCTCCAACCCAAACTGATCTGGGATTCTGGAATTCCAAGGTATATCTCGCACATATTTTCAGTTTAACAATAATTCAGTTTTCCCAGTCCCAGGGACCCCGATCCTGGGGAACCCTGTCCCAGTGACCCCGATCCTGGGGAACCCCATCCCAGAGAACCCAAATCCTTGGGAACCCCATCCCAGAGAACTCAAATCCCAGTGACCCCATCCCAGTGATCCCATCCCGGTGATCCCATCCCAGTAATCCCATCCCAGTGATCAAATCCCGGTGACCCCACAGCAGCGACCCCATCCCAGGGATCCTGTCCCCTCAGGCTCCCAGAGGAGTTTCAGGCTCTGAGGCCCGGGGTTGATTTCTGATTTATTGGGGTGGTGCCCTTTGGTGTCACAGCTGACCCCGGGCAGCTGCAGCCAGCACAAAGTGAATATTTACTTTGCTGGGGTGAGAACAGAAACATTTGCAGTTTCCCTGCTGGTGAATATCCTGCCAAGGACCTGCCCGGTCAATTTCTATCAGTAAAGAAAAACAAACATGAAACCCACCTTGAAAATATTTTCATTTCCAGAAGAGTTTTGTTTTGGCAACTTTGGCTTTAGAAATTAGTGAATTGTTACAGTGCAGCAAGGTCCAGTCCTGCAGTGAAAATGGAACTTCCAGGTGAGCTTAGAGAAAATGAAACTTCCAGGTGCTCAGTGCAAACCTGGCCCGGGACAGGCAGGATCAGGGTCAGGGTCAGGGTCAGGACCAGGACCAGGACCAGGACCCGTTCAGCCCCTCTGGCCTCCCTCCTCCCCAGAGGGTGGAACTGGCCAGAGGCAAGAAGGGGGGAGCCATAAAACCCTTCCCCAGCTCCGTTCCCTTCCCTGGACATGCTCCTGGCCCTCGGTGCTGGGTAAGGAGTTTTAGAAGAATCCAGAATTTCTGAAATTGACCCTGAAATTGCTGTGATTGAAAGGGTGCCGCTGTGGGGGGAAATGTTTCTGTTCCAACGCCTGTGTTTGGGAAGGCTGCTGAAAGGATGGGAGAAGCTTTGCCAAACATCCCGGGGGTCTGGAGACCTCTGCAACTGGGAGCAGGAGGGAACATCCCTTTGGACAGGCTGGGAGAAGGATGGGAGCTTCTGATGGAGCAGCTGTGGTGTTCAGTGCCCGGAAACTAAAGCAGGATATTTCCAGCCCAGATTTAAAGAGATATAATAATAATAAAAAAAGGATTTTTGAAAAGGTTTGATTTAAAAAATGTTGGTTTTAAGCCAAGTTCAAATTTCTGTCCTTAGGCTCACTCGGTGCCTTTGTGTAGGATGGTTTCAGACCCGTGGTTGGTGCTGGGGTAGGAGAACAGGGGAGTTTTTAGGGCCAGGCCCTGCCCTGCTCTGCAGGCAGTGATGTTCACGCTGTGTGTGGCTGCTCCAGAGTGAGGCCCTTTGTGTGCCAATGCTCCTCTGATCTGAGGAAAGAGACGTGTCCTGTTCTGCTGGAACCCAGGACATCCCTCTGGCTGCCCTGGGTGATCCAGGACCCTGGCAAGGGCTCCAGAGACAAACCACCAGAGTTTGGTTAGTACAGAATTAATTTATCACCGGGTGTAGATGTAGAATTTTGGGGTTTAATGGAGGTTCAAGAAGGCAAGATGGAGGAATCTGGGTGTGTCCCTGTCCTTCTGCTTCTTGCCCTCCATCTCCTGCTGTGGTGGTGGCACTTTTGGGTTTAGCACAGCAGTGCAGTGTCTAACACAGGTGATGGGTGTTGGTATTTATCTGCAAACATGGAACTCGTAGTACGGAGTATAAAAAGTTAAGACCACCCTGGTCAGTGGGCAGTCAGTGACAATCCAGCACTGCAGCCAGCACCCAAGCCAGGTGAGAACAAAATGTACCAGATAAGAAATAATAAATAACCTTAAGACCAACACAAACCCATCCTGACTCTCTCTTCTGGCACCGCGGCTTGGGAGAAGGACTTTTGACAACATTCTCAGGGGTTATCAGCCCAAGAACTGAGACTGTTCTCCTGTATAAAACATTTTCTGCTCTCTGTGGCTGAGCTGAGCAGGACAAAGCTGCTGCTCCCTGCTCAGCTGCCCGTTTGCCCTGGCGCTGAAGGAAATGAAATAACTCTCGTTGCAGACAAGAGGCTTCTCGTGCTGATTTGTACAGCAGCGAGCAGGCAGCGCTCACCTGAGTGTTTGCTGATAGAAATGTTGGGTTTTTCTTGTTCTCTTGACTTTGAAATAGCTCTGTCTGTAGGCAGCATGGGTGTGGGATACGGCTCAGAGGCAGAAATAGCTCTGGAGAGGCTTTGGAGGAGCCTCCAGGGAGACAGAGCCAGTTTGGCGTTGATTGCAGCTGTAGAATCCTAATAAACAATTTTCTTAATAAAGAGACTGGTCCTGGAGTCGTGCAATTACTGAGCTCCCGGCGAGTGGAATGCCCTGACTGCTCCAATCTCTCCCAGCCCCTGGCCCTGTGAGTCACCCTCTCCTCACACAGCTCTGCCTCCTCTGCAGCCCTGATTAAAAGTGTCACCTGCCCAGACTGGTCATGCTTGGGCTGCACCGTGCCCAGAGCCCTGTGCAAACCCTGCTTATGTAACCCTGGGATGTGAGTGATAAAAATACCCCCGAGAACGAGACAGACAGGCTGGCATATGCAACTGAGTCATTGTGCTCCGTGCAGTGAGAGGCCTCTTGTTGCAATAGGAAACAGCCCCAATGAGCCCAGTGTGAGTTAATTTGGGAGGCAAACCAGCAGCGCAGCCCCTGGGGTGTTAGGTTAGGTTATTTCCTTCCCTGGCAGGGTGGGAGGGCCTGGCACAGACTCCCAGAGCAGCTGTGGCACCCCTGGATCCCTGGCAGTGCCCAAGGTTGGGCATTGGGGCTGGAGCAGACTGGGACAGTGGAAGGTGTCTCTGCCATAGGGTTGGGATGGGTTTTATTGTTCCTTCCATCCCAGTTCTGGGATTCTATTTGTCTTTTTCCACTGTGCTCCTGGAGCCTGTGAGGTCAGAGTTCCTTGAAGGCTGAACACATCATCTGTCACTGGTGTGGCTACTGGCAGTGCCCCAGGCCCCTTCCCTGGCTCTTTGTGCAGTTCACGCTCAGCCTGCGGCTCCTGCAGCCCCAGCACAGCTCGGGGTGGGCTCTGCCGACGGGAATAGGTTCAGACTCCCCATTTCCCAGAGCAGAGGAGATCCAGGCTGGAGAGGACAAGGATTCCAAGCTCCAGAAGGAGCAGGGGATGAGCTGATGTTTTCTCTAACCCCCTGACGTGTCCTTCTGCAAATCCCTCCTGTCCCGGCTGGGTTTGCCCTGTGGGCAGTTCAGCAGTGACAGCCCCCGGGTCTGGCTGAGGGAGCGTTTCTGACACCTCGTGTCTCACCCTGCCTGGTTCAGTACCCAGCTGCTGTTACAGCTCCTGTCCGCACACAAAGGGCAGTGTGGAAAACCAGGTTCACTTCTTTGGTAAAATTTACAGTTTAATAAAAATATAATAGGAGACAGAAATAAAGCCAAGGGTTAAACGGTGCTTGGCATTCAGCCAAGAGCATATTTGCTATTTTGGAGAAATTCCTAAAATATCTTTCCTATTACATATTTATTATATTTCTATTTCATATTACATATTTATAGATTATTATGCATATTTATATTTTTCTACTAATTGTTTAGCATGACTTCTCTTTGGGTTCACTTTTTTAGAGTATGTGTGTTTCTTGGCTGTGGTTCTATTATTACTTTTACTTTGGGCTGTGGTTTATACTTTCTTTAGATGGCAGCTGCTGATAGTTGGCGTATTAACTATTAACATATCAACAGCAGGGTCTTTATCACGTGTTCACTGGGACTTATCCTGATTAAACAGACAGGTCACTCACGGCTGTATCAGCTACCACCACTACCATGGCTAAGATTTTGTTAAGAGCAGAAATAAAAGCAAAGTTATTTTAGCATTACACATATAGCATTGATCTTAATATTTGTGAAAAGCCAACTTTATAATATGTATTTATAACAGCAGTGTCAGAGGAGCTGGGCACTGGTTCTTTGTTCACCTGCAGCAGTCAGGGAATGATGGCGCTTCCTGGGGTTCAGCACAGGTTGTGTTGGGGCAGAATTCCACTGGGTTGGAAGAGACCCTAAAGTCCAGCCCATTGTACCCCTGTCCCTGTCCCTGCTGGCCTGGGGACACCGTGCACAGCCCAGCTCATTGCAGCCCTGTCCCTGTCCCTGTCCCTGTCTCTGTCTCTGTCCCTGTCCCTGCTGGCCTGGGGACACTGTGCAGAGCCCAGCCCATTCCAGCCCTGTCCCTGTCCCTGTCCCTGTCCCTGCTGGATTGGGGACACCGTGCAGAGCCCAGCCCATTCCAGCCCTGTCCCTGTCCCTGTCCCTGTCCCTGCTGGCCTGGGGACACCGTGCAGGGCCCAGCCCCTTCCAGCCCTGTCCCTGTCCCTGTCCCTGTCCCTGTCCCTGCTGGATTGGGGACACTGTGCAGAGCCCGGCCCCTTCCAGCCCTGTCCCTGTCCCTGCTGGACTGGTCCTTGTCCCTAGTGGGGGACACCCTGGGGACACCGTGCACAATTACCCAGAGCCTTGGTGCCTCTGCCTGCTCATTTGCAGGGTAAGGGCACAGAAGGAGCAAGCCCCAAGTCGAATTTGCTTTCCCAGCAGTGCAGGCTGCTCTGGCCCATGAGGAATTCCATTGGCATTGCCAGCCTGCGAGGCAGAGCTCGGGAAGGAGCTCCTGTGCTGTCTGTGTCAGGGAGGAAAATGAGTAAACTTGGCACGGAGATCCCTCCTGGGACTGCAAATGCACTGATTTGCAAATAGCAGCACATCCATAACTTTGACAGACATCCCCAGCATTGATCTTCCTCAAAACAACAAATTAGGAGGTGAAGTGAAAACCGTGAGCTGGGACTCTCTGGCGCTGTGATACTTCCCGGGTTTTTCACCTTTTCCCGAGGAAAGAGTAAATTAAAGTGGCACCTCCTGTTTGCGTTTCTGGGCTGGCAGTTTGGTGGGGAGGATGGCCAGGAAAGGCTCCCTGGGGACAATTCCCAACTCCCTGGTTCTCCAGGCCCTGGGGGAGCAGTGCAGGAGGGTCTGTGACCCCAGCAGCTGAGCCGGGGGCTCTGCTCCATGAGCTCGGGTTCTCAGCCCAGATATTGGGAACCCCAACACCTCTGAGGGCCCAGCCCTTGCAGAGAAATGGCTTGAAATAATCAGCAAGGCTGCTCTTCAGGAGTGTTTGGTAAAAGCAGAAGGTTTAATCAATGAAAAATAATGAATGTTACAGAAATAAAAGAGAAGCCGGGCACAGGTGTCCGAGAAGCCTCTGACACATTGCTCAGATACCCTAAACAGCCCCTGAGTTCCTCTGTGCTCTCTCTTTAGTATTTGATGGTTCAGGGGGGCCGTTTGGCCCCCGGCCCAATGAAATCAGCACCAGGCTCTGAGCTGTATTTCCCAAACCCAGCCAATGCCTTTGTGCTGGCACTGAGCCAGTCACAGTGAGAAAGGCACAGAACTTTCTAGTTCAACTCCACAAAATGTCCAAAGGTGAACTGAAACTCTTTCCTTACACAGAAATGCCCACCCGGGGGTGGGAGGTGCTTTACTACAAGGTGGGACACAGCTCAGCCTTGTGGGGATTATTTTGTCTTTTCTTTGTGTCAGAGCCGGGATTGATACACAGGACACGTAGGTGGTGTTTGGACTCAGTGTTTATTAATTTTTTTAATAATAATTAATAATTATTTATAATTGTTAATAATTAATTATTAATTTTTATTTATGAACTTATCTATGTTACAGTCTCACAAGCCGTGAGTTCTGCTATGCTCTAACTAACAAGGGTGCAAAATGGAGCACCTCTCTATCTCTACAAAGCCTTTTCAAGGACAAAATGTCCAATTACGAAATGCCACCTAAATTATTTTCACTTTAAACCCAAATAACCAACTGCTTGAAGTCTGCAATGTGGACTCCATCAACCAATTACAGAAACCCACCCAAACCCCTGGAGAAGAGGGAAGAAGAAGGAGAAGAAGAAGGACTCAGACAATTCCCTCTGGCTGGGGAATAACCAGCAGTGGATAACCAGCAGTGAATATCCAGCACTGAATAACCAGGATCCCTGTGGTGGAGCCCTGGGGCTGGGGGAATAACAAGCAGTGAATAACCAGCAGGGGATAACCAGGGTCCCTGTGGCTGGGGGAATAACCAGCAGTGAATTACCCAGCAGTGAACACCCAGCAGTGAATAACCAGGATCCCTCTGGCTGGGGGAATACCCAGCAGTGATGGATAACCAGGAGCCCTGGGGCTGGGGGAATAACCAGCACTGAATGACCAGGATCCCTGTGGCTGGAGCCCTGGGGATGGGGCTGGGTAAGTAATCAACAGTGAATAATCAGGATTCCTCTGGCTGGGGGAATAACCTCTGTCTGGGACTGTGTGAATACCCAGCAGTGGATAACCAGCAGTAAATACCAGGGTCTGAGTGGCTGGGTGAATACCCAGCAGTGAATATCCAGGATCCCTCTGGCTGGAGGAATACCCAGCAGTGCACACCCAGGATCTCTGGGGCTGGGTGAACACCCAGCAGTGAACACCCAGCAGTGCACACCCAGCAGTGAACACCCAGCAGTGAACACCCAGCAGTGCACACCCAGGATCTCTGGTGCTGGGTGAATACCCAGCAGTGCACACCCAGCAGTGGACACCCAGCAGTGCACACCCAGCAGTGAACACCCAGCAGTGCACACCCAGCAGTGCACACCCAGCAGTGAACACCCAGCAGTGCACACCCAGCAGTGAACACCCAGCAGTGAACACCCAGCAGTGAACACCCAGCAGTGCACACCCAGCAGTGCACACCCAGGATCTCTGGTGCTGGGTGAATAACCAGCAGTGCACACCCAGCAGTGCACACCCAGCAGTTCACACCCAGCAGTGAACACCCAGCAGTGCACACCCATGGTCCCTGTGGCTGGGGAAATAACCTCTGTCTGGAACTGTGTCAATAACCAGCAGTGGATAACCAGCAATAGATAACCAGCAGTGAATAACCAGCAGTGAACACCCAGCAGCGCACACCCAGCAGTGAACACCCAGCAGTGCACACCCAGGATCTCTGGTGCTGGGTGAATACCAGCAGTGAACATCCAGCAGTGCACACCCAGCAGTGGATAACCAGGATCTCTGGGGCTGGGTGAACACCCAGCAGTGCACACCCATGGTCCCTGTGGCTGGGGAAATAACCTCTGTCTGGAACTGTGTCAATAACCAGCAGTGGATAACCAGCAATAGATAACCAGCAGTGAATAACCAGCAGTGAACACCCAGCAGTGCACACCCAGCAGTGGACACCCAGCAGTGAACACCCAGCAGTGCACACCCAGCAGTGCACACCCAGCAGTGAACACCCAGCAGTGAACACCCAGCAGTGCACACCCAGCAGTGGACACCCAGGATCTCTGGTGCTGGGTGAATACCCAGCAGTGCACACCCAGCAGTGAGCACCCAGCAGTGAACACCCAGCAGTGCACACCCAGCAGTGCACACCCAGCAGTGAACACCCAGCAGTGCACACCCAGCAGTGCACACCCAGGGTCCCTGTGGCTGGCTCAGCCCTCAGGTGAGTGACAGCAATCCTTTGTAGCTGCTGCTGGGTAAGTGTTGTTACCTCCCCGTGACTAAAGCCGTGTTGTTCCGAGCCCGGGGATGATGTACTGTGACTCATTCAGTGCTCTCAAAGCCCATTTTCCTTTGCCTCACTACTTTGGAAGCAGTTATATCAATTGCCTGCTTTTCCTGAACAATTTATTACTATTACAGCTCTTCTGGAGTTTTGAACTGTCTGTAGTTAATGATGCCAGCTATTAAAAAGACACTTTATCCTGAATAACTGTGAGCATCTGGCTTTATCAGCGGTGATGCAACAATTTCTGTGGCTCCCAGTTAAGGGAAAAGCTTTATGTATCGTGAGAGAAACCAGAGCTGAAGAGTGTATTAAACCCCAAATGAGAAACGAGCAGTTTTCCTCTTTGAGAAAGCACTTCTGTGAGACAGGAGTGGCATTTTACAAAGTTTTCCTCCAGGTTTCACATACTGAGCAATAAAAAAGTGAGCTTGGGTTTGGGTGGCTTTCCCTGGTGGCTTTCACAGATGTTTGCCCTTCTGAAGTGTTCAGGATTTTTGCCTTGCCTGGGATGAGCCAGTGAGAGTTCCCCAAGGGCAGAGCAGTGCCAGAGGGGACACAGGCCACATCCTCAGAGCCCTTCATCCTCTTGCATTCCAGAGAAAATCTCTGTTCCAGCTCAGCCTTCCCAAGGCATCACAACCCCGGCTCCATCCCTGCTGCTCCGGGGTGTCCATGGGGAAGCAAAACTGCCACGGACCCAGAGCTGGCCCAGGTGCCCTCAGCCGGTCCCTTCCCAACCTCCTGCTCTGTCATGGGGGTCTGGACTGGCCCTGCCGCTCCCTCTGTACCCCATGGAGTGTGCTCTCATTGCCGGGGGTGGTTCCTCTGTCCCGGCTTCAGTGGGAGCAGCTCCAACCTACAGCTCCAGCCTGCATCAATCTGCAGCCCCAGCCTGCAGCACCAGCCTGCAGCTCCAACCTGCAGCCCCAGCCTGCAGCACCATCCTGCAGCCCCAGCCTGCAGGTCCAGCCTGCAGCTCAAGCCTGCAGTCCCATCCTGCAACTCCAGCCTGCAGCCCCAGCCTGCAGCCCCAGCCTGCAGCCCCAGCCTGCAGCCCCATCCTGCAGCTCCATCCTGCAGCCCCAGCCTGCAGCACCCCTGCCAGGACCTGGCAGCTGCAGCCCCGGCACACGTGTGAGAGTGCTCCAAGCAGGCAGATGTGATTCCTGCCCCGGGAGCCGGGGATAACTCATTAGCAGACTCGTTGGAGTGTCTCTCTGCTCCATTATTTCCTTTTTCTGAGTGTGTCAATTCAGGCTGCTCCCACTGAATTACATCAGTTATTAGAAATGTTCTACAGTGATCTTTAAATATCATCTGTGTCATAAATATTTTATGACATTTTCAGTGGCAAATGATGGCTTTAATCAGACTCCGGAGGAATCCGGCTGGGAGAGCACTCTGGGGCAGGGCCCTTCAGAGAGCTCGAGTGTCATGTGGTGTTCCTGGAGTGCTCTGCTGTCCTGAGCCGGGACAAAAGCTCCGTGCTCCCCCCTGGAGGGGACCGGCCCTGCTGCCAGCCCAGTGTCCCCAGCTCAGTGTCCCTAGTGGAGTGTCCCCAGCCGAGTGGCCCCTGGTGAGTGTCCCCAGCCCAGTGTCCCCAGCTCAGTGTCCCCAGCCCAGTGTCCCCAGCCCAGTGTCCCCAGCTCAGTGTCCCCAGCTGAGTGAACATCCCCAGCTCAATGTCCCCAGCTCAGTGTCCCCAGCCCAGTGTTCCCAGCTCAGTGTCCCCAGCTGAGTGTCCCCGGCTCAGTGTCCCCAGCTGAGTGTCACCAGCTCAGTGTCCCCAGCCCAGTGTCCCCAGCTGAGTGTCCCCAGCTCAGTGTCCCCGGCCCAGTGTCCCCAGCTCAGTGTCCCCAGCTGAGTGTCCCCAGCTCAGTGTCCCCGGCCCAGTGTCCCCAGCCCAGTGTCCCCAGCTGAGTGTCCCCAGCTGAGTGTCCCCAGCCCAGTGTCCCCAGCTCAGTGTCCCCAGCTGAGTGTCACCAGCTCAGTGTCCCCAGCCCAGTGTCCCCAGCTGAGTGTCCCCAGCTCAGTGTCCCCGGCCCAGTGTTCCCAGCTCAGTGTCCCCAGCTCAGTGTCCCCAGCTCCTGGCTGCCCCAGCCCCACTGCCCACACAGGTCACACTTGATGTTGTCCCCAGCTGTCCCCCACTGTCCCCAGCTGTCCCCACCCTCACTGCCCACACAGGTGACACCGGGGCTGTCCCCAGCTCGGGGCTCAGGGCTGAGCTGCTCCTGCTCAGCCCAGCCCAGCCCAGCAGGGCCCCAGGGCCATGGAGGGATGGAGCTGCTGGCAGAGGATTTGCAGGAGCCGGGACCTGCAGGAGCTCCTGTGCCACTGTCAGGGACCCTCAAGCTCTGCTGTGGGCATGGACACCTCCCCAGCCCAGCTCACCCAGACCAGCCCAGCCTGTCCCCAAAGGGCCCCGTGGGTGCTGTGGCCATCAGGAGAGCCCTGGCTGCAGTCCCTGAGCAGCCCATGGCCCCGTGGGTGGGGGTCTGAACGGGGTGGGACACTGGGGGAGCGGGGGACCCCCAATCCCACCCAGCAGGGCTGACCCAGAGGGCTCTGAGGAGGATTTGGGGTCCCTGGGTGCAGCTCAGAAGGGTGCCTGCCCTGCTGTGGGGCCAGGCCCTGGGGTGGGAGCTGCAGGGGGAGCAGCACCTCCAGCCTGGGGATCGGGGTGGTCACGTCAGTCAGTGCATGGCTCACCTGCTGTCCTTGGAGATAAAGTGCTCTCATTTCAGGCTCTATAGGTATTTAACCTTCTTTTTTTAAAAAAAATATTTTTATTTTTGTACTTCAGACTAAAAGTTCCAGAAGTTCTACACAAAAACCTGGAGGAAAAGAATTCTCCGTGAATTGAGTTCCTCCTGCATAATGATGTGCTTTCCACAGAACGAGAAACGTTGAAACACAAAAATTACTACCTGTGTTTTGGAGCAAACCTCTAAAGATAATTAATGTACAGAGACAGGTTTTACCTGTGATTATTCCTTCCAAATATATGGCTGCTGCTCTGGGGAAGGAAAGCTCTGCATTGTAAAACTTCTGCCTGATGCTGATTGCTGGTTAGGAGGGAGAGATGCTGCCATTTACTCGGAGAATTCCAGGAATACCAGAGATTATGGTGACCAGGATGTCACTTTTCACGGATGATGCACAAAACCCCCGTACCTTTGTGTGGAACGAGTTATTTGAAGCTAAAGAGCACTTCAGGATGAAAAGGACGAGTGACAAAAAGGCTGAATCTCTCAAACGGAGGCGAAGTGAAAAGCACAGAGCAGGCTGTGGGAGGGGTGGCCCGGAGCGGCTCGGCAGAAGGTGCTGGAAGGGGCAGGAAAAGCGCTGGCTAAAGGGGGAGCCGTGCTGGGGAAGGGGGCTCTGAGCAGCACTGCTGCTCCCTGCACTGCTCTGCACTGCTCCCTGCACTGCTCCCTGCACTGCTCTGCACCGCCCTGGCACAGGCTGCAGGGCAGGAGGGCTCCGGGGCAACCCCAGAGCTGGGCAGGGCTGGGATGTGTCCCTGGAGGGAGCTGGAATGAATGAATGGCTTTAGGAATGGTGTTGGGTGGGATGGACAGCTCCAGGAATGGTGTTGGGTGGGATGGACAGCTCCAGGAATGGACAGCTCCCCCTGGGTTCCTGGAGGGACAGGAACAGGGACATTCCCTGGGCTCCTGGAGGGACAGGAGCTGGGATCAAGGACATTCCCTGGGTTCCTGGAGGGGCAGGGACAGGAACAGGGACATTCCCTGGGTTCCTGGAGGGGCAGGGACAGGAACAGGGACATTCCCTGGGTTCCTGGAGGGACAGGAACAGGAACAGGGACATTCCCTGGTGGAAAGCAGGCGCTGTTTGCTGTGACAGAGCTAATTAAGCTCCTGGGAGAATTTATGCACAGCTAATAAGAAGCAGAACTAAACGTTGTCTTAATTTACCCTCAAGCTCACCAAAATGTTGTTCATTCATGTTGCACTAATTAAGCCAACAGCCATTAACCCTTTCATCAGAGGCAGAGACCCTTGGCACAGCGGGGAGGAATCCAGCTGCACTTCCCAGAGAGCAGCTCCGTGTTCCTGGGGTCCTTGGGCCTTTCCTGCACCCCGCACTGGGGGCTGGTGACTCGGGGGTGCTGGTGGCTTCAGGGAGGAGCTCTTTTTCCCTCTGCCCTTCCTCACTCCCCCTGCTGGGCTGGAATTTGCTGCTCTGAATCCCGGTGTGTCAGGGAGCAGCGTCCCTGCCTCCAGCTGGGGTGGGGTTTGAGCTCTTGGAGATCCATCCTGGATTTGCAGATCTGGATCACAGGCTGGGATTTGAGGTTGTACTGGTCAGGAGAGCCAAGGGCTGTGCCAGGGCTAATGGGAGACTTTGGACAAGGGCTGGAGGCACAGGACACAGGGAATGGCTTCAAACTGGGAAAGAGGAGACTTGGGTGGGAGATTGGGAATTGGGAATTCCTGGCTGGGCTGGAATTGCCAGAGCAGCTGTGGCTGCCCCTGGATCCCTGGCAGTGCCCAAGGTTGGACATTGGGGCTGGGATCACCCAAGGACAGTGGGAGGTGTCCCTGCCATGGCACGAAGCAGCTCCAGGAGAGTTTATCCCCAAATTAAAAGAACCACATAACTCCAGAAGGGAAGCTGCAGCCAGGCACTGTGGGGTTCCTCTCGGTGTCCCTCACTGTTCCCCACCCCAAAAGCAGTGAGAATCCCCAAATCCAGCCCCGAGGTCAGCACTGCTCCCAGGGCAGGGACAGTTCCTGGCACCGGGCAGGGCAGGGCAGGGCGGGCTCTGCTGGGGCTGCAGTGCCAGCCTCACCTCTGCTCCGCAGAGAACAGCAGCACTAAACATCCCTCGGTGCCCTTTTCATCCTGCTGATGGCTCTGGACTGCCGTGATGCTCCTCGGGAGCACAGGGAGAGGCTGTGCTCTCCTCACAGCTCTGAACTGCCGTGATGCTCCTCGGGAGAGGCTGTGCTCTCCTCACAGCTCATCAGGGCAGCTGCGGGAGCTGCTGCAGGAGCTCTCCAGATGAAAAGGATGCTGCCAAGGCACGAGCAGCAGATCAGGCCTCTCGTTCTCACATTACTTTAATCATGTGTTTCCATCCCTTTATCTAGGGAAAAAGAAGAAAAAAGAGGAAACACTCAGCAGAGCTCCTTTCTCCCACACAGCTTTCACGTTTCTGGCATTTCCTGGCTGCCAGTCACTGATGAACCATCAGAGACGAGTGTGGGGCAGGGCTCAGAGCCAGGGCTGAGCTCAGCCAAGCACCCCAGGCTCCAAATGCTGCCTCAGCCTTGCCTGGAACGTCCCAGATGAGAGACTCCAAACCTGAACTTGGAATTTTGTGACAACAGGGCCGGATTTTCATCAGCTGAGCATCTCTGGCAGTGAGCTGGGCATGGAAAAACCTCATTTGGGAACAGTGGAAGTCAAGCACAACCCTAAAATCCCCGAATCCCAGATCCCTTTGGGTTGGAATGAACCTTCAAGACCTCTCATTCTCCACCCCTGCCATGGCAGGGACACCTCCCACTGTCCTTGGGTGATCCCAGCCCCGTTGTCCAACCTGGCCTTGGGCACTGCCAGGGATCCAGGGGCAGCCACAGCTGCTCTGGCAATTCCAGCCCTTCTGGAAGCACAAATCTTTGGGGTGCCACAGCCCAGGGACCCCGGGAGCTGTGCAGGGACCCTGGGACAGGGATGGGCTGGCAGAGGAAGGGAAAAGCAAGGAGAAGATGGAATTCCTCCCTGCAAACTCTGCAGTGGAGCAAGCACTGAAGAGGGAGCAGAACGGAGTAAATTGAGGGATTCTCCTGTGCTAAAACCAGCCCAGTGGGCCGTGACTGTGAATAGATTTGGGAAGTGTAAATTAGGAGGTGTTAACATCACAGCAACGAGGGTCAGGGGAACTCCAGAGATGAGGAGCTGGAGAAGCATTAACTTCTCTGATGTGCTTGTGGCTGGACCTGTGAGCTGCGAGAACATCTGGAACGGGATGTGCCAGTTCGGGTTTTCAGGAGCTGTTTCTGGGATTATTTTTCTGTTCCTTCTTTTCCCCCTTGCAGTGCTGTCGATCCTTTTTAAATGCAGGAGCATTCCTTTGGAAACAAAGGCTGACTGTCAGAACGTGAATATGTACCGAAGTGTACATTTAAAGGGGTGTTTTTCTGAGTTAGGTGTGCGCTCTGCCTGCACACCAGGCACCTGCCTGTACCAATTTTTCCTTTATTCTGTCTCGTAATTGTCTCTTTTTAAATGATTTTTATTAAACTTATCAATTTTACTAAGAAAGCAAACCTCGTTTTTCACACTCCCCAGATCCCTGATTATTATTGCCCATCACCCTTCCCTGGAGCCTCTCCTGGGGTGCCAGGGCTCTCCTTCCCAGCTCCTGGAAGTGCAGCGTGCCTGGGACACGTGGCCTGGCTCTGCTGGGAAATCTCACACCCTGACAGCCCAGAAATGAGGCAGTTTGGTGCCAGACAGCAGCCTCTGACAAACTCCCTGTGTGAGTCCCCTTCCCTTTGTGAGACATTTCAGCGCCTCTTCTCCTTCACCATTCCTGACACTTTTCCCATTACCACAATGGAATTCTGTCACAGTGATTACACAGTGAGGAAAAGCACACACACAGTTCTTGGCCATCAGAAACTTTTACTTTTTGAATCTTTGTGCTTTTATAAGATGCTCCCCAAAAGGGGCTGCCATTGGTCAGAGAAGGACGGCGGCTCTTCTCCTTCAGCAAACAACAGGTGACAGAGATTGTTTGGGGAAACTGGTGTGAGAAGGGCAAAGCTCTCTTTAGTGTTTACAAAACAACAAAGCTCTCTTTAGTGTTTACAAAACAACAGAGACATTGCCGTGAGAATGGGAATGTGTTCCCATGGGAAAGAGCCAGCAGTAGCCAATAGTAAAATCCAAAGCCCAGAAAATACACAGGGCGACAGAATTCCAAGGAAAAAGGAAGCTCATCGTTGGCTCTTCCATGGAAAGGAGGAAAAGGGAATGCCATGAAAATCAGAGGGGAAGGTGGCTAAGCTGTGCTAGTCAGGTGGGAGATGTTGGGCTGAAGATCAGTGCCTATGGAGGTGTGATAATAATTGTCATTAATGCTGACGGTGTCAGACCAACTCTGCAATGGAATTACCTGGAGAAACAGCACCCTACAAACAGGACTGACCCCTCAAGGGGGTCCCATTGCTGTGTTTCACAGCAGCAGTTCTGTGCTGCAGCTTCTGGCATTTTCCACCAGGAAACCGACCCTGGGCTGTGCCAGCAGCTGGAAATGCAGATACTGACCAGTATAGCCTGGCTGTGTTTGTTGTTTGTCTCTAAAAAATTCATGCAGTGTTCAGGGCAGGACTGGGGGAAAAATAATAAAAAAAAAAAAAGTGGAAATGCAGATATTGAGGTGTTCCCAATATAGCCTGGCTGTGTTTGTTGTTTGCCTGTAAAAAATCCAGTCAGTGTGCAGGGCAGGATGGGTGAAAAAATAAAAAAAAAATGTTAGGAATTGCAGATACTGAGGCATTCCCAATATATCCCGGCTGTGTTGGTTGTTTGTCTGTCAAAAATCCATGCAGTGTGCAGGGCAGGACTGGGTGAAAAAATCCAGAATAAATTTGGAAATGCAGATATTGAGGCATTCCCAGTATAGCCTGGCTGTGTTTGTTGTTTGTCTGTAAAAATCCACGCAGTGTGCAGGACACGACTGAAAAGATCCCGTTTTGTTCCATGGCCATTCTGTCAGCCACGTGCCAGGTCTGGCAGAGTTTTTATTTTCCTGCCAGGTCACTTTGCCACGTCAGCAGATCCCAGCTCCCGGCTGCTCCCACAGGCTTTGGAACCATCACCTCCTCAGAGCTTTAATCGCATTCCTCAGAGGTGGGAGAGTTTCTTCCCTCCCTTACCACACCTGCAGGGTTTCCCCTGTGACGTGAGTTAAACATCTGCCTGCTGGCTCTGTGGCACCCAGCCTGGGATGCTGCCAGCTGCTCTGTGCCAGCTTGGCCCCTGAGCAGCAGCAGGGCACACGAGGGGACAGTGCCCGGGTCACAGCCAGGCCTGCACGGCAGCACTGCTCTGCTCAAGTTCTCCTGTGTCTGCAGAGCGTTTGCAGGGACACGGGGCCAGGAACTTCTGCAAAGTGAGGGGGAAAAGTGGGTCAGTCCTGCCGAGGTAATATTGAAAAAGCCGCAGGAATTCTGATGCAGAGGCAAGTGAACCATTGGCTGTGGGTTCTGTGCCACAGGACATCTGGACAAGTGCCCAGCAGCAATTATTTAATAAATGTGCAGCAATTATTTAATAAATGTGCAGCAATTATTTAATAAATGTGTAGCAATTATTTAATAAATGATTGTGCTCCATCCCTGGAAGTGTCCAGGGCCAGGCTGGGCTTGGAGCACCCTGGGACTGGGGAAGGTGCCCATGGCAGGGGGGTGGCACTGGGATGATCTTGAACATCCCTCCCAAACCAAACCATCCTGATTCTGTGCTGCAATAAAATACCCAGATTATTGGAAGTTTTCTGCCAAATTTGTAAAGATTTCCCTGAATTTCCCTGAATTCTGAGGGTTTGTGCCACAAGAAAACCCTGCTGAGCACTAGTTCTGTATGGAATCATGGAATATCCTGAGCTGGAGGGACCCACAGGGATCATTATCCCAGCCCCTGTCCCTGCCCAGACCCCCCACCAATCCCAGCCTGGGCATCCCTGGCAGTGCTGCCCAAAGGCTCCTGGAGCTCTGGGGCCGTGCCCATTCCCTGGGGAGCTTTTCCAGTGCTTATTCCACCCTCTGGGGAAGAAATTTCCCTGATCTCCAGCCTGACCCTCCCTGGCAAGCGTGGTTCTATAAAAGGCTGTATAAAGTAATTTTGCTGGACTTTTCCTGCTGGATTCCTACCGCCGGTGGAGGAGGAGGAGGAGGGGCCTGTCCTTCATCCCCGATGCCTGCGGTGAGGATGGTGCTGGAGGCAGAGCCAAGCAGGAAGGCAAAGGCCGGGCAGGGGCTGTGCAGGTGTCAGGCACGTCCCCTCCTGTCCCACACCTTGTCCCTCACCTTGTCCCTGCACAGCTCGGGCAGGGATGATGGGAACTTCCCGTCAGGAAGAATTTGGATCATCCTCTCCCCCAGGGTGAAGTTTCCGAGGGCTGTCAGACCAGCCTGGCCGTGTTTTAATTAAACCCCGCTCACAGTGAGTAGTTCTGTGGTTTTTTGTTGTGCCCAGCTGGGGGAAGGAGAAGGATGCTCGTGTGCTTCAGCATCCTCCTAAACGTTCGTTTAGTTAAATCCTGCACATCGTATTTGACTCTGGGCAAAATAATGGTGATGCAATTAGTTATCTGGATTAGCACAAAGCCTCCGGTGCTGGGATGTGGAGAACACAAAGCCAGCACTGGCACTCCCAGCGGGTCCCACTTTAATGAGGATTTGCATCTCTAATTTCACTCCCAACTTTTCTGGAAGTGCTTTTCCATAGGTAAAAACTTTGGGAAGAAATGCTGCCTGTGCTGTCCAGACAGGAATTGATTGTGGAGATGGCCACAGCTGCTCAGACCCTGCTGTAACCCTGGATCCCTGGCAGTGTCCCAGGCCAGGCTGGATGGGTTTGGAGCAGCCTGGGACAGTGGAAGGGTTCCCTGCCCACATGGCAGGGGTGGGATGGGCTGCAAGGACCCTTCCAACCCAAACCCTTCCAGGAATCTGTGACATCCTTTGATCATCACACAATTATTTTAACTTGTCCCCTTTCACTGTCATGGAAATAATTTTAAGAAGGGATGTGGTGAGTTTGGTCTCTTTTCTATTTCACTCAGCTGGCTGATAGTTTGCCTTCTGTGAATGGGTTTTTTTGGTATTTGGAGAGAGTAAGAACAATCTGAAAACCAGAGGTAGAAAACAGAATACAAAGCTGTAAAGGCGTTTGAGACAGCCCATGTTCTCAGCAGTCACCTACATTGTTATGTTGATTTTAAATATCCAGACAGGGAATATATCCCTATAATATTTCTTTTTCTGATGGAGAAATAATGTATTTTAATACAGTAGATAAATCCTTTCTCATTTTATTCCTACTTTCACTGAAATACTGTCTCGACATTTCCCATTTGCTGAGTGATGCTGTATGGGTGAGGGTGGGGGTTGTTGTTAATTTTACCGACATGTTTTAACAGGAATATAAAAATTACCCAGGTTATGTAATTAATCCTCTTTCTGCAGTGAAATATTGAAAATGTGTTTGCAGAATCGAGGTAATTTTCCAGAATTCTTGTATTAAAATCCCCCTTGTCTGTAGCTGGATGTGGACAGACATGTAAATATTCACACAGAATTCCCTTTAACTTCCCTGTTTGTTCCTGGGGCTGGAAGGGGGAGCAGTGGGAGCTGAGGGGTCCTGGGGCAGATTCCCTCTCCTGTGGCCTCACTCACCCGAATTTTGCTCAGATGAGGACAAGTTCAGTGTGGCACAGGGACTTCCCTGCTGGGCCACGTGGGGCAGCCCTGCAGACCCCCAGGGACTCTCCAGACCCTCCCTTGGGCTGCCCCACAGCTCCAGCACCGTGTCCAAGGCACTCTGGAATGTCGGGACGTTTCCCTCTGGCTTTGTGGTGAACCTTTCTTTTCCAAGCATTTTGCTTTCCAGGAAACACAGCAGAATTAATTTCAATAATCACTTTCATTGAATCGATTTCAGGGACTTTGTGTGTTCCCAGAATTTTGATGAACAGGTAAAACCAGGAAACCGCATTCCATATAAACCTCTGCACTTTTATGGACCCAGGTCATCCCTGATTTCTCCCCTGGAGGAGGGCAGGGTGAGGCCGGTGGGGCCCTGACTTGTCCTGCCCGAGGACAGATCCCCCCAGGTCCCACACCTCAGGGAGGTGTTGAGTAAAACCCCAATGAACATTTGATTCCTGCTCCTGGGACAGGGACAGCACCAGAGGAGGGCTGGGCCAAGGGAGGTTTGGGTTGGATTTTGTGAAAGGTTCTTCCCCAGAGGGTGGAATAAGCACTGGAAAAGCTCCCCAGGGAATGGGCACGGCCCCAGAGCTCCAGGAGCCTTTGGGCAGCACTGCCAGGAATGCCCAGGCTGGGATTGTTGGGGGATCTGGGCAGGGACAGGGGCTGGGATGGAGTTTGGGAATGCACCCCACATCCGGGCAGGTGTGTCTGTACAGGGAAAGGTTTCACACTCACCCCTCGCTGTTCCTGTAAGGCAAAGGACACAGAAACTTCCATGTCCTTGTCCCAGGAACTGCCCAGGTGTCCAGCACAGAGATTGGTTGGACACCCGGACCTGCACCTCAAATCCTGTTCCCAATTTCCTTGGGCCAGGTGCCAAAATCCCACCTGCACCATTCGGTATTTAAAGGACAGAACTTCCTGAGGCTTTTTTGGGCTGCCTCAGCCAGTGCAAGAGCTCTCTCTTCACTGTGTTCAACTTATATTTTGTTTGTTTGAGGCTGTTTGTTACTTCTGTCACTATTAAACCCTTTTCTTTCACAAAGTGCATCCAGAGAAGTTGTCTCACTGTTATTTTGAGCCATTTCTCTGTGAGGGCTGGTCCCTCAGAGGTGACAGATCTTTGTGGGGTTTATCACACCTGATCCCACACAAAATTCCATCAGTGGATGATCCCGGTGGGTCCCTCCAGCTCAGGACATTCCCTGATCCCACAATTCTGGGGCTGCAGTGCTCACACACAGCAAAGTCCATCCCTGATCCCACAATTCTGGGGCTGGAGTGCTCACACGCAGCAAAGTCCATCCCTGATCCCACAATTCTGGGGCTGCAGTGCTCACACACAGCAAAGTCCATCCCTGATCCCACAATTCTGGGGCTGCAGTGCTCACACACAGCAAAGTCCATCCCTGATCCCACAATTCTGGGGCTGCAGTGCTCACACGCAGCAAAGTCCATCCCTGATCCCACAATTCTGGGGCTGCAGTGCTCACATGCAGCAAAGTCCATCCCTGCTCCCACCCTGCAGCAGCTCCCTGGTGCTTCCCCACCCTGTGACATTTCAAGTGACACCAAAAACAGAACAACCCAAACCTGAGATTTCCTGTAATACCCATCCAGAACAATTTATCGCTGGGGACTGGAAAATATAAAACACTTTTTGGTCGATATTGGATTGATTTAAATATTTTGAATAAGTTTAATGGAGTTTAAATTATATCTGGCACACTCTTAACAGTTCTAACAGGACAGGAAATTTTGGAAAAGCTTGATACAGGAATAATTTATGTGGCTGCTTTCTGCATTGCTGTGCAGTAAATCAGCGAGAATGGATGGAAGTGATTTTTACAACTCCTGTCTCTGAGGACTGTTACAATGAAAACTCCTTTTGAAGGTCAGCGGGTGGTTTTAGTTCAGCCTCCCTCAGTGCGTTCAGGATTTAAAGCTCTTAAATGGCAAAAAGCAAATTTATTTTTTCTACCAGGAGAGTATTTTAAAACGCTTTAAATACCAGCAGAGATTTATTCCAGTTTGTGGGATCCCATAATTAGTGCTATAGAATAGAGGAACCTGGGGTTTGCCCAGGCAAGTGTGCAGAGGGATGTGCCTGAAATCCCAGCCCTTGCTGAAGCTCCTGTGGTTGCTTGGTTCAGATCTGGAGCTGGGAGAGCAAGTGATTCTGTGGGATGTGGACAGGGTTTGCTTCCCCCTCTCTGTTCTTTGTGAAAATGTGCCAGTTCAGGATCAGAGTTTACGCATTTTGGTTGTGTGTCCAAAAATTATTTTATATGGAATTTGTGAAGAATCTGAGCAGCTGTGCCCATCCACAGCTGTGTCCATCAGTGCTGTGTCCATCCACAGCTGTGTCCATCAGTGCTGTGTCCATCAGTGCTGTGTCCATCAGGAGTAGTGTCCATCCACAGCTGTGTCCATCAGAGCTGTGTCCATCAGTGCTGTGTCCATCCATAGCTGTGTCCATCAGAGCTGTGTCCATCAGTGCTGTGTCCATCCACAGCTGTGTCCATCAGAGCTGTGTCCATCAGAGCTGTGTCCATCAGTGCTGTGTCCATCCATAGCTGTGTCCATCCATAGCTGTGTCCATCAGCAGCTGTGTCCATCAGAGCTGTGTCCATCAGTGCCTGTGTCCATCCACAGCTGTGTCCATCAGAGCTGTGTCCATCAGAGCTGTGTCCATGAGGAGATGTGTTCATCAGAGCTGTGTCCATCAGGAGATGTGTCCATCCACAGCTGTGTCCATCAGAGCTGTGTCCATCAGAGCTGTGTCCATCAGGAGATGTGTCTCCATCAGAGCTGTGCCCATCAGTGCTGTGTCCATCACCAGCTGTATGTCCCAGCTGTTTGTCCCAGGAGGGGCGCTTTGGTTCCAGCAGCCCCGGGAGGATGAGGAGCCGCCCGCTGCCAGGGGCTCCTCTCTGCTCCACCTTCCCTCCAACACGGCGCCTCTCTCCTTCCAGAAATGCTCCCTTCCAGAGGCTTGGGAGGCTCCGTTCCAGCAGGGAAAGGCACAAGAAGGAATTGAAAATTCCTGTTCCAAATTAGAAACACGGCTCTGCCAGCGGGGCAGATCAAGCACAGCCATCCTCCATGGAAATGCAGGAGTGCTCCCGTTGGCACAGCGGCACCAGGACGGGGTTTTTTTAAGGGGTGACACGCTTGAACTCAACACAACCTGCCAAGTGTGATACGGGGCAAGTGCTGTGATGAAACCTCGTGTCCCGTATCAGCCGAGATAACAGCTCCTTCCCACGGGCCGTGCGTCACCGCTCCCACCTCGGCCCGCGCCCGGAATAGCAGCGCTGTCTGCTCCGGGGGCTGTTGTTTCTCTTCTCCCTTTCCCCATAAACATTTTGCAGGAGTGGGAGAAGGAAAAGCTTCTCTGAGAGGCAGAGGCACGGCGAGCAGAGGGATGGAGGAGCGATACTGTAAAACCGTGGGGGCGGTGGCAGACCAAACCCGGCACGGCGGCTCTGGGGACTCGCCGGGGAGCTGCTGCTCTATTCCCTCTGAGCTCCTGCTCCATTCCCACCCGAAGTGCCCTGGGCAGCTGGCCGGGGGCCGGGAGGAGCCCTCAGTCCTGCCGGGACCTGCCCCACTGTGCTGAGCGAACACCCAGCGTGGGGAGGACAGAACAAGAGGACTCAGCCTCAAGCTGCGTCAAGGGAAGTATAGGTTGGATATTAGGAAAAAGTTTTTTACAGAAAGGGTGATAAATTATTGGAATGGCCTGCCCGGAGAGGTGGTGGAGTCACCATCCCTGGGTGTGTTTAACAAAGCCTGGATGTGGCACTGGGTGCCAGGGTTTAGTTGAGGTGTTGGAGCTGGGTTGGACTCGATGATCTTGAAGGTCTCTTCGAACCTAGAAATTCTGTGATCCTGTGATTCTGTGGCTCTGAGAGGAGCCGCTGCAGGTGCCTGCCCGGGAAAGGCCAGCCTGGAAAGGACAGGATAAAGAAAACCCTTCCCCAGCTGGAGTTCCTGCCTCCAGCCCCTCCACAACAAGCAAACCGAGAGCAGCAGGCTCCAATTTCACACTTTGAAGGACATTTCCTCGGGTGCTTTGGTGCCATGAGGGAACGGGCAGCGGTGCCGCAGCAGCTGCAGGGGTGCACACAAAGCAACCCTGCATGGGAGCCTGCAGCTGCAGCTGTGCTGCACCGCTCTGCCCTCCCAGCCCCTGGCCCCACACTGCAGAAATGCACCCCGCACCCCAGCAGGTGTTTCCATACAGGGAAAGGTTTTACACTCACCCCAAAACCTTTTAAGGGAATGACACCAGAAGTTTCTTTGTGCTCCTGTCAGTAATTGGCTCAGAGCCAATACAAAAACATGACAGGTCTCTTGACCTGTTCCTCAGGAGTGTGGTTATTCTTTATTGGGCTGTTTGCCAAAAACCCACCTGAATCATTCAGTATTTAAGGGAGAGCACGAGGCTGCTCAGAGCATTCTTGGGGTGTTGTAGCAGGTGTGGGGGACCTGTCCCTACGCTGTGAGCAGCTTTGTTCCTTTGTTTTGTATTATTTTCTTCTTTTATTAAAACCCTTTTGCTTTTTCAAGACACACTCAACCATGCCATCTCACTATTGATTTAAGCCATTTTCTGTGAGGTGCTGGACACCCTCAGAGGTATTGAACCCTCACAGGGCTGATTGCACCTGGCTCTTTGAGAAATTCAATACCACACAACTCTGCAACTACTGAGAAACTCTCTTCATATTCCCATCTATAAACAGGGGATTGTTTGTTTGTTTTCCTGAAGCAAATGTCCTGTCTCTGTTCCTATCTGCTTCTCCCGCATTGTTCTTCCATGGTTTGCATTTACGGGTTCAAGCTCCCCTTGAGGGCCTGTGGAGCTTCCCAAGGGCCGTGACAGGGGGGCCCCTTCCAGATAAAACAATTATAATCAAATAAAGAGAAATAGTTATTATATAAACAGCCGACACAAAAGCAGAACCCTCCCGTGGACAGGCTAAATGACAGGCTTAATGATGAACGAGACAGACTAATTAGAGGTTTCATAACTCATTAGCATCAAATTGCAGGGATGTTTTAAAGGCAGACGAGCTGGTCAGTGCTGCAGTTCCAAGGGCCAGCAGCTCACCCAGCAGAGCAGAGGGGACCCGGGGTTTGGGCTGGCCCTGCCCTGCACAGGGTACAGACCAAAGGGAGAGCTGCCCTGGCTGTCCCTGGTGTCTGTGGGGGCCTGGATATTGCTTCACACCTCCTGGAGGAGAAAAGGGGCTGAATACTGCTCCCAAAACCATGAGCACTGATGAGGGGTGTGGGGGGCGCTTTAACTGCCCCTGTGAACAAGGTAGGTAAAAACCTGCCAAAATTCCTGTGCTGGGTGACTTCCTGAAGACTTACAGAGTTTTTTCATATAATCCATGGGGGAAAAATACTTATTTTTCTATGTTTTGGTAAATACTAAACTCATCAGGCTGGGATGAGTCTAATTATGTGTACTGGTTCCTTGGGGCTGAAAGAGCAGGACTGTGTAACTCAGGTGTTTTATCATCACTCTGCCTACCTGCCTTCCTTCCCACCTACTTCCTGTCTATCCATCTAGAAATTTATTTATCTATTCCTTTATCTGACTATTCATTTATCAATCTATTAATTTATCCATCTATTAATTTTTCCATCTATCTATCTATCTATCTATCTATCTATCTATCTATCTATCTATCCATCTATTAATTTATCTATTCCTTTATCTATTAATTGATCCATCTATTATTTTTTCCATCTATCTATCTATCTATCTATCTATCTGTCTATCTATCTATCTATCTATCTATCTATCTATCTATCCATCTATATATCCGTCCATCCATCCATCCATCCATCCATCCATCCATCCATCCATCCATCCATCCATCCATCCATCCATCCATCCATCCATTTATCCATCTATTATTTTATCTGTCTGTCTCAGGACACCCCTCTGTACTCACTTCTCTTCCCATTTGTGTGCAGGACAGCCACAGAGAGACTGATCCCAAGGAAGTTCCAAGGGAAGCGTCTGGAGCAGCAAATTCCCTCTCCCTCTGGCCAAAATTCCTTCTGTTTCCCCGGGCAGAGCCGGGGTCACCCATGGGCCCCAGCAGGTAAAGCTGCTGGGAATGCGGCGGGAGCAGCCCGGGTGTGGGGCTGAGCCCACCCTGCGGAGCTGTCCCCGGTGCTGCACTGCCCGGCACAGCCTCGGGAGCGGCCCTTGGAATTCTCTCGCCGAGCCGATGGAAATCTCCTGCATAATGAGAAGCTAAACCTGGAGATTTGCCTGGCTGAGAGAAATCCTGCTGATTTGGAGTTGTGGTTTGGGAAAATCTGCACGGGCCCAGCCACTCAGGCGATGCCGAACGTGTCGAGCTCGGCTCCGTCTCCCCTGGCTGCTGTCCCGGGCAGGGCTCTGTCCCTGAGAACCTGCCATGCAAATTTTAAACCCACGGATCTTCTGTAAATCAAACCCAGGAGGCAGAAATGTGGTGCAGAGTTGCTGCTAACTATATCCCGCATTCGGCTTTATTTAAAGATGCTGCTTTATCATCATTCTGATTCTCTGATTTTTCCAAATTCTCTCTTCCAGAGCATCGCCTCTGTTCCCCACCCACAGGGGACATGAGACGTTTGGTGACAATAATTGGCTCTAATAGCTGAAACAGTCTTTAAATCCTTAAACCAGTAAATCTTTCTTCTGGGCTGTGGTGTCACTGCATTGCACATCTCCACTCCTCTAAGGGGTAAAGAGTCAAAAACTACAGCTGGGAATGGTGACAGATGGGCCAAAATGGGGAAAAAAAACCACAAAATCACCCCACATTTCTGGCTTTATGTCTTTTTTTTTTTTTTTTAATAAAATAAAATAACTTGCCCCCTCAAATACCTCAGAGAGGGAATCCTCAGAGCCCACGGCCCTCGAGAGCAGAGAGGTTTTGTGAGGGTTGGATGTGATTGAAATTCTCTGTAGCATATGTAGGAATGCAGAGAGATAAAACAGCCTTAAAAACACGGGGAAAAAAAAAATACAACAACAAATCCGAAGGAGCTGAACTGAATTTGCTCCCGACAGCTGCTCGGTGCCGCCGCTCGCTGCTGGTGGGAGCTGCTCAGGCACAGGATTTTGTTTGCACAGCCCCGTGTCTGAGCGGCAGCAAAAACAGCAGAAAAGGTTCCTCGTTAGGGGCCGAGCTCCCCGCCCACCTGTGAACACCCCGGGGCGGCAGCAGGGCAGAGATGGGCTCTGCTGGACATCCAAGGATTCCCACACTGCATCCCAGGATTCCAGCCAGGAGAGCAGCCGGAGCTGGAACCCTTGCATGGTGCGGGATTTCTGATCTCGCCGCTTTCCTTCCAAAACGGAGAGCAGGAGGTGGGATCCTCATTGCTGCAGCATCTAAAAAGCAGAGCCTGACTGTGCTTTTCCTCCTAAAGGTTCAAGGATGTTGGTCTCCTGTCACATCACAGAATCCCGGGATCACAGATGTTGGAAAAGCCCTCCAAGATCAGCTGTGCCCGATGCCCACCCTGTCACCAGCCCAGAGCTCTGAGTGCCACCTCCAGGAATTCCTGGGACACCTCCAGGGATGGGCACTCCAAACCTCCCTGGGCAATTCCAAGGCCTGAGCCCCCTTTCCATGGGGAAATTCCTGCTGGAATATTGATACAGTATTGGCATCTGTGATACAGTGATCAGTCACCCTTCATTTCCTTCGCCGTGTGGGTTTGGCAGCAAAGAGCTGTGCCTGATTTAGCAAAGATCAATTTATCCCTGGTGGAGTTATTTCACTGCTCAGCACCGTTTTTTGGTGGTAAATTTCATTTACTTTTGACTGTTGACCAAGGGAGAATTGATACCTCTCCACGTCTTTAAACACCATTAACCCGATGATGGAACAAACATAGAGAAGCCCATTAATTCAAATATACATAATCAAAAAGTCATGCGAGCTAAATTAGATATACAGTTAGAGCAAGAGATGCCATCTGTTCAAACTTTCTAAGGGCTAAAGTAACTGAGATGAAGCCAATTTTGGTAACAATAATAAAATTATGCTGCGGAATTACAGGCTCTGTGTCTCACCATTTATTCCCTTTCTCTCAAATTATTCCCCTAAATCATATGAACAAAATCACCTTCATCCGAACATTGTTCTGCTTTTCCTTTGACTATTAAATCCACCAACCTTTGTCAGGGAAAAGCAGAACAGGAGCCGTGGAGCTGCTGAAACGCCGTAGGAAAACGTGTCATTAATTTCCCGAGAGCAGTAATTTCAAATATTTTACACGCTTCCTTCAGCCGCTCACCACTTGTTCAGCACAAGGAAATCAGCGTTAAATTACAGCGCTGACCCCTGGGCCCCGTCCCTGGGACGCTGCTGGGACGGTGGCTCTGGCACTGTGGCACACAGATGTGGAGCCAGAGCTGCCCTGCGCCCCGTGGGCCCATCAAACCCAGCCCTGGGGAGAGTCCTGAGCACAGAATCGTTTGTTGTTAGAATAATTTAATGCTTCGGATGTGAAAAATGCTCAGCTGGGTAAGGCAGGGGGGAGGAGAGTGGCTGTGATTCCTACGGGGTGCCCGGCTGTGCCACAGCTGTGCCAGCGTGTCCCCAACCCAGGGCCTGGCTGGGCCCCAGCTGGGTCCTGTGCCCTGACCCTGACCCCACTGCGGTCTTACAGTCGGGGTCACCATTTCTTACAGTGATTGGGGGCGAGGAAAAGCACACACACAGTTCTTGGCCATCAGAAACTTTTACTTTTTGAATCTTTGTGCTTTTATAAGATGCTCCCCAAAAGGGGCTGCCATTGGTCAGAGAAGGACGGCGGCTCCTCTCCTTCAGCAAACAACAGGTGACAGAGATTGTTTGGGGAAACTGGCGTGAGAAGGGCAGAGCTCTCTTTAGTGTTTACAAAACAACAAAGCTCTCTTTAGTGTTTACAAAACAACAAAGACATTGCCGTGAGAATGGGAATGTGTTCCCGTGGGAAAGAGCCAGCAGTAGCCAGCAGTAAAATCTGAAGCCCAAGAGAATACAGGGTGACACTGCGGGGCTGGCAGCACCTGTGGGACTGTGGCACCTGTGGGACCTGGTCCTGTGTGACACCCAACTCCTGTTG
>OU383780.1:410419-504168 GCA_910950805.1 Acrocephalus scirpaceus scirpaceus
ACTGTTCCCCGCTGTCCCCACCTCACCTCCCCCAGCAGAATCACCTTGCCTGGAGCTCGGGTATGGATAACAGGGAACGGGAGAGACAAAGGGACACGGAGAGCTCCTGCTGAGTGAGGGAGTTCAGAGAGCTCGGCTACAAAGGAAGCTGAATTTGCCGGTGGGGAATCCGGCGTGTTTTCATTGCTGAAAATAAAATCCCAGTAGCTGTTGTGGCCTCACACAGGAAAAGCCTCGCAAATCTCTGCCTCTTTAGGAGACTTGTCGAAGCTAAGGAGAATAATTCTCTTTATCGCCCATGGAATCTCTAAAAAACCACTTCCACTGATTGCAGCTGAGTGAGGAAATCAACAAAGGTGTTGATTGAACAACAAAAAAAAGTGATTGGCTGAAAAGGTTTAATAAGTGAATACTAAATAAATAAATAAATACATACATAAATAAATCCTGTCCTGGATGTTTTTTATAAAGCATTAAAGTTTCATATAGAATAGGTACAAAACTCGTGTGTATTCGCTGGCTGCACTAAAGGAATGGAATATTTGATATTCCTGCCTTTTGGAGGGGTGGGGAAGGAGCGGAATTAAAATCTCAGAATCTCTGATTTTGCAGCTATTTTTAGAGCCGTTTTCAGAAGGATGAGTAAAAAGTGACAGCCTCATTAAATGAACCAGGAGGGTATTTTTTCTCTTTAATAGTATTGTCCTATGCTTAGCTGGTACCTAAATAAATTAAAGTATCAACGGTATGAACACCACATCAATATTGTTCATCTGGTAGTTCCCACAGACTCAGCCATGCCAGCTTTTCAGTTGGATTCTCCGTGTGGAGAGGCTGGAGAGCCGTGCAGGCTGTGACAGAGCCCAGCTCCGTGCCAGGACAGAGCTCCCATTTCCCGGGCACCACGCCTCCCTCTGATCCCAAAAATTCCACAGGTTTGCCCCAGCTTTACATTCCCATTTTCCTGGTTTACAGCAGCCACTTTACAGAAACTGGCTCACATGAAATTAACTCAGGTCTATTTTTTGTCAAGTATTCATTCATTTTTCCCCAATTTCTCCACATCCTGTGATCCGTGTGTGGAACAGGCTGTGGAAAACTCCCCAGCTTCCATTTGCAGACACGTTGAGCTTAAAAGGAAGAAAAAGGAGCCGTAGATGCCAGAATAAATTCCATCAAGAAATGGTTGAGGAAAAGGCTCTGTGGCTGGGCAGTGTGCTGTGAATTATTAACCCGGCTCTTTGAAGAGGTGTCTCTGTAGGGGAGAAACCTCAGAGTGACCCCGCCACGCCTGGGGTCACACACGGAGCCACCAGCGGTGACTCAGGAGGGGCCTGTGCTCATCTCCTCTCCTGGGCTGCGTTCCTACCTCCAGGGAGCTCAGCTGAGGCTGCAGGAGCAGGGCCTGGGATGGAGCAGGGAATGCAGAGCTCTGCTCACTGCCTGGGGGCTCAGGGGGAGCAAAGGAGGCTCAGGGGGCCCTGGTGGCTCTGCACAAGTCCCTGCCAGGAGGGGACAGCCGGGGGGGTCGGGCTCTGCTGGCAGGGACACAGGGACAGGAGGAAAGGGAACGGCCTCAGGCTGGGCCAGGGCAGGCTCAGGGTGGGCAGCAGCAGGAATTTCCCCATGGAAAAGGGGCTCAGGCCTTGGCAGTGCCCAGGGAGGGTTGGAGTGCCCATCCCTGGAGGTGTCCCAGGAATTCCTGGAGGTGGCACTGGGAGCTCTGGGCTGGGGATCAGCGGTCTGGGAGGGGTTTCCAACACAAACGGTTCCGGGACCCCCAGGGCATGGGCAGGGATCCCCAGAGTCACATCCATGGATCCCCAGTCACACCCAGGAATCCCCAGAGTCACACCCAGGAATCCCCAGTCACATCCAGAGATCCCCAGTCACACCCAGGGACCCCCAGATCACACCCAGAGGTCCCCAGTCACCCAGGGACCCCCAGATCACACCCAGGTACCCCCAGAGCGCTCCCAGCCGCGGTGCCGCCGGAGCTGAGCTCTGATTGAACGTGACCCTGGCAGTGGAAGATGCTGCCCGGAGCAGACACCAGCTCTGCACCCACGGCGGGCTCGGCGCCTGGGGAAGCCTGCCTTTCCCAGATTGAGCTGTTTTCCAGCTCATTTGAGCAGTTCCTCGGAGCAGAAAGACAGGCAGCTTGGCTCGCTGTGGGTGAAGGGGCAGGCAGCCACCGAGAGCAGAGGATGTCTCTCCCTCCACCTGTTCTGTACTCCAAGATCGCTTCTCTCCAAAGGAAATTACCACGGGAAGTGTGTTCTGAAAGTGAACGAATGGATATAAATCATGGGAATGACACCGGCAGTTCTGCTCAGTGGCATCAGGGGGGTTCAGTTCTCTTCATGTGGGTGATTTTTATTTTAAATATGTCACCAAAAACAATCTGCATCAAATATATGCTGGGATTCAAATCAGAATAAGCATCCACCTTCCTTGCAGGAAGGACAGATTCTGGTTAGGCACTGGAAATGGGGATTTGCATTTCAAATGAACTGGGTGTGCCCTGTGCTGGGGAGGAGGATCAGGATTATATTTGGGAAATATAGAAAATACGGATCTTTTCTGAGGGGGCTTCTCAGGGCACAACCCCGGGGTGAGAATTCCAGAGGAAATTGGGAACTGCCAAAGAAAAGCCCCTTGTTCCTAAAGGGCTCAGCAGGGCTTGCAGAGCAGTCCCAGCCCCTCCTGATTGGAGTCACTGGGGCGTCAGTGAGGGTGGGGACACTGAGCCCGGGGTGTCACCTGGGTGTCTGTCCTCAGCCCGGGAGGGACACCTGTCCCTGCAGAGGTGGCACCCAGAGCCAGGGGACACGGGGCTGCTTCCCACAGGAACGCAGACAGGGAAATGGGAGCGCCTGGATTAACCATTTCACAGCCAGAAAGCGTTAAAGGGACTCCAAGGGAGCTGGAGAGGGACTGGGGACAAGGGCTGGAGGGACAGGACACAGGGAATGGCTTCAAACTGGGAAAGGGGAGATTTGGGTGGGAGATTGGGAATTGGGAATTCCTGGCTGGGCTGGAATTGCCAGAGCAGCTGTGGCTGCCCCTGGATCCCTGGCAGTGCCCAAGGCCAGGTTGGACATTGGGACAGTGGGAGGTGTCCCTGCCATGGCAGGGGTGGCACTGGGTGGGATTTGGGGTCCCTTTAACCCAAACCAGTCTGCGATTCTGGGATTCATGCTCCTGTACAGAGAAGGACGTTACTGTAGGGTTTTCTCCATTTTTACAGTTTCCTCAAGGAAAGTTCTTAAAATATTTCCAATTGCAGGGTAATTTTCCATTGGAAATGGTAAATTATTGGGAGCTTTGCACACAATGAAGTTTCCATTTCAGCTTAGCAAAAAGAGCAAAAGCAACCACACTGCGAGAAAAATAAATCCCAAAGTAAAGAGCAAGGAGTGGTTTTGACTAAGATGGAGTGCATTATGCTGAGGTGGGGCGTGGGAGAGGATTTTAGACAAATCCATCATCCCTTTCCTTGGATTTGTTTGTGAGTGCTGAGGACAAAGGGGCTGTTAGGGCAGCCTTTAGGGTGGTTTATGAGGCAGAAGAGCAGCAGATGTGCTGGAGAGGCTGCACTGGGTTAACCTGTACCCTGTGAGCGGCCAGGGCTCCCTTACAGCTGCTCCTTCTGTCACCAGCTCCACATCCCCATGGAATTCCAAATTCCTGGTGCATTCCCTTTGTGGGGCAGGACTCCACACAGGTGCTGGGGTGGCTGAGCCCCTCCCCAGCCCTGAAGGACCATGGGGTGATGTGTGACATTTGTTTTCCCTTCAGCAGCCCTGACTGGGAGAACAGCTGTGATCTCCAGGGTCAGCTCTCAGAGCTGTTCCCCTCAGCCCTGCCCTGACCACGGCTGGACTGGAGCTGAGGAGAGGCCCTGGGGGACAGGGACACGGGACAGGGACACAGGGGACAGGGACACAGGGGACAGGGACAGAGGGGACAGGGACAGAGGGGACAGGGACAGGGGACAGGGACACAGGGGACAGGGACACAGGGGACAGGGACACAGGGGACAGGAGCAGAGCACCGGCAATGATCCTCCCGCAGTGCCTGGTGGAGAAAAGCTCAGCCACACGGAGCTCCCACAGCACTCAGGGACTCAGTGGGGAAAACTGAAATCATCCCCATTTCTCAAACGCAGAACAAGGAGCACTGCCAGAGATCTGGGACCTCACAGAAAGGGACCTGGGGCCAAAGCCAGGCTGTGACACACAGGAATCCTTCCCAGCCCCATCTGCCCTAATGTGAGCAGACACACGTGAGAACACAGCAGAGCAGGGAGCTGGCAGCCCTGCAGGAAAGGATCCCCACAGCCCAGAGGCTGCGGCTGATGGGGCACAAATCCAGCTTGGAAATAATCCACAGTGTCCGTGGGATCCAAGTGATGAGGAGCAGAGCTCTGTGTCCCCGGAGTGATGGATCTGCCACAGGCTGGCAGCTGGAAAATGAGCTGGGACATCCCTAACCCAGCGTGGGGAGGAGCTCCATGGCCTGGGTGGGAGCAGAGCAGTCATTCCAAATGATCTGGGGAAGGTTCCTGCCCCAGAGGGTGCTGGGCACTGGAAAAGCTCCCCAGGGAATGGGCACGGCCCTGGGGCTGTCCATGGGCCATCCAGGCTCACTGCAGGGCTGATACAATTCCATCACTCTTTATCCCTTCCAGGACCCACCCTCCCTCCAGGGGATCTCTGCTGTCCATGGGCCATCCAGGCTCACTGCAGGGCTGATACAATTCCATCATCCCATGGGAGATGCTCCGCCCAGGGGGAGGAGCCCAGCATTCCCACCTGGATAAACCCTGGGATTCAGAAGCCCAGCCCAGCCTGTGTGCACGGCATTCCCAGAGGGAGCCCGGACCCATCTCACACCCCTGGAGCTGCAGAGGAAACTGCCCCTGCTCCAGGATCATCTCTGCTGCACCAGAGCCACATCTGGGACTGCAGGAGGGCTGGGCTGGGCTGCACCAACACCTGAGCAACGGGGGTCAGGCTGTGTCTGACTCTGGCAGGGTTTGTAGGATTGTTTGTTTGTTTGTTTGCTTAGGGGTTTTTTTGTACAACCACCTTTTTATTTTCAATATCCCTAGTAAAGAACTGGGGAATTCCTGTTCCCATATCTTTGCCTGAAAGCCCCTTAATTTCTAAATTATAATAATTCGGAGGGAGGGGTTTTCACTCTCCATTCCAAGGGAAGCTCCAGCTCTCCCTGGCAGACTCCTGTCTCTCCAAACCGAGACAAGAGCAGAGCCCTGTTCCCAGTCCGTGTGCTCTGGAATCTCAGTCCCACTGGCGGGGTTGGGGCAGGTTTAGCACACAAACCCTGAGTGCGTCTCCAACATTCTCACACAGCTCAAGATTTTAATACCTGAAGCCAAATTCACTACTTGAATGAAAAGGATATGATTCATTTTCCTTGCCCTTATTCAGAGGGTTTTAGATAGCTTTTTTCCCCGCCTGATTGAGCAGCCTCATTTTTGTTTTACTTTGCATTCTTTGTCTCTTTTCTCTATTTCTCTTTCAGTACCATGAAAGTCTAAAGAAAGAACTGAGACAGGGAGGAAAACATTAAATATTAGGCAGCAGTGAAATTAGATCTCTCTATTAAATTAAACAAAATTAATCATTTCTATATCTAACCTAAACTACCCATGCAAAGTTCTCATTCTCTCTGGAAATCTTTTTCCATGAATAATAACACCGCACAGCCACCGCGGCTCTTGATGCTTGAAGGAACAGGAGAATCAGGCATTATTGATCCTCAGGACAAACAAATCCTCTCTGGGGTGGCAGTGGGGTTTGACAGAGGAACACGGGCCCAGCTCCAGGGAATGCTCCTGAATGCCCACAGCATTCCCAGCCCTGAGAGCCATGGGAAACACGGGCCCAGCTCCAGGGAATGCTCCTGGAGTCCCACAGCATTCCCAGCCCTGGGAACTACAGGGAACATGGGCTCAGCTCCAGGGAATGCTCCTGGAGTCCCACAGCATTCCCAGCCCTGGGAGCCGTGGGAAACACGGGCCCAGCTCCAGGGAATGCTCCTGAGGGGCTCAGAGCATTCCCAGCCCTGGGAACCACAGGGAACATGGGCCCAGCTCCAGGGAACGTTCCTGAATGCCCACAGCATTCCCAGCTCCCTGGCCTCGTGCCCTCCCCTGCTGCCCTGCCCCATTTGGGGCACCCGTGCCCCCTGCGGCAGGAAAACGCTTTTATTCCTAGAAGGCAGCTCCTACAAATGAAACAACTAATGGGAACTAACGGCGATGGAGCCTAATAGAATTTTCTTAATTTTACCCTAAGCTGTTTACTGAAGATGGCGCGATTTCCATTACCAGCCCATTGGCTCTGTGGCTCAGCCCTCCTCGCGCTGTTACCCGTCTGCAGGGGAGCCTTTATCTAAACTGGAGGTGGAGAACTCTCCCTGCAGACCGGGCTTCAACGCTCACTACGTTTATAAAACAAATTAGCTCGGCCTCGTCTGTGTTCTACAGATATTGAGCTGATATTTTTAATTGCTGCCACGTAAACAAGTTTTCTTTACAAATTAAAATGATGCCTGGGTTGTTATTTCCAGGGCTGTTTTCAATACGTAGATAATATTGAAATCAGTTTGATATGATTTTTTTTTCCAGATAACACTTGAATATGCTTTCCTTATCAACGTGATGTAAATCTCTAGTGGCCATTTGGAACTTCTGCATTGAACACAGAGAGTTTGTTCATAGTCTGGACTTTCTGGTGAGGAAAAATAATATATGAATTAAAATTACCTAAAGAACATCTTAACCTAATTACACTGCAGTCTGCACCAGAGAAATTTGAGGCTTCAGGAGGTTTCATGGGAAGGGCACAACCAGAAGCAAATAAAGTGTGTCAAAACATGCAGAGGAAACCACAAAAACCTCCAGACATCAACAAAACCAATAACTCTGCCTTGCCAGCTCTGAGCTGACACACAGCAGGGTCAGATCATCCCCTAAATTATACAGGATGGGAAAAAATCTGGAGAGCAGGAGACAAATAAAGAAATCCAGGAGGAAGTGTAGAAACCTTAGCGGGCTTTAGGATGTGGTGTGTTATTTTTAAAGGGTTTTCAGGATCTGATTTTGATAAGATATATTACAATGTTCTGAGGATATATAGGTGAGTTTTAAAACGTTTGGCACTGTTTGTTTTCACCCCTGCCACCTGGGGAGTTTGAGAAGTGCCTGAGGAAGATTTGGGGCTCAGAGTGGTGGGATCACAGGAACATCAAGTGGTGAAAACCCCTCTAAGGCCTCTGAGTCCCAACGCTCCCCACACGGGGACAGTGACAGGGACAGTGACAGTGACAGCAAAGCTTTTTTGAGCTGCTCAGAGTCCTCAGGCTGGGAAGGGACCTGGGAGATCACCCAGAGCCCAGCAGGGTCACCTGGAGCAGGTGACACAGGGACACGTCAGGGATGTCCCCAGAGAGGGAATCCCCTGTCCCAGGGCTCTGCCACCCTCAGGCCAGAGATTTTTCCCTCGTGCTGAGGTGGAATTTGTGGCTGGGAATGTCTGAATCTGGCAATTTTAAATCCAGGATAACTGGAATTGTTGCGTTTCCTGCCATGCTGGAGGGGAGCCCCAGCGCCCACAGCAGTTCTGTGTTCTCTCCCTGCAGCACAGCTCATTTTCCTGCAGCCCAGGTCATGGGGGGATAAAAGGTGACTTGTATTTAATGACAATGACATGGAATTGGATAACACTGTCACTGGTGTGAGGGTCACAAAGGCCACCCACAGCAGCTCTGGGTGCTCTCTGACATCCCAACAACACCATTTATTTGTCAGAGCTCTGAGCACTCCAAACCTTTCCTTCACCCAAAGGAGAAACAAAGAGCCAGAGGCTCCTAAAATCCTCTGGAAGTGCTGTTTCCATGAGCCCCTTGTCACCCAGCAGAGGGGTTTGTCCTGATCCCAGCGCCTCCTGCCCTGTGGAACAAACACAGTGTGGGAACCACAAATGTAACCAGAATAAATTTACAGCAAACACAGCCCCAGGCTTGGCAGCAGCAGAGGGAGATGGACACAAACGTGTGCAATATTATTATTGCAGTAATAAACAGACAGGGCTCTTGTTTCTTTGTGAAGAAAAGCTGTATTTAATGTTCCAGCCTATTTCTATACAGTTTCCAAAGACCTCGTATTTAACTCTAATTGGTCACTGTTCTTGTCAGAGTAAAGCTGAATATTCTACAAGAGCAGAAGAGCTTTCATTCTTCCCTCCAACCCCGAGTGAAATGTCAGGGAAATGAAAATCCATTCAGGTCTGTATTTTTTACACTGTGCTTTGCAAGGGCAAATCTCTCTGGCAGAGCTGCCCCGTGGGGAATGGCCGGGCAGAGAGGACAAACACACAGAGTCCCAGAATCCCAGAGCTCCTGGAATTGTGGAGGTTGGAAAAGCCCTCTGAGATCATCGAGTCCCAGCTGTGCCCGATGCCCACCCTGTCCCCAGCCCAGAGCTCCGAGTGCCACCTCCAGGAATTCCTGGGACACCTCCAGGGATGGGCACTCCAACCCTCCCTGGGCACCTCCACTGATGGAATCTTGTGTGGGGCCAGGTGTGATAAACCCCACAAAGATCTGTCACCTCTGAGGGACCAGCCCTCACAGAGAAATGGCTCAAAATAACAGTGAGACAACTTCTCTGGATGTGCTTTGTGAAAGAAAAGGGTTTAATAGTGACAGAAATAACAAACAGCCTCAAACAAACAAAATATAAGCTGAACACAGTGCAGAGAGAACTCCTGCACAGGCTGAGGCAGCCCAAAAAAGCCTCAGGAAGTTCTGTCCTTTAAATACCGAATGGTGCAGGTGGGATTTTGGCACCTGGCCCAAGGAAATTGGGAACAGGATTTGAGGTGCAGGTCTGGGTGTCCAGCCAATCTCTGTGCTGGGCACCTGGGCAGTTCCTGGGACAAGGACATGGAAGTTTCTGGGCCCTTTGCCTTACAGGAGCAGCGAGGGGTGAGTGTGAAACCTTTCCCTGTACGGTGACACCTGCCTGGCTGTGGGGTGCATTCCCACTCTCCATCCCTGCAGGACCAGGTGTTCCCTGCAGCAGGAGCTGGGAATTGCTCCCAGGGCTGCACTTTGCTGAGCTGGGAGGGAGGGGCCCAGGGAAGGCTCCGGGTGCCCGGGTGAGAAGGGGGAGCAGCAGGGCCGTCCCCAGGAGGAGCTGGGGCTGCTGTGCCTGTCCCTCTCTGAACCCTGACAGGAGAGCCGGCAGTGACAGCTCTGCCACACGGCAGCACCAAGGGCCCCGGTGATGGGGATTCCTCCTGAGCAGCTGTCAGGGCTGTGTAAAAGCACAGGAGATAACAGCTCCTGGCTGGTGCTGTCTGCCAGACACCTGTGACCCAGATAGGACCTGCCCAAAGCAGATCTGTGCTGGGCACGGAGCGGGGACTGTGCTCAGCCGTGCCCTGCAGGGTGGCACGGGACACAGGGGTGGGGACAGTGCTCCCAGAGGGCTTTTCCAACCTGAACCCTTCCACAGGTCTGGGATGAGGGGCAGGAATGCTGTGCAGCCACCTGGGCTCCAGCCTGGCCCAAGGGACAGGGACACACCTTTGTAAGTTTGGTCCATTTGGGGTTTCATTGTCCAATCCCAGCTCCAGCTGATGCAGTCCCACCCTTCTTGTTCTCTCCCTGCAGCCCCCGTTGTTGGTGCTTTGGGGCCTGGAAACTTGTCCCAGTTGTCCTTGGTGTGCAGCAGGACAAGGATTTGTTTTGTGTCCGTGCTGTGTGCAGAGAGCTGAGTGACCCTGACTGTGAGCTCAGAGCTGCACCCTGGGCAGCACAGAGCCTGGAATGCAGGGAAATAAAACTTCAGGCATCACCAGAACCCCTGGAAGGGCTCCTGAGCCTCCCAGGTGCAATCCCTGGCCTTGGGATTTGTGTGGCTGCATCCTGACAAGCTGCCTTCAAATAAATTGAAGGCTGTAATTCATGGATCTTAATGTTTACTTGACTTAATTGAGCATTAGTGTTAATTAAAACAAGGCAGTGGCTTCAGTCCCAGTTCAAGAGCTTGGCAAGAAGGAGAAAGGGATCCCTGCCTGTGCTCAGATAAATCTGTCGTGGTAAACAATGGGAATGAGATGAATGAATCCTTTTTTATTTTGCTCACCCTCACATTCTCTGCCGGTGCCATGGAACAGGGATGATGTCTAACAGATCAGGAATATGCCCGGCCTTCCTTCGCTGAAAAATATTGTGGTGAAATAGGAAAGATGTTCTCCATCCTTCTGCTGCCTCTGGAGAAAAGACAGAATTATTCCTCTTCCAAAAACCACTCTGCTCTTAAAGTACTGAGGATAAATTCTCTAACCTCTGCACTGATCCAACTTTAAGTGAATCCATATTTCCATTTCTACTGATATAAAAGAAAGAAAACCAGCCAGAGGCTTGTCATCCGAGCAGAAATTCCCTTGGAAATTACGGATTTGCCTAAGAACTGCAGGATTTTCTTTCAAAAGTCTGAAATTCTGACTTCCCTTAATTCACTTTTAGGTTTTGCAGCAGACCCCCCTCAGCAAAGGGCTCATTTCTGCAGTTCTGGCTGAGGAAAGTGACTTTTCACTGAGGGGTGGAGAGATCCAGGGGCAGCCACAGCCAGGAATTCCCAATTCCCAATCTCCCATCCATCCCTGCCTCTGGCAGTGGGATCCATTCCCTGTGCCCTGTCCCTCCCTGCCTTGTCCCCAGCCCTCCTGGGGCCCTGGCACAGCGTCCCTGCTCTGTCTGCTGGAACATCTTCATCAGGCACTCAGCCCAGGCCAGGAGGAGCATTCCCATCTCTTCCCATCAAACACAGGGAAGTCAGGAGTGTTTTAAAGGAGAGCACGAGACTTGCACAAAGAAATTAATTTAAGGGTGAGCTATCCATAAAAATCACCTGGAGCTGCTGCTGGTGGGATGCACTCACAGAACTGCTGACAGCCCTGCAGTTAATTAAACTCCTCCTAGATTTATATTTTTGCTTATTAACTGAACCTATTGATTTAAACTCGCCACAAACGCACCTCCTGTAAATAATTCTGTTCCTAATTAGATAATTCCTGTATTATGTCAGGGTATAAGGGATAAATTACTTGTAACTACTTCTGTTTCAGCCCTTAATCAATACCTGAGCTATTTTATACCTCATGTAAATTTTTCACCCAAGTGCTCAGCTCTCGGGGAGGCTCTGTCCTGGACTGAGGTGTCTGGGCTGGGAAATGACATTGTTTTCTGTTGCTGTCACTTCAGAGCTCAGAGGGCTTTGCTTGGCACAGGACAGGAGCTGGAGTCACTGAGGGTGTGTGAGGAGAGCGGGGACCCTCCTCACCAGGGTCTGGTGGCAGTGAGCCCCAGCCAGCTGAGAAACACTGTCAGGGCCCAGGCAGGGCTGTGGGGTAAGAAATAAAGGTCAGGATTTACCCCAGGCTAGACAGGATGGACCAACCACACTGCCAGGGCCCAGACAGGAAATAAAGCTCAGAATTAACCCAGGATGGACCATCCACAGTGCCAGAGGCCAGGCAGGGCTGTGGGGGAAGGAAATAAAGCTCAGAGTTAACCCCAGGCTGGACCATCCACAGTGGCAGAGCCCAGGCAGGGCTGTGGGGCAGGAAATAAAGCTCAGAATTAATCCCAGGCTGGACAGGCTGGACCAACCACACTGCAGAGCCCAGACAGGGCCGTGGGGCAGGGAAATAAAGCTCAGAATTAACCCCAGTCAGCCCAGCCACACTGCAGAGCCCAAACAGGACTGTGGGGCAGGAAATAAAGCTCAGAATTAACCCCAGGCTGGAGTTAATAAAGCCCAGCTGTCCTGGGTGTGCAGCAGGACAAGGATTTGTTTTGTGCCTGGAATTCAGGGAAGCTGGAACTTGCTGCCACCCCAGAGCTGGGACGGGCCATGGTCCCCGTGGAAGTTTAAAATTAAATATTCTCCAAATAAATCCCAACGAGGGATAAATCTGAACAATAAATTTATCCACAGAAAAAGGAACAAGCGCAAGGATGTTTCACTAGGAGAAGCAAAAACAAGCAGACAAAATGAATTGAGGGATAATGGCCTATTTGCTTTAATTATTTCCCCAAAGCTCTGAGGAGGCTGTGTGTGAAATCCCCCGATCTGCTGCAGTGGAGATGCAACCACAGAGGAGCTCAGTGAGTTTCCTCCTTCCCCACAGCCTGGGCTGGGCCTGCCCCACACCTGTGGCCCTGTTTCTCAAAACCCTTCTGATGTTTACATTTTTTGTAATGGAGATCCCACACACGTTAATTTAAAATATCATTGTTTGCATTCTTTCCTGGAGGAGGAGAGAACTGATTGACTTGTCTGACCAGTGTGGTTGTGAGGGGACAATCTCATCCTCCAATCCTCTTTCACTGGGAAAATTCCATAAATTATGAGGTCTGAAAAATAAATTCCCTCTTTTGCCTTGGAGCTCTCAGTGTGACTTTGGGTTCATTTTGTGTCCTGGTGTGGCACACACCCGCGGGCAGGAGAGGCTTTGGGGCATTTCTGGGCCCTGCTCCCTTGGAAAAGTGTCTCTGCTGATCCCCAAATCCGCAGCCACCCCTGGGTGGGTCCAGAGGAGCCCTGAGCACCCAAGGGTTCCCTCAGTGCCACCCTGGAGCCATTTCCGTGGAGTTTGGGATTTCTGGGAGCCGTGGCCACGGCAGTGAACGCGGAATGATCTCATTTTAATTCCCTGGTCTGACTCCTCCAGAGCAGTGCTGCTGAACCAGGCTGTGCCTCATTAGACAGGACTCAAACCGGGAGTCATTATTTTAAAAGCCTGTTTGCTGCTTTGCTGTCACAGGAATGCAGAATGGAAAGGGAGAAAAAGGTGCCTCTTCCTCTGGTGTTGTGTGCAAATGAGCTAAAAAGGTTCTGCATCCAAAAACGAGATCTGCCTATAAAAAAACCCAAATGAGGTTATTTTTTATCTGTTTGTGCCATCATTCCCTTTGCCATCGCAATCTCCACATTTAAAAAAGTAATGTGAGAGTGATATCAGTAATGCAGAGCAGGCAATGCTCACCCAGGGCAGGTGGAACGGTTTAATTACATCAAAACCTCCATTTGGTGCTGAGCTCGATCTTGTGCAAATTGGCTCCAATTTGGTGAGCAGTTTCAGCCAAAACCCTTCAGATTTTTTTGATCTGAGTTTCTGTTCTGCCTTTACTTCATCTCAACGTGTCAGCTCGTTTCAGAAACAGCAATCGACATCTCCCGAGATAAAAAACCCCAAACCTGCCCCAACAAAAAGGCTTTTAGAGGGAAATGACACTTCCCTTTGAGAGCTGCGCCCGTTCCTGCAAGGCGGAGATGAAATATTGAGTATGGGATAAATCACGGAACAAACACAGGAGCCAAAGCTGAAAAATCTGTTTGTTCAGGCTGTGAGAGATTTCCTGCACACAGCAGAACCATCAGGAGGGATCTGTCACTGGGGCTGGGCCAGGACTGAGAGTGTCACTGGGCTGGTACCTGGGGCTGCTTCGGGTGGGTCACCCTCCTCTTTCCCTGTTCTGGGTTATTCCCGGGGCCACCAGATTATCTCTGAGGCCACCAGGTTATTCCTGAGGCCACCAGGTTATTCCCAGGGCCACCAGGTTATTCCCAAAGCCACCAGGTTATTCCCAAGGTCATCAGGTTATCCCTGGAGCCACCAGGTTATTCCCAAGGTCATCAGGTTATTCCCAGAGCCACCAGGTTATTGCCAAGGCCACCAGGTTATCTCTGGGGCCACCAGGTTATTATCCCTGGGGCCACCACATTATCCCTGGGCCACCAGATTGTTCCTGAGGCCACCACATTATTGTCAAGGCCACCAGATTGTTCCCAGGGCCACCAGATTATCCCTGGGGCCACCAGATTGTTCCCGAGGCCACCAGGTTGTTCCCAAAGCCACCAGGTTATTGACAAGGCCACCAGGTTATCCCTGAGGCCACCAGGTTGTTCCCAGGGCCACCAGGTTATCCCTGGGGCCACCAAGTTATTCCCAGGGCCATCAGGTTATTCCCAGGACCACCAGGTTATTCCTGAGGCCACCAGGTTGTTCCCAGGGCCACCAGGTTATCCCTGAGGTCACCAGGTTATCCCTGAGGCCACCAGATTGTCCCCAGGGCCACCAGGTTATTCCCACCTGGATCCCTGGCAGTGTCCCAGGCCAGGTTGGCCATTGGGGCTGGAGCAGCCTGGGACAGTGGGAGGTGTCCCTGCCATGGGGAAAAGGTGAAGAGTGTTCTGATGACAACACAACAAAAGCAAGAATTCAATGAGTTTCGGAAAAGACAGCCTGAAAGAAAAGAAAAATAGGGAATGCAGAACCCCCCCTTCAGCCTGAATATTTTAAACCAGAGGAAGTCAAGAGCTGACTCTCTCATGGTGTGTGTGGATTGATCCATTTCTCTCTTTCAAAAAAGAAAAGGTTTTTGGATGTCTCAGGCAAGGAAATTCTGAGCTCTGCTCGGTGGAATTTCAAAGCAGAAATGCTGCACACTAGAAAGCAATCGCACAAGGAATCAGCTCAGAACGGGAAATGTAATTACATGGACAGACACTCCTGTGCTTGAACTCCCGAGATTGTAAGGAGCTGCTTCTCTAAAAATTATCCTCTCAGGAATTGATGAAAAGGGACAAAATCTGCATCTCGTCTTTCACAGTGACCCTGCTGAGAGACTGAGAGTGTTGTGGCATGGTCTGAGCTCTTCATGTCAAAATCAACCCAAATTTTCCCCTGGCACCCTCCAGAACAGAATTATTACCATGGAGACTTCACATAAAAATAGTAATACTGATCCTAATTAATAGGCATTAAGTCTTTCCGTCACAAGACATTCAGAATCTGACACATCCGTGGTTAAACCCACTTGAAAATGAGCAGGAATTGTTATTTTTGAAGGTGAAGCTTCTGCAGTGACTGAGCCCAGGGCTGTGAAGGGCCTGGGCTCACCACAAAGACAGCAGCAAATCCCAGTGGATTTGGGGCCCTGCCCGTTGGGTTTCTGGCAGGTTTCTGGCAGGTTTCCCTGCACACAGCTGGGTCAGACCATTCCCCAGCCCCGTGGCACCAAATCCTCTCACCACCAGCAGCTCTGGGTTGGTTTCTCATTGGAAAAACCCACCCGAAACCGAGAAGGAGAAGGTGAAGAGGAAGGACTCAGACAACGCCCTAAATCCTCCACCTTGCTTTATACCTATTCCTGTGTTCTAAACCCTTCAACTCTCAGTTTTGCCCCCTGTGATCTCACACACTTCTATCCAAACTGCACCCCCACAATCCCAGCGCTGTCACTCAATTTTGGGAGCTTTTCCACGGCCTCAGGTCAGTGCAGGGTTTGCCTGGGGGTCAGTGCCTGGCAGCACAGAGAGCCCAAAACTCAATTTCCAGAATTCCAAAGCTCTGCACGGCCCTGGCTGCTCCAGGCTCCAGCTGCAGAGGTGGGAGGGGACCGGGGGGACAGAGCCTGGGGGGCCCCTGTCCCCTCCTGCGGTTTATCTGGGACACGACTTTCACCTTCAATCTGAGAATCTGGGAATCCTGGAATGGTTTGGGTGGGACCTCAAATCCCCCCCAGAGCCACCCCTGCCATGGCAGGGACACCTCCCACTGTCCCAGGCTGCTCCAACCCCAATGTCCAACCTGGCCTGGGACACTGCCAGGGATCCAGGGGCAGCCACAGCTGCTCTGGCCATTCCAGCCCAGCCAGGAATTCCCAATTCCCAATTCCCAATTTCCCGTCCATCCCTGCCCTGTGTCACCACAAAGTCACAAAGGAGGGCTGACCCCACAAACACAGTTCAATCCTACAGGAAAGCAGCTGCCCAGATAACAAGGTTAACTTATCCTTGGGCTTGGCTGACACGTTTTGAATCGATGCAGGATCTGCAGGGTGGGTGTTTTCCCCACATCAGCAATGTCACCGGTGGTTAGGGACCCATTCCATTATTTATCATCCCTTAATCCCTGCCAGCAGCGGGGCTGGGGGCACTGGGGGCTGCCCCGGGGGCTGCAGGGGCCCCGTGGCTGGGTGAAACTCTGACTCCCTGGACTGAGAAAGCTGCTAAAGCAGAAGGAGAATCCTCCTGCTCCCCGACTTCTCCGAAAATCTGTTAAATCACCTGGCACCCAGAATAAATCCCAGGGGCTCGAGAGGGAAATCAGGTCACTGATGATGATCTCTGGGATTCAGTGACCAGTGGAATTTTCTGGATCCGTGGATGTGTTCCTGCAGGGAACACGAGTTCCTGGATGTTTCCACACTGAGCATGGCCAGAAGATTTCTCATCCTCACCTGCAGCTTTGTGCTTTGCTCCATTTTTGCTTATGTAGGAATTTTTTAAGCGTATTCCAGACTCCTGAGCAGGAAGCCTCTGGAAGGTGACATCACCGCGGGATGGCACTGATAGGATGGAGCTCTGGGGTGCAGAGGTCAATTCCTTTTGCATAAATTGGAGCCCATCAGACACCCTGTGGGATTATTCCTTGGTTTGCACTTTTCCAGAGCAGCACGAAGGGCTCAGGGGCTCTGACCTGGCGGAGGCTGCTCTGCCTCTGGGCCCTGCAGGGACATCCCAGGGGTGGCACCAGGGCGGCTTTGGGGTCCCTGCCAGGCCACCTGTGCTCCCCTCGGAGCCATGGGGGACAGCGAGCATGGCAGCTCTGCCACCTGGGGTTTGGTCATCTTAGACAAACCAGGGAGAGCTGTGTGGGTGAGGGATGGGGTCAGCGGACATCCCAGGGGGCATTCCAGGGGGACATTCCAGGGGACATTCCAGGGGGACACTCCAGGGGGACATTCCAAGGGGTCATTCCAGGGGGACATTCCAGGGGACATTCTGGGGGACATTCCAGGGACATTCCAGGGGAAATTCCAGGGGGACATTCCAGGGGGACATTCCAGGGGACATTCCAGGGGGACATTCCAGGGGAAATTCCAGGGCCACGATGCTGAAGGTGACAGCCCTTTCCAGGCAGTGCGAGCGTGTCACCTCCTGGCACTGTGGTTGTGAAGGGCAGGGCAGGGCCTGTCCCCTGTGCTGGCCCTGCTGAGGTCACACCCCACATCCTGGGGACAGTTTTAGGCATGGAGGGGCTGGAGCATGTCCAGGGAAGGGAACGGAGCTGGGAAGGGGCTGGAGAATTCCTGAGGGAGCTGGGAAAGGGCTGGAGAATCCCTGAGGGAGCTGGGAAGGGGCTGAGCCTGGAGCAAAGGAGGCTCAGGGGGCCCTGGTGGCTCTGCACAAGTCCCTGCCAGGAGGGGACAGCCGGGTGGGGTCGGGCTCTGCTGCCAGGGACACAGGGACAGGAGGAGAGGGAACGGCCTCAGGCTGGGCCAGGGCAGGCTCAGGGTGGACATTGGGAAAAAAAAATCCTGGAAAGGGCTGTAAATCATTTAAACAGACTGGCCAGGGCAGGGTGGAGTGCCCATCCCTGGAAGAGTTCGGGAAACTGCGGATGTGGCCCTTGAGGCCGCAGTGACCGTGGAGATCGGTGTGTATTTAAACCTGGCAGGGATCAGTGGGATCAGTGTGTATTTAAACCTGGGAGCTGTGGGGTTGTGGGATCAATGTGGATTTAATCCTGGTTTTGTAGGATCCATGTGTATTTATACCTGGTAGGTGTGGGTCTGTGGGATCAGTGTGCATTTAACCCTGGTTTTGTGGGGTCAGTGTGTATTTAACCTGGCAGGTTTGGGGTTGTGGGATCAATGTGTATTTAACCCTGGGTTTGTGGGATCCATGTGTATTTAAACCTGGTAAGTGTGGGTTTGTGGGGTAGGTGTGGATTTAACCTGGCAGGTGTGGGTTTATGGGATTAGTGTGTATTTAACCCTGGGTTTATGGGATCAGTGTGCATTTAACCCTGGGTTTGTGGGGTCCATGTATATTTAAACCTGGCAGGTTTGGGTTTTGGGGTGTATTTAAACCTGGACCTTGTCTTGACCAGGTACCCTAACCCCTGACCCCAACCCTAACCCTGCAGGGGTTCTGCCATGTGTGGTGGCAAATCCCCCATGTGTCCCAGCTGGAATAAAACACACCTGCTTTCCAATTCCTAATTGTGAATCCTTACTCCACACTCAAAGTCTCTCCGGCCTGCCGGCGTTCCTGTGTTTGGGAGCTCTGCCTCCCCGCTGTTCTCCCAGGGAGGTTCCTCCTGCCGGGCTGGCTGTGGCTGCAGGGCTGCTCCACGTTTGGGAATCGCGCTGGGAACACCCGTGGGCGGTGGCTGTGGGGCCGTGGGAAGCCTGGGAAAACACATTTTCTCGGGAATGGCTGTGCTTTTTGTGAGCAGCCGTTCCCCGGGCTTGTGAGGCTGAGCATGCTGGCGGGCTGTGTCACTTCCATGGAGATCCTGCTGTCCCCGTTCCGTGTGTTCTCACCGCGGGTTATCCCGGGAAAGGCTCGCTGTCACGGGGGGAGGAAGGGCTGCAGGAATATGGACAGCAGCTCTGGAGAGTGACGGAGCAGCTCAGCTCAGCTCAGCTCAGCTCAGCTCAGTTCAGCTCAGCTCAGTTCATCTCATCTCAGCTCAGCTCAGCTCAGTTCAGCTCAGCTCAGCTCAGCTCAGCTCAGCTCATCTCGGGCACTCTGGGGTCCCACAGAAGCCGTGGAAAGGGAAATCCCACCCCACAGAGCCCTGGAGCTCTGGATTGCAGCTGGCACTGCTCCAGGGGCGCTGCTTTTCCCTAAGGGATGCTGAAATCTGCTGTGCAGAGCATCAGGGGGAGTTTGGGGTCCCTTCTTGGGGTTTGGAATGGCAAACGGGCTGCCAGAGCTGGGGATCAGAGCAGGGGATGGCAGGAGAGCTGCCACGGGAAGGGGAGCAGCTGCTTGAACAGGGTTTGGATGGAGCTGATCTGGCCCTGGCAGCTTTTCCCAGGGAGCCAGCCTGCCTTTCATCAATCCCTGACCTGGAGAGAGCCTTGGGGTGGCTGTGAACATCTCCAGCTTGTGGTCAGATTAACTGTGGGCTGATTAAACAAACCTGGATGGGAGGGGCACACCAGCTGCTCTTGTGCAGGGCCTGAATCCACCTCCCCTCTGCTCTGGATCCCTTGGAAAGCTGGAAAAGCTGGGAAAAGTTGCAAAATTTCTGCTTAGAATTGATTCTTTGCCAGAATCGCCTTCATTGCCTTTTGCAGAGCCTGGAAACGGCAGAAGGCAGAGGGCTCAGGGGATGAAGTGGCTGCCCCAGAGGCTGCAGGCAGCTGTGCCACACCGGGACAAGAATTCAGTGAGTTGTGGCTGGGGTGTGCCCGGGCTGCCCTCTGAACAGCCCTGCCCGCCTGGGAGCAGCAGCAGCTCCACCAGGATCCTGCAAAGGGCTCCAGGGTCACCCTGCAGAGGGACAGGCAGGGCTGGGGAAAGGGATCAGACACCCCGGCTTGGAAAATGGGACAGAATGTCCCTGCAGAGTCACAGACCCATAGAAACCCGGGATGGGCCAGGCTGGGAGGGACCTCAGAGGGTCCCCGGTGCTCCAGCAGGGCCAGCCCAGAGCTCAGGGCACAGGAATGTGTCCAGGTGCCGCTGGAATGTCCCCAGGGAGGAGAGCCCAGCCCCTCTCTGGCTCTGCACTGCCCAGGGCAGTTCTGCCTCACACCCAGGGGGAATTCCTGGGATCAGCCCCTGCCCGTTCCATTTCAGCCACTGCCCCAGATTGTGCCCTTGTCCCTTTCCCTGTCCCCTGCTGTGTCCCTGTCCCCTGTGCTGTGCCCTTGTCCCTGTACCCTCCTGTGCCCCTGTCCCATTCCCTGTCCCCCATGTTGTGCCTTTGTCCCATTCCCTGTCCTCTGTGCTGTGTCCCTGTCCCATTCCCTGTCCCTGTCCCTGTCCCCTGCTGTGCCCTCATCCTGTTCCCTATCCCCTGTGCTGTGCCCTTGTCCCATTCCCTGTCCCCTGCTGTGCCATCATCCCATTCCTTGTCCCCTGTTGTGTCCCTGTCCCATTCCCTGTCCCCCGTGCTGTGTCCCTGTCCCCCATGCTGTGCCCCTGTCCCACCCTGTGTCCCTGTCCCCCGTGCTGTGTCCCTGTCCCATTCCCTGTCCCCTCCTGTGTCCCTGTCCCATTCCCTGTCCCCTCCTGTGTCCCTGTCCCCTGCTGTGCCCAGCTTCATTGCCAGCACACAGGAACACTCCCTGTCTCTCCTTGGCAGAGGTTGGGCTCTGGCCCAGCACACTCGCAGGAGATGAAGGCACAGAAGGAAGGAATAAATTCTCCTTTGGGGTTTAACTGCTGCTCCAAGGGTGAGAGGAGCTGTCCCTGCTCCAGGCTCTGCTGTCCCCTCGGTATTTCTGTGTGACCCCACGGCAGCAGTGCTGGCGATTTAAGCACAGAGCAGCAAACCCACGTTTGTTTAAGCGTTAAAGCTCCAAGAATTACATTGGAAGAATTACTCTTCCCATTTTCCAAGAATTACATCTCTTAAAGCTTGTTTCCCTTTATTTACCCTTCCCAGAGCACACCTTTGGAGCACATCCCACAGCCATTCCCTGCTCACCCATCTGCCCTCTGGGGTGATCCCAGCAGCACCCAGGGGTGGCCCTGAGAGCTCAGTGCCCTGCTGGGTTCAGCAGGGCCCCACCTGGCCCTCGGGAGGCTCTGCCCACGTGAGGCAGCAGGAAATGATTGCCAGCCTTGGATTTCCAGCTCTGGGAGTGGGGCAGTGTCCCACAGCTCCCTGCACTCCCAGCTCTGTCCCTGTCCTGCCTCTCCCCTCCCTGGGGATGCTGCCAGGTGAACCCAGCAGGGTTTAAAATGAGTTTATCCAGCGATCTCCACAGCTGGAATGGATCCATCATCCTGCAGGGCTCCCAATCCTTGGGGGGACCAGCCCTGTCCCCTCCCCAGGGGCACGAGCCCGCCTGGAGCTGGGGAGCTGCACCTCATTAAAACACACCCGGCACGCCGAGAGCTCTGCCTAATTATTTTTCTGCCTAACATCCATTTTTTCTCACTTTTGTCTATGAAATTCCCCCACAGAGCTCCGTGCTGATGACATTTCATGTGATACCAGACCAAGCACGTTCTCTCAGTCAATACTTTTTAGCTGCTCTTTTTTGTCTCCCAGCGATTTTCTAAGAGTTTGGACAAGGCGAGCTTTTAGGAGTGAAATTAAGCTTTTTGCTGGCTCACACTGAGCCCTTGCCAATATGAAGTAGGTCAGTCTCAATTTGGTTGAATTTCCTTAATTCTCCTAATTGCGTTTGTTCAGAGCAGCTGAGGCTCCCAATTAAAAGTGCCCTCACCCCGTCCAGCAGGAAAAATCTGAGTGAGCGTTTGGAGTCCAGGGAGGAGCAGAACCTCCCCAAACCCTCTCCTGCCATCTGCAGAGACAGAACAACCCCAAAGTGACTCCTCTCTGCAGGGAAATAAAGGTTTCCATGCAAATGGTGTGAGGGGTTCCTCAGCAGCTCAAAGTGAGATAACCAGTTTGGAGATGGAGAAGAATTCCTGCAGGAATGGGGCTGGGACATCAGGAGATGTTACAAACAGCAGTGGCAAAATTCCCTCTCCTGTTTATTCTTTCCCCAGAAATAATTGCTGGTGGACACCCAGCAGAGAGGAACTGGCAGGGATGGCTGTAAGCTCTGTGTGTGTGTGTGTGTGTGCGTGTGTGTGTGTGTGAGTGTGTGTGCACTCCTCGGGCACAGTCCTGGTGAATGTTGCTTCATCCTTTGGGCCTTCAGAGTCTGCACAAAAGTGATTTCTGTTTATTCCTTCAAATTTTGTGTCAGTAGGATGGAGACTGAGCTGGGATTCTCTGAATGAAAGGAGGAAATTTTTAAACCCCGGGCAAAAATTGTCTGGTTTGTTTTTGGTTTTTTTTTTTTTTTTTTTTGGGTTTTTTGTTTGGTTTGGTTTGTTTGGGGCTTTTTTGTTGTTTTTTTTTTTTTGGGGGGGGTCTTTTTTTGGGATTTTTTTGTTGATGTTGTTGTTGTGAAATGCTGGGACAAGGTGGATGTTTGCCAACATCAGGCTTAAAATTATAACAGTCCTGATCATCATTAAATCATAAAGTCACAGAATGGTTTGGGATGGAAGAGATCTCAAACCCCACCCAGTGCCACCCCTGCCATGTCAGGGACACCTCCCACTGTCCCAGGCTGCTCCAACCCCAATGTCCAACCTGGCCTGGGACACTGCCAGGGATGGATCACAACAACAACAACAAAAAAAATCCACAAACAACAAAAAAGATCATTAAAAACCTCCATAAATCAGAACAACAACAAAAAAAATCCATATTATGGTGGTGATTTACATCAACATCTTTCACTTATGGAAGTCAAAGCACTGAAAATTGCAAAATGTTTTATTCCCTTTCCCAGGCAGTGGGGATGATCAGCCCCTGAATGGTTTGGGGTGAGAAGGGGCTTTAAATCCCAGCCTGTTCCAACCCTTTCCATGAGGAATTCTTCCCCTGGAGTGAGGCCAGAGGAGGTGAGTGATGTCCCAATCCCTCTGTGCTGTGGGTGTGACATTGCTCACTGGACAGAGCAGCAGGAACTTTTTCACTCTGCAGGACAAACTCCTCAAGGATTTTCCTGCTGTTGTAGGACGAACTCCTTACCTGGAGATGGATCAGCTCAGGGATCCCTTAAATTCACCCCACCCCGTTTCTGTCCTGGGGCTCCTGTCCTGTCCCTGCAGTGCTCGGGCAGAGGGAGACCAGACACAACAATCAGGGTTTGTTGTGCCAGTGAAGGATAATTCCAGAATTTTTAACCCCACAAGTGTCTGAGTGCAGCACAAAGGGGTGAGGAGTAAAGCTGGGTGAAAACTCAGCAATCCCATGGGAGCGTCTGGCTGGGAGCTGGAATCCAAGGACCTGGAATACAGTGTCACAATTCCCAATTTTCACCCAGTTCCAGCTCCTTCTCTCTCAAATTGCACTTTACAACGGGTTAAATGAGTTTGTTTGTGCCCAGGCAGCTCAGAATTTCTGCTTTTTAAGAGATAATGATCTACAAGCTGCTCGCCAGTCTTTCCTTGCAGAAACTGTTGGAATTTTTGTCCATGTTCAAATAATGTTTCTGGGAGATAACATTGCCTCAGTGAACTTCCCATCTGTAAATCCTCATTCACTGTGTGAAATAATACAAAACATCCCAAACTGCCTTCAATTCTTTCCATCGACCCGAAAGACAAAGAACTGCATGATAATTCCCTTTTTTATTATTATTTTTTTCGCCTTATGTGGGGTGCTGTGTCCTAAACCCAAGGAAAACTCAGATTTTTAGCAGGATTTAATAACTGCACAGGGAATTTTGTACTCGGGCTTGGCCAGAGTGTTTTGGTTGGGGGTAAGAACTGATCCCTGGAGTTTTGTGGGTTTACCTGTAAATCTTTTTTTTTTTAGTAGCAACATCCTGGTTTTGTTTTGAGTACAGAAGTGCCCTTTGGATGAGAGCTGAGCCGTGTTGGGATTCTCTGGCAGCTCCCAGGGTGTTGTTCTTGTGCTCTCCAAGCACTGCTGTGATGATTCCATTGGATGAAATAAACCTGGGAAAGGAAATAAACCTGGGAAAGGAAATAAACCTGGAAAACAAGCAAACCTGGGAAAAGAAATAAACCTGGGAAACGAAATAAACCTGGGAATGGAAATAAACATGGGAAACAAAATTAACCTGGAAAACGAAATAAACCCGGGAAAAGAAATAAACGTGGGAAAGGAAATAAACCTGGGAAACAAAATTAACCTGGGAATGGAAATAAACGTGGGAAACAAAATTAACCTGGGAAACGAAATAAACCTGGGAAACAAAACAAACCTGGGAAAGGAAATAAAACTGGGAATGGAAATAAACGTGGGAAATGAATTAACCTGGGAATGGAAATAAGCCTGGGAAACGAAATAGACGTGGGAAAGGAAATGAACCTGGGAAATAAATGGTTTATTTAAAAAAAACTGGGAAATCCTGGTTTGTCTGGTGCTCAGTGCTGGAGCCTCTGGAGCTGCTGCCCATTCTCCCCAACTTTTCCAGGTTGTTTGTGATCAAATCCAGTTTTTTGCCCCCACACTGTTTTAATTTCTTATTAAATTTCTTAATTTAATTTTCTTTAATTTCTTACTTCACTTGGATAAGCTGCAGCGCACACAGGATCAGAGCACTGGGATGTTAACACTCATTACTGCTCTGGAAAATGGGACATATCCATGGAAAGGCCGGGGGAATTGGGGTTGTTCAGCCTGGAGAAGGCTCCAGGAAGATCTCAGAGGGACCCAAATCCCAATGTCCAACCTGGCCTTGGACACTGCCAGGGATCCAGGGGCAGCCACAGCTGCTCTGGCAATTCCAGCCCAGCCAGGAATTCCCAATTCCCAATCTCCCACCCAAATCTCCCCTTTCCCAGTTTGAAGCCATTCCCTGTGTCCTGTCCCTCCAGCCCTTGTCCCCAGTCCCTCTCCAGCTCTCCTGGAGCCCCATCAGGCCCTGCCAGGGGCTCTGAGCTCTCCCTGGATCCCTCCCTTCCTTGGAAGATCCCGTGGATCATTCAGGCTCTGTGGCTGCTCCTGCCCAGTCTGTGCTGGGGAAATGCAGGTTGGGCTGAAATTCCAGAGAAATTCCTGTCCCAAGGAATCCCCTCAGAAGTGGAGAGAAAAGGAATGGGAAGGGAGGAGGAATGCAGAGGCAGATCCTGCCTGGCCCGGGGTGTGCACAGCTCATCCCTGCTCCGGCCCTGGCTCTGCTCCAGGACCTCTCCTGATGGATAACAAACTGAATTCCTTTGGTTTTAATTCAATAATTGATGGAACTACGAAGTTTCATAGGAATGGAAGCTCTGCTAAAGTAGGTTGAAATCAGCAAAGAGATTAGTTTTAAAAAAAAAAAGAAATCGTATAATTCCCAAACATTGGATTTGAACATTATCAGAATGAAATGTTCCAGACTTTGATTTCTGCAAGTGCTTCATCTCCATCTCCAGCAAATCTCTTTTTATGTGGCAGTGACATTTTCCATATTAAAATTAACACACATTTACCAACAGAGAGAGCTTTAATGGTTAAATAGACCCAATCTGAACCAAACTTTAGAGCAATTGCAATTCCAGAATCTTTTAATTTTCATTGTTTCCCTTTAGAAAGCTCTGTTTTAATTAATGAACATTTCAGCCCCGTTATTTTTATCTGCCTTGGATGCATCTGGAAGCCGATTTTCCCTTGTTTTGGGGCCGGAGCTGCAATCCCCCTCAGCGGGGCTGCACCAGCTCCCAGCCCCTCCCTGCGTCCCTTGGCTGCCCCTCAGCAAACCGGGGAGGGAACCAAGGCTGCCTCGTTCAAAGAACAGCGAAAAAAACGCACATGAAAAACCGAAAAATTAATGGGGAAAATGCAATGGAGATGAAAAACCCGGCAAAGCCTTTGTGTGCGGTTTCCTCAGGGGGAAGGCAACGCCACCTCGGAGAGCTCCTTTCATCCCCCGGGAAGTTCCCGTTTGCATTTGAAGCCTCTCGTGTGCTGTTCCTGCTGTCAGATGCAGGTTTGTGTTTCTGGGGGTTTTTTTATTGTTTGGAGAGGTTTTTGGTTTTTTTTTTTTTTCCCCCACGTTTGTCCTCCAAGAAATAAACTCAAATGAGCAACCTCCACCCAGGGGTGGAGTTCACTGATGCTGTCCTTGAGGAGGGAGGCTTTGACAGGCAAAGAATTCCAGAGACTTTTTCTTCCTTCATCAGCGTGATCCATTCTAAACTCAGTATTTTGAGTGTATTTATTTAAAAAACCAAAAAAAAAACCCGAAAAAAAAAAAAACAAAAAAACCAAAACCCAAAAAAACCCCACCAAAAAACCAAAAACCCAACAGGACAAAAAACCAAAAAAAAATCAAAACAAAAAAACCCCCAACAACACCAAACCCGAAGAAAAAAACCCCACAGCTGCCCTTAAAGGAGCCCCTGATGGTTAAATCCTGGTTAAACCATGGTTAAATCCTGGTTAAATCATGGTTAAGTCATGGTTAAATCCTGGTTAAACCTTGGTTAAATCCTGGTTAAACCTTGGTTAAATCCTGGTTAAACCACGGTTAAATCCTGGTTAAATCACGGTTAAATCCTGGTTAAACCATGGTTAAATCCTGGTTAAACCTTGGTTAAATCCTGGTTTCTGTAACCCCGGGATTATTTGGTTGGAATGAAGTCAGATCTGCCCCCTCATCCCTTTGTGCTGCACTCAGACACTTGTGGGGTTAAAAACTCTGGAATTATCCTTCAGTGGCACAAACCAAAAGTACCTTTGGTTTATTCCGAATATTTGGATTTCGCTGTTATTCAAGCCAGTATTCCAAGGCCAGCTGGTCTGTGCCACTTTGGTCTGACATAGAGATTTTTCTTTTTCCTTGGGTTAACCCTAATTTATATTTTGGACAAATTTAACAGTACCACCATTAATAGTATCATCATTAACAGTACCACCATTAACAGTATCACCATTAATAACAGTACCACCATTAACAGTATCTCCATCTCTACTACATTATCCTATATGGGAAGAGCAATTTTTAAATGGGATCTTTTACCCTCGGCACTATCGCTCATCCCCCGATTATTCACACCCAACTCCGGCTTCTTTTGTTCCTTTAATCAGTTTTTAACACCGGGAGGAAGGAGAAAGGCGAGAAGGAGAAAGGAAACAACGCCTGGGCCTGGCTCTAATGTGGCACCTTTGCATTTGCTAAAATCCAGATAAAGGTTTCCTCCCCTTTATCTGTGTGAGGGGCTCTGGAACCACCGGGATATTTGGGATGGGCGGGATTTGGGGTGTGAGGAGGCTTTGTAACCCCTGGGATATTTGGGGTGTGCAGGATTTGGGGGCTCTGTAACCCCTGGGATATTTGGGTCTCTGTAATCCCTGGGATATTTGGGATGTGCAGGATTTGGGGTTGTGTAACCCCTGGGATATTTGGGGTGTGCAGGATTTGGGGGTTCTGTAACCTCTGGGATATTTGGGGCTCTGTAACCCCTGAGATATTTGGGATGGGCAGGATTTGGGGCTCTGTAACCACTGGGATATTTGGGGCAGGCAGGATTTGGGGGTTCTGTAACCACTGGGATATTTGGGATGTGCAGGATTTGGGGCTCTGTAACCACTGGGATATTTGGGGTGTGCAGGATTTGGGGAGTTTGTAACCCCTGGGATATTTGGGATGTGCAGGATTTGGGGCTCTGTAACCCCTGGGATATTTGGAGCTCTGTAACCCCTGGGATATTTGGGATGTTCTGGATTTGGGGGCTCTGTTCCCAGGTGTCCCTGACCACAGGGAGGCTCAGGATGGGACCTTCCCACCAAACCATCCCCTGATCCTTCATCCCTTCCTGCCATCCCTGGTGCTGCTGCACAGTCTTTGGACAGAAAAGTCACAGTTTGTCTGTAGAAGACAAAAAAAAGTAGAAATTTGTAAAAACAGCCATTTCTGCCAGTTGTTTGTGCGATGTCCCCCATGGCAAGGTAAAATTTTGCTAAAGGTTTTTTTATCCTTTCTTACCGCGACGTGTTTGAAGTTAAAGACACAACTTCAGCCTCCTTCCACCCTCCCCGCTGCCCTGTTTTAATTTCAATGAGCTAAACTAATTTATTCTAGCTGCTAAATGCTGGGCTGCTGGCTCTCGCTGTCACAATCGCAGTGCAGGCAGCGAGAGATTTGATAAATTGCGTGTCACAGGGCCCAGATCAATAAATACAGAAGTGTGTGAAAAATTAAACTGGAGAAGGAGGCTCAGATGCGTTAGGTTTGTATCAAAGGCCGCAGCAATACCTGCAGGCACCGAGGGAGCAACTTCAGCTGCACATTAACTGAAACGTTTTCAGTGCACAAAGCAGCCTCACCAAAATAAAAAGGTTTTCCTGGTAATGTGCTGATTGCGTTAATTTTTAAACAGAATTCTGTTTCGCTGAAATAAAGATGTCTTGTTACCTTTCCTTCAAGTGTATAATTTCTCAGAGACCTGTCATATTAATTTGATGCTGTTTAGTCTTAGATTTGATTATAATGTTTTGGCAGGTGTCAAATGTCATGTGTCAAAGTACTGCAACATTGATCCCACAGGAAACAGGAGCTTTTCGTGTCTGCACAGCTGAGGATTAAATATAAAACACCTCAGGAGAAGGGTGGAGAGCTCTCTCTGAGCGTTGGAGCAGTCTGGCAGGAGGAGATGCCAGATCCCAGCCCCCGGTGCCTCAGAGCAGAGCCTGCCTGGGCTGGGGTTAGTGGTGAAAATCCTGGGGTGGGGTTAGTGGTGAAAATCCTGGTTAACCTGCCTGGGGTGGTGTTAGTGGTGAAAATCCTGGTTAACCTGCCTGGGGTGGTGTTAGTGGTGAAAATCCTGATTGCCCAGGGAGGTGGAGCTCACAGGAACCTGCCTGGAGTGGTGTTAGTGGTGAAAATCCTGGGGTGGTGTTAGTGGTGAAAATCCTGATTTCCTGGGGATGTGGAGCTCATGGGAACCTGCCTGGAGTGGTAAATCTTGATTGCCCAGGGATATGGAGCTCACAGGAACCTGCCTGGAGTGGTGTTAGTGGTGAAAATCCTGATTTCCTGGGCTGTGGAGCTCATGGGAACCTGCCTGGGGTGGGGTTAGTGGAGAAAATCATGGGGTGGTGTTAGTGGTGAAAATCCTGGTTAACCTGCCTGGAGTGGTGTTAATGGTGAAAATCCTGATTGCCCGGGGATGTGGAGCTCACAGGAACCTGCCTGGAGTGGTGGAATTTTCATTTCAGCTCTGAAGGAGGAGAAATGAGCCTCAGTTTCCCAGAGAGAACAGCGCACACAGAAATGCAGAACCCTGCAAGAATTCCCATGAGGAGGGAGAACTTTATTCCATATTCAAACACCTCGAGGTGTCACGGACTCACCCAAAGCCAGCACTTGAGCTGGGCTGCTGCACTTCATCAAACACTTCAGGGAATTGTAATTATTTCCAGTGGGACTTGAACTCCAGGAGTGACCCAGAGTGCTCCTGAGCACTGGGGCTGTCCAAGGAGCCACGTGGGTCCCGGTGTTCCCTTCATTTCCCCAGGTTATTTCATCTCCTTCCCAAGGTATCGCTGTGGGTTCAGGCTGAGTGCAAGGATAACCACATGATAAATGAATATATTCATGTGAGCCCAGAAATAATCTCATCTCTCACAGAGCCAATATTTTCATGGCAAGGAAGGAAATAAAATACATATATTTGCTATCCAAACCCAACAGCACAAATCCTAACGCGCCCAAAACAATTCTAATTCAATTATGCAAAAAAGGCTCCTAACCTTAATAACAAATCATTATCTGGAGAAAATCTGAATTGGCTTTTGCGGTGTCAAAATATGGATTTCTTTTCATAGCAAGCAAAATGCAACAAGGGGACATGCAAAATGTGTCTGGTAAATTAAAAATCTGTTATTAGAAGTCGCAGACAGGAGCTGGGAGAAGCCATGCAGTTAAAAAATCTGTTTTCTTGATGAATAAATACCAGTTTACCCTCTCCCTCTGTCTTTCATGGTGCCCTTCTTCCCTCCTCCTCCCTCTCAGCTCCCTTCCCACTCAGCTTCTCGCTACATAATTAACTTTTGGAGTTTAATTTTTCTCCTGGTTCTGGAAGAATGAGCTGTTCAGGACACAATTCACATTTTCTGCACTGTGCAGGGACTGTTTGGGAGAAGATCAGGCAGGATCTGTGTGGGAACCAGAGGCTCTACAGATGAAATTGCTGCTGCCTCATCCTCCAAATCCCCCCTGGCTGTGGCCTCGGCCCTTCAGAGTCAGAGCTTTGTAACCTATGATGGATTTACAGCCCGGGACTGTTCTCATTTCCAGCCAGGAGCTGCCACAGGGACCTGCCCAGGGCCACCAGGGACAGGGCCAGCACCTCCTGGGACAGGGACAGGGCACTGAGGGGACAGTCCTGTCAAAGGGACCCCAAACCCCACCCAGTGCCACCCCTGCCATGGCAGGGACACCTCCCACTGTCCCAATGTCCAACCTGGCCTTGGGCACTGCCAGGGATCCAGGGGCAGCCACAGCTGCTCTGGCAATTCCAGCCCAGCCAGGAATTCCCAATTCCCAATCTCCCACCCAAATCTCCCCTTTCCCAGTTGGAAGCCATTCCCTGTGTCCTGTCCCTCCAGCCCTTGTCCCCAGTCCCTCTCCAGCTCTCCTGGAGCCCCTTCAGGCCCTGCCAGGGGCTCTGAGCTCTCCCTGGAGCTTCTCCTCTCCAGGAGAACATTCCCAGCTCTCCCTGGATCCTTCCCCTCTCCAGGAGAACATTCCCAGCTCTCCCTGGATCCTTCTCCTCTCCAGCTTCTCCTCTCCAGCTCTCCCAGCCTGGTTGCAGCCCTGGAGCAGATCCCTGGGTTCCTCTGGATTCCCCTATCCCAGGGAAGATCCCGGGGCTGGGAGCAGCTTTGGCACAGGGACTGGAAAGGTCGGGATTGCAGCACCTCCTCCGAAAGGGAAAAGGAGAATTCTGGAAACCCTCACCTCCGAGGAGAGCTTTGGGATGCTGAGTGCCAGGGAGTTCCAAAGGACGTGGTTAATGGTCTTCAGCAGCATCAAAGGCTGACAAGGAACATTAAACAATCCATTTTCTGTGCTCACCACAGACAGGGCAGCTCCAGCAAAGGCAAACCGGGCTGGAGGCGTTCAGGGGAAGGTTCTGGAGCTGGGATGCAGCAGGAATTTTCTCCCTTGGGAGAGGAACCGTGGGGAGGCTCTCCATGGTTGGGGCCTGCAGGCACAGCCCTGCCTGGGAGCAGAAGGAAAAGGACAATTCCCATTCCCAGGAGGAACCCACAGCTGTTCCCACAGGGGAGGTCTCTGATCCGTGCCCTTCTGCTCAGCTGAAGGAACAGAACCCTTCTGAGCAGTTGGAACACAGAATTTTTAATTGCAGAGTGCCCTGTGTAAAGATTATTTTCAGGGAAAAAAAAAAAAAAAAAAGAAGTGACGAACGCAATTAAATAAATTCAAATAAAACTTCAGTGCCAGGCCCCGGGGTCCTTTGATTTATTAATGTAACACTGCTCAGGCACAGCCTGCGAGTGAGCAGGGCTTTGTTGGAACGATTCCTTTGTAACTTTGGGACAGCTCTGCACAGCTCCCACACCTTTGGGAACCACAGAGCTGCTCCGGGCCAGGCTGAGCTTGGAGTTGGGGGCTTGGGACACCCACAGACCCCAAACGGGCCCCCTAAGTGTGGGGGGGACCTCAGAACAACCCAAACCCCCCTCGTTTGGTGAATCACCTCAGGGAAGGGTTTCTTACTAGAAAAATGAATTTACCAATTTTTCCTCTTCTTTAAAACAAATAACTGGAAGTATTGCCAAAGCCCTTGGTTACACATTGTTCTGTTCATTTATGAATTTATTTTCTGCAGCCGAGGCGTGTGGCCAGAACAATCCAGGTGACTTGTAAAGCTCCAGCTTTAGCTGAGCCCTGCCAGAGTGGCATTGTTGGGTGGGGAAAGCTTTCCAGGAGGGCACAGGGAACGGATATTCCTGTCTGGGCAGGCAGAGTTCCCGCAGGTGAACATTTCCCAGGCACTGAACGAGAGGCTCTGAGTGCCTCTGCTGTCCCAGCAGTGCTCCTCGGGGAGGCTCTGTGCAAGGTTTGTTACCCAGCCCCTGCCCACGTTCAAGGTGATGGCACTCACTGAGGTGAGCAGCTTCTCCTCTGGCCTGGGGTGCATCTCCTGGGCACCATTTCCATTTTGTCACCCTGAATTTTCCAGCCTTCTGACTGTTCTCATATTGGAGTCAGAGTTCTCACTTTCTCACGTATCTTTCACATAAACAATCCTTGTTTTCACAACTACTGTCATTGTTTACAAACTTTGTAGTAGGAGGAGAACCTTGATTGACCAACACTGTTGAGAGGTGGGGATTCCACCTTCCAATCCACAGTCACTTTTCTAAAACTATAAATGATGAAGTTTCAAAATAAACCGCCCTTCTTTGGAGCTTCTCCTCGTCCTTGCTGAAAAGCTTCAGTCTCCATCAGTCTCCTTCAGTCTCCATGTTGTCATTTCATGTCTTATGGTGACACCGTTTGGGTTTTTCCTCATGTCAAGGTGTGAAGGAAAACGTATGAAATTATGGCTCACATTAATTCATGAAGAGCCTCAAATCAGTGATGCCTTTTATTGTTCAGCTGCTGGAAGTGCCTCCATGGGAGGGTGTTGCTATTTTTTTATTAAATCAAGGTGTTTGTATGGAATTGCAGGAGGTGCTGCAGCAAACATGTGCTGGTGCTGCTCTGGCTCCACTTCCAGGGTCAGAACTCACAGCCATGGACAAAACTCATGGGGTGCCTCCATCCCACACACCAAACTCACCCCACACGTGGCACACCCCACACACATCCCCGTTCCCTCTGCATCCATGGGGACAGGCGCCACCTCTTCTTCCCGTGTTCCTGCCTCCCACAGTGTGGGATTATCCCTTTTCTGACCCACAGACAGAGGTGTTTTAAAGACTTTTATTCCATTTTCAGTCTCATGTGAAGGGTGAGGCAGTGCAGGTGTTACAATTCAGGCCATCACAATCAGAACCCAAACTATTTCCTAATTCCAATCCATGATAAGCGTTTCTTGGCCTATCAGCTTTTGCCACATCATGCTGTAAATGCCTTAAAGCCAATCATAATTAAAATACCCACGTGGGTCTCGCTCCAACGCACCTTTCATAATTCCACTTCTCAAAAATATCTAATTTATTTGCGAGGTCATCCTTTGAAACTTGTCTCCAGTTCCATTTCTCTCTCAGCAATGTCTGTCCCATCCCGTGGCATTCCTAACTCAGCACATTTTATCTCAGAGTTTGCACACAGATACTCTGTGAGCTTCTGTCAGGCTTTGGGAATTCCCTACAAATCCATTCCCCACAAATTCCAGCAGCAGCAATGCTGGAATGGGTCCAGTTCTGTGTCCTGGCCCCTCTGAGCTGCTCCAGCCTGCTGGAAATGCTGCATCCCAACGAGGAACCGCTCTGGCCATCCCTGGCACAGGGACAAGTGACATTTCCTGATCCTCAGGGGAGGGAATGCTCTCAGGGAATGGTATCAGGGAATGTTCTCAGGGAATGCTCTCATGGAATGCTCTCAGGGAATGTTCTCAGGGAATGTTCTCAGGGAATGTTCTTAGGGAATGTTCTCATGGAATGTTCTCAGGGAATGTTCTCATGGAATGTTCTCAGGGAATGTTCTTAGGGAATGTTATCATGGAATGTTCTCAGGGAATGTTCTCATGGAATGTTCTCACGGAATGTTCTCAGGGAATGTTCTCAGGCTGTTCTCAGGGAATGTTCTCAGGGAATGTTCTCAGGGAATGTTCTCAGGGAATGGCAGCCCTGTTCTCCCTGTAAGCTCAGCCAGGGAAAAGGAGAAGACAAAATGTGGTTTGTGTTGGAACAAACCCACCAGGATCCTTTACAGCTGAGCTGTTGGCAGAGCTCAAACCCAAACCCTTGAGGTTTAAAACCACGGGAAGCAGATCCCTAAGGGAAAGGCTCACAGAGCTTGGAGAGGAACCTGGAACTCATCACGGAGAAAGAAAGGGAAAAGTAGCAAAGTGCCAGGACTCAAAAAAAGCAAACAGAGGAAGAGAAGAACACTAAAGAAGGAATAAATCAGCTCAGTGCTAAGCACGAGCTCTTCCTTCCGAATTTCTCAAGACCAAATATTTTACAAAGACCTTCAAAATTCCCGTAATCTTTCCAGTGCCAACCTCCTCTGCCATAATTTACCCCAGTCACACGGACGAGCTGCTGTACTGATTTCCCTCTGCCTCGCTATCAATAGCTCAACTTTTGGCAATTAACTAATTATAGAGAAAATTAACCTGCTCACCTGCAAGGAACAGAGCACTTCAGACCTGAGTCACTGCCATCATTGTGTTTTCTGAGGGAATTGTGCTGTGAGGATTAAATGGAGCTGGCGGGGGCAGAGGCAGTTCCAGGGAACAATTAACGAGTGAGTCTCCAGCTCCTCTCCTGGCATTCCCAGTGCAGCTGCTGGTGCCCAGCCGGGCGTGCCCTGGGCAGTGAGCAGCAGGCACGGCACGAGGAGATTCCAAAGTCCTTGAAACCATGAAAACCAATCTTTGTGTGCCTGGGAGGATGTTCCTGCTCAGCCCCTGGCTGCTGGGATCAGAAGCCAGGGAAAAATGGGGATCAGTAAAACAAAGCACTGGCGAAGGCCTTTTTTATGTTTTGGGAATGAATTCACAGCTCTGTTTTAGCTTGGGATGAGCAGCAGCTCCTGCGAGGCTGTGCTGTGCCTGTGACCACAATTCCAGGGAAAGGGGGACAGGGAACCCAACAATCCCACCCTGTGACCACAATTCCAGGGAAAGGGGGACAGGGAACCCCAACAATCCCACCCTGTGACCACAATTCCAGGGAAAGGGGGACAGGACACCCCAACAATCCCACCCTCCAAACACTCCATGAGCTCTGGCTGCCTTGGGGCCAGCACAAGGATAAACCCCAGTGTCCTCTGGAAGGAGCTGTGACAGGAAAACTGAGTTGGATCTCTTGGAGAAATCAACTTTCCCAAAAAACCCCAGCACCCCAGATTCCCAGTGCTGGAACACTGCTGGAGCAGCTGATTTGCCCCTGGAGATCACAGCCCAATTCACTGAAATATCCAGACTTGGATTTCCAAGCCAAAAGCACCAAACAATGTCCATCTCTGCAAAGCCTAAATAAAATGCTCATTTTTTACAGAAAGGAACAGACTCCAAGCTGAACTTTTTTTTTTTTTTCTGGATTGTTTGTGTTTTTTGAGGTTTTTGAGAAGAATCCCCAAAACCCAAAGCAAACCCGAAGCAGCTCCTTGGCAGAGCTGTCACAGGACAGCAGGAGCAAAGGCTGGCACAGCACTGGGATGGCACTGCAGGAACAGCTGAGGGGGCCCAACGCCCACTCTGGGCTGGATCCAGTCCCTCTGTGCAGGTTCCTGGGCATCCACAACCACATTCCATCTTCTGTCCTGCCACATGCAACCCGTGCAATAGGATATTGGGATTTAGGAATTCATTTCCAAGAAGAGGCTGACACTCCAATGCAGAACCAGCTGCATTATTTTATTACCTGGATTCCCATTGCCTTCCGCAGCTCTGCCATTCCCCAGCCACTGATCCCCATCCCAAATCCCCATTTCTTGGACCTGGACTGGTGGGAATGGTGTCACTGATGGGAATGGTGTCACTGATGGGAATGGTGTCCCTGATGGAAATGGTGTCACTGATGGGAATGGTGTCACTGATGGGAATGGTGTCACTGATGGGAATGGTGTCTGTGATGGAAATGGTGTCACTGATGGGAATGGTGTCACTGATGGGAATGGTGTCACTGATGGAAATGGTGTCTGTGATGGAAATGGTGTCTCTGGCTGGAAATTGTGTCTCTGGATGGAAATTGTATCTCTGCAGTGCCATATCTGCCTGCCTGCACCACATCCCCTTTGCTGCTGGGTAAAATGAGACCTGTGGAGAGAAATGGGGACCATATTCCTCCCTGGGATGTCTCTGGGTGAGAGCTCAGTTTGAGAAGCTCCCTCAGCACACACGGAGAGCTTTTCCTTCCCTTCTCACAGGTTTGGGAGCTCTGCAGTGCCCCAGCCCTGCTGGACACGTGTAAAACACTCCACTCCCCGTGACATTTTTATGTCACATATTCCCCCCTCCAACCCCCCTCCCCTCACTTCAGTCCTATGGGAAAAAAGAGCTTTTCCCTAACGGGCCAGAGCAAAGCAGCTCAGTGTTTTCAAGGTCCTTTCAAGTGTTGCTTGTTTTATAAATGTCTCTGGATGTAATGCTTTTCTTTCTTGCTTGGAGAAATCCCACGGAGGAAATTTTTTAGTCAGTGATGAGCTTGACACTCTCTGCTGGGTATTTTGGAGGCGCCTTGGAGGAGCTGTTCCAGCGTGGAGCAGGAAGATGTATTAATTCCAACCTCCAGGAACAAATGCTTCCCACAAAGGTCACATTGCTGCGAGTCAGGACATTCCCAGCCCCATCTCACCGAGCTGCTCTGAGCTGCCTGCAGTCACGTTCGTCCCTGCCTTAAATCAAAACCAAATTTCCTTTGCAGCCCCACTTTGTGCAGCAGCTCTGGGGGAGGTTCTGGGATGTGACCAAGGGACCCACGAGGGCCAGCAGCCCCTCTCCCAGCAAGGGAAAGAGTCCCAGTGTCACCGGCAGCTGCTTATTCCTCTCCTGGTGTGTCCCCTCAGGGCTCCCCTGTCACCCTGTCCCAGATTTCCCAGTCCAGCCTCCCTGGGAGCCTTAACTCCCCTGAGGAGCTGCCCTGAGAATTCCAACAGCTCCTCGACCTCTTTGGGAGCAGCTCCTGCTGCCAGTTCTTCTCCCCCAGGGAATGGGGACAAACCCCTCATCATGCACTGTTCATCCCAGGGAGTGGGGACAAACCCCAGGGAATGGGGACAAACCCCAGGGAATGGGGACAAACCTCTCACTGGGGCATTGTTCACCCCAGGAAAGGGGACAAACCCCAGGGAATGGGGACAAACCCCAGGGAATGGGACAAACCCCTCCCTGGTGCACTGTTCATCCCAGGGAATGGGGACAAACCCCAGGGAATGGGGACAGACCCCAGGGAACGGGAACAAACCCCTCACTGGGGCATTGTTCACCCCGGGAAATGGGACAAACACCAGGGAATGGGAACAAACCCCCCTCGTGCATTGTTCACCCCAGGAAAGGGGACAAACCCCTCCCTGGTGCACTGTTCACCCCAGGAAAGGGGGCGTTTGGCAGGCACCTCCTGGGCCTCAGCCCCATCTGAGCTCTGGATTCATGGGACATTTCCAGAAAATGTCTGCATTTCCATCTCAGTCTGTTCTCAGGTGCCTGCACAACTCCCTGAGCCAGGATTTCTGTCACCAGCTCTTTTAGAAATAACACATCTTCATGCGTCCCAGGAATTATTTTATGTCTGATATCAAATTAGGAGTTAATTCTGAGGCAGGTGATGGCTTCCCACTCCAAATCTCCTCATCACTGTCACCTCCCCGCCGTCCCGCTGTCCTGAGGGCTGGTTAGACACTGATCGGTATTAGCACTGTCCTTTGTTTGCCATCTCCATCCTGACAGTCCCTCCAAGCCACGTCCAGCTCCTGTCAGCGCCTGTCACATTCCTGCCTTGTGGATCACACCTACACACTCACCTCGGAGCGGAGAGCTCGGCGCTTGGAACTTTTCCTGAGTAATCCTATTAACCCCCTTGGGTCGGTGATCTCCTCTCGGTGCAGAGATAAAGCCAGACAGCCCCGGGAGTTAATCCCGGTGTTCCCGGCGGCTGTCAGAGCTGTAATCCCTGCGGAGAGGGGCCCGGAGCAGCTCCGTGTGCCTGCTGCTTTCCATAATCCCTGCTGCCTCCCCAGTCCTGCATTAACCGGGGCTGACACTGCCGGGGCTGCGGGGCTCACCCCTCTGCCTGCCGGAATATCCCGGGATACGCAGCTCCAGGATCCCGGGGGGGCTCTGTCCCCACCCGGCTGCTCCAGGAATCCCACGGGCAGGAATTGTGATTTACTCCCCTCCTGGAGGAGGAAGGATTGGAGAATTCTTCTCCACCCTGGTTATCCCAGAGGTTCCCTCCTGCCCTCCTCAGGAGCAGAGATGGGACATGGACAATTCCTGCTGCCCTGGGCTGGGATTGAGGGACTCTGCTCCCAGAGCAAGGGTTTGTCCCGAGAGCTCCTGGGGTTTTATCCCTGAAATCCCATCAGCCTAAAGATTCCCTTCTCCTGGTCTGCAGCTCTGCCAGTGCTGCACCATTTGTTGGGTGTTCACCTGCCTTCCCCAAATTCCTGTGTGAGGCTGGAGCCCCTCTGGAGCCAGGCTGGGAGAGCTGGGAATGTTCCCCTGGAGAGGAGAAGCTCCAGGGAGAGCTGAGGGTGCCTAAAGGAGCTCCAGGAGAGCTGGAGAGGGACTGGGGACAAGGGCTGGAGGGACAGGACACAGGGAATGGCTTCAAACTGGGAAAGGGGAGATTTGGGTGGGAGATTGGGAATTGGGAATTCCTGGCTGGGCTGGAATTGCCAGAGCAGCTGTGGCTGCCCCTGGATCCCTGGCAGTGCCCAAGGCCAGGTTGGACATTGGGACAGTGGGAGGTGTCCCTGCCATGGCAGGGGTGGCTCTGGGTGGGATTTGGGGTCTCTCCCACCCCAAACCAGTCTGGGATATCCACAGCCCAGCTCAGGCTGGCCCTGGGCTCTTTAGGAGGAGTCCCTTGGTCTGACAAACCTCTGCAGATCCCTCCTGGTTTTTTGGGAATGAACATTCCAAACTTTCCCCCAAGCACCATTTCCAGGCAGGATTGTCACCCCCCACCCATCCTGTGACGTTCCCAGTGCTTCCCCCTGGAACTGGGATGATTTATCCGTGCCCACGCTGCTCCCCCTTGCCTGGCAGAGCCCCGGTGCTGCTGTTGAAGCCACATCAGCTGGGCCTTCATTAGGAATCACAGGATCATCACAGCCCTTGGAAGAAAGGAGCTGGGTTTGATGGGATTCATTAAAACCGAGCTGTTCCCGGTTTATCCTGCTGACTTCCTTCTCTGCTCTCCTCTGAAGCAAAACTAATTTCCCTGATTTCACCTCCTGGTTGTGTCTCTCACTGAAGTTCTGGGTAACCCTGACCCTCTCCCTGTTTGCTGGGACTTTCCATCCCCACTGGTGCAAAGCAGAGATTTGTGATTATTGCCTGTAACCACCAAGAATTTTGAGATTTTCCCACAATTTTTTTTGTTCCTGTCCATTTTTCCCTCTATTTTAAGAAGAGGCAGAGGAACAACCACTTTTTTGTCCTGTTAATTAAATTATCCTCCTGTTCAGTGATTTTGTTACCAATTAATCTCCCAGTCACCTTCTGCTGGAGGGTTCCTTTCTCCTTTGGACCCCAAACTGCAGAAGCTTTGCTGATCTTGCCTTTCCTGTGGTTATTGTGCCCCAATTTTTGGGATTCTGGTTATTCATATCCATTGCATTTTTCCCCATGAATTATCTGATTCTCTGATTTCCATGTGGCTTCCTCAGTGTGTGAAGTCCAAGAAAAATGTCCCTGCCCTGTCCTCTGCTGAAGTTCCTTTGTTTTGGGATGGGATTCCTCCTTCCAGTGCTGGGATCTGAATGGGTTTTGCCTATGGATTTGGGAAGGTTCCTTTCAACAGACTTTTAATTTATTTGTAACAAGTCTAGAGAGTGTGAGGTGATGGGGATTGTCAGGAATGGAGCTTCCACCCCAAACTCCCTCCCCTCCTGCCCAGTGAGCAATCAGCAGCTGTGTGACACCGTCAGAACAGACAATTCCCAGAAGGAAAAGCTTCAGGAAGGTCAGGAAAGAGCCAGGAGCCAACACGGATCAAACTGAGCAGCAAATTTCCAGTGCTGCTCTGTTCTGGAACCCAGGAACTGTGAAGGGCTGGGAGATGAGCTCCATGAGGCCTCTGGGGGTTCCTGTGATTCCCTGATCCTTGCTGGGGGTTTCTGTGATTCCCTGATCCCTGCTGGGTGCATTTCCCTTCACATTTGGGTTCCTGTGACTCCCTGATCCCTGCTGGGGGTTCCTGTGATTCCCTGATCCCTGCTGGGGGTTCCTGTGATTCCCTGATCCCTGCTGGGTGCATTTCCCATTGGGGTTCCTGTGATTCCCTGATCCCTGCTGGGTGCATTTCCCATTGGGGTTCCTGTGATTCCCTGATCCCTGCTGGGTGCATTTCCCCTCACCCTGGGGTTCCTGTGATTCCCTGATCCCTGCTGGGTGCATTTCCCCTCACATTTGGGTTCCTGACTCCCTGATCTTTGCTGGGTGCATTTCCCATTGGGGTTCCTGTGATTCCCTGATCCCAACTGGGTGCATTTCCCCCTCCCAGCTCCTGCAGGGCCGCTCTGCCCTGCCCTGCTGAGCCCCTCCTGCACAGACTCGCTGCAGTTCAAGCCGGGGGCAGTGTCTGCTGCCACCGAACCAGACAGATTTCCTGACAGAGCCGAGGATTGTTGACTTTTACAGCAGGGAAGCCAAAGCCGTGTTTGCCGTGGATTTCAGCAATGAACCCATCAGCCTGTGGTACCTAACGAGGTTACAGCGGGTATTTATGGTTTGAGTCTCTGCTAAACCAAGCACAGAGAACCTTAGGCAAGAAGTGTCATGCTCTGATTTGGCACAAAGCAGTCAAAATAACTGTGCGAGAAATCGGAGCTTAAACGCCGAAAAACCTCTGCTAAAGAAGAAATCGATACAAAGCAGCCTAATTCCTCCTTTGTGACTGGGTTTGCTGCTGCTGTGCCGGGGCTGCGCGTGGTTAATCCCACTCAGCCCTGCCCCCAGGGGCTCCGGGGTGCTGCCCTCGGTCATGTCCCTGCAGCAGCTCCAGGGAAAGGAGAGGCCCCGTGCTGTGCCCGTGTGTCACCTGTCACCCACGGACAGCGGGACACGGCTGTGGGGCCCGAAGGTCTGAGTGGGAAAGGAGAGGCCCCGTGCTGTGTCTGTCACCTGTCACCCACCTGGCTCCCAGCTGGAATTCTGTGTCCTCAGGAGCTCACAAAGAACACAGACCCGCCACAGTTCCAGGGAGCTGCTCCAGCAGGACACGGCTGTGGGGCCCAAAAGTCTGAGTGGGAAAGGAGAGGCCCCGTGCTGTGCCCGTGTGTCACCTGTCACCCACGGACAGCGGGACACGGCTGTGGGGCCCGAAGGTCTGAGTGGGGAAAGGAGAGGCCCCGTGCTGTGTGTGTGTGTCACCCGTCACCCACGGACAGAGGGACACGGCTGTGGGGCCGAAGGTCTGAGTGCAGGGGCTGGAACACGCACGGCCACCCCAAATAATGGTCCGTGAATCTGCAGCCAGGAGAGAGGGGAGCCTTGGGGGGGACAATTGGAACAGAACTGGGCTGTGACACCGAGCTGCACCTGCCCACAGCCAGCAGAGGGAATTCCCAAAGCAGGAATTCCCAACTGCAGGAATTTCCAACTGCAGGAATTCCCAGCAGCAGGAATTCCCAACTGAAGGAATTCCCAACTGCAGGAATTTCCTAACTGCAGGAATTTCCAGCTGCAGGAGCTCCCAGCAGCAGGAATTCCCAACTGCAGGAATTCCTAACAGCAGGAATTCCCAGCAGCAGGAATTCTCAACTGCAGGAATTCCCAACTGCAGGAATTCCCAGCAGATGGAATTCCCAGCAGCAGGAATTCCCAACTGCAGGAATTTCCAGCAGTAGAAATTCCCAGCAGAAGAAATTCTCAACTGCAGGAATTTCCAACTGCAGGAGCTCCCAGCAGCAGGAATTCCCATCAGCAGGAATTCCTCTGCTCCCGGGGAGTGCCAGGGATGCTGTTTTCCCTCCAGGAGGAGGGAGGTTCAAGCCCAGCTGCTGGCAGGGGTGAGGTGGAGGCTCCCAGCTGGAATTCTGTGTCCTCAGGAGCTCACAAAGAGCACAGACCTGCCACAGTTCCAGGGAGCTGCTCCAGGCCTGGAGCCAGGCTGGGAGAGCTGGGAATGTTCCCTGGGAGAGGGGAAAGCTCCAGGGAGAGCTCAGAGCCCCTGGCAGGGCCTGAAGGGGCTCCAGGAGAGCTGGAGAGGGACTGGGGACAAGGGCTGGAGGGACAGGACACAGGGAATGGCTTCAAACTGGGAAAGGGGAGATTTGGGTGGGAGATTGGGAATTGGGAATTCCTGGCTGGGCTGGAATTGCCAGAGCAGCTGTGGCTGCCCCTGGATCCCTGGCAGTGCCCAAGGCCAGGTTGGACATTGGGACAGTGGGAGGTGTCCCTGCCATGGCTGGGGTGGCACTGGGGGGGATTTGGGGTCCTTCCCACCCAAACCAGTCTGGGATTCTGGGATGATCTGAAGGTGCCCTAAACAGAGGAGCCACTCATGTACCCAGGGCTGGAATTCATTTTTCTGTTGAGGGATGCAATGAGAGACCCAGAAAAATGAATTTGGGTATCCCCAAAGTCAAACCCCTCTGGTCTCAGCAGCGTGGGGGGAGCAGGAGGGTGAAAAACCTCGGGAAAAAAGGAGAGGAGAGGAGAGGAGAGGAGAGGAGAGGAGAGGAGAGGAGAGGAGAGGAGAGGAGAGGAGAGGAGAGGAGAGGAGAGGAGAGGAGAGGAGAGGAGAGGAGAGGAGAGGAGAGGAGAGGAGAGGAGAGGAGAGGAGAGGAGAGGAGAGGAGAGGAGAGGAGAGGAGAGGAGAGGAGAGGAGAGGAGAGGAGAGGAGAGGAGAGGAGAGGAGAGGAGAGGAGAGGAGAGGAGAGGAGAGGAGAGGAGAGGAGAGGAGAGGAGAGGAGAGGAGAGGAGAGGAGAGGAGAGGAGAGGAGAGGAGAGGAGAGGAGAGGAGAGGAGAGGAGAGGACTGGCAGCTCCTCCAAGAAACCACATTACAGCTACAGCAGCAAAGCAGCTTTTGGTGGGAGAGAGATGAAAAAAGAACAAGATATATTGAAAAAGGCCAGTGGAGAATGAAGTAATAAAATGTAGCCTGAAAATCACCTTTACCTCCAGTTCTGAAGAACTGAAAGGTGATGAGTAGATCTGTCAAAATATTTGTAATGGAAAAGTCGTGATTTATGAGGTTTGGGCTTTCATTGTTTTTCTCAATTTTTTATAGAAGTGAAAACAAAATTTGGCGGGGGAAGATTTTGATTTTCCCGTTTCTATTTTTTTTTTTTAATTAAAAAGGATGGGGAGAAATGAACATTGCTGATGGACTGTGGTTTTCAAACACGAGAAAAAAGCTGTATTTTTTAAATTCCTGTTAAAAGTGGGGAAAAGCTGCAGTGAGGAGGTGAGAGAGCAAGCAGGAGTGGATGCCTTCCCTGCCTGTACAATGTGAGCTGGCTTTGTGTCAAGGAAAAAATAACACATCTTTCCTGCAGGAGAGGGCTTGGCTACTGGGGGAAAATCTCCTCTTCCAGCTGCCTCTATTCAAAGAGAATTTGGCCGCTGCAGATTAATTGCATTAATTGCAAGCTTTCACCCCCTTCCTGTTCCCTGGGGCAGGGAACCTGGAATTGCTTCTCCTGCAAAGGCCACGTGGGGCTGGTGAGCTCACCCCGCTCCCTGAGGACATTTTCTACCCCTGGTCAATGAGAGATGCTGATATAAAATCTTTCAGGATATCGTGGAGATTCCTGTTTGTTCCTCACGGGGTTCATTTGTTGTCACCCTTGCCCCCTGCGGGGCTGGCACTGCCATAGCTGGAGGTTCACAGGAGTGTCACCTGTCACCCCTTCAGTTCCTTGGTGTTCACAAATGGGAACCTGAGCCCCCGTGGCGCTCGGCAGCGTCCCAGAAATCACAAAATCCTGGAATATCCTGAGCTGGGAGGGACCCACAGGGATCATCCCAACCCCTGTCCCTGCCCAGAGCCCCCAACAATCCCAGCCTGGACATCCCTGGCAGCGCTGCCCAAAGGCTCCTGGAGCTCTGGGGCCGTGCCCATTCCCTGGGGAGCTTTTCCAGTGCTTATCCCACCCTCTGGGGGAAGAACCTTTCCCAAAATCCAACCCAACCCTCCCCTGGCCCAGCCCCAGCCCTTCCCTGGTGCTGTCCCTGTCCCAGAGCAGAGGTGGGAGCTGCCCTGGGGAGGATCTCCGGATCCTTTGTCCATGTGAACATCACGGAGGGGTAAAAGCTGACCAAAATCCCCTGGATGGGGTTTGCACCCCGCTCCCGGCCAGGCAGGACCCCCAGATCCCCCCCAGTGTCCCCAGGGCTGGGGATGGAGCACTGCGGGATGGAGGCTGGGAGGTGCCCAGCATCCCAGTCCGGAGAGCCCTGGGAGAGGCTGGAATGGCTCAGAACATCCCATAATACTCACAGGGACAGGTGAGAGCAGGAGCTGCTCTGTGCTGGAAGCTCCTTTGTAAAGCCAAGGCACGAAGGGAAGGGGATGTGAGTGAGGGGGGAGCTGGAACAACTGCTGGGAATTCTTGCTGCTGGGAATTCCTGTAGTTGGGAATTCCTGCTGCTGGGAATTCCTGCAGTTGGGAATTCCTGCTGCTGGGAATTCCTGTAGTTGGGAATTCCTGCTGCTGGGAATTCCTGCTGCTGGGAGCTCCTGCAGTTGGGAATTCCTGCTGCTGGGAATTCCTGCTGTTGGGAATTCCTGTAGTTGGGAATTCCTGCTGCTGGGAATTCCTGCAGTTGGGAATTCCTGTAGTTGGGAATTCCTGCAGTTGGGAATTCCTGCTGTTGGGAATTCCTACAGTTCAGGGCTCTGCTCTGGGATGTGGCTCCTGCCGGGCTGAGAGGCAGCGTCCCTGGCTGCCGGTGGGATTTGTCAGCACATCTGTGACCTGCAGATCATGGAATTCCCCCTCCTCAGCCTCCTCAGGCTGCCCCTTGCACGGAGCTGTGCTGAGGGGAGGATTCAGCTCCTGAGAATAAATAATAAATGGATGTGATTCATGCTAACTAAATTGTAATTATATTAATATTTTAGAAAATAATTGTTATAAAGTAAAAAAAGGAAAAGTGTAAGTAATTAGTGTCACAGAACACTAATTTTCTCCTTTTGCAGATGTTACGTGGGAAAGTGGGACACAGGATGGAGTGAGGTAAGTAATCCTCTAAAATTGGAGGATTGGCCTTGAGATGGACAAATTTGGGATGAGTCCAGGTATGGAACCTGAGCTGTGCCTTTAACAGGGTTTGTTTTTGGAGCAATGCTCAGTTCTATAACGCAGTGCTCGGTGTGCACACACAATTAGTGGGGCTGTTCAAAGGGCAGTGACGAGGATGAGGAGGAGCCTTCATCCCAAAGAGCACCAAAGGAGGCAGAAAACCCCCGAGCAACAAGGGAAGCGTGGGCCATGGAGAACAGTGACATAGACTTTCCAGAACGGAAAATAGGAGGAGATTTACTGGAAATATTGATGAATATGAGTGAGCACATCGTGTGTGAGTTTTGTTTGAGGTAATCCTGCTCGGTATGGTCAGTTTTTCTTATGTGTTATCTAAACCTAAATTATACTCAATTAATCCCTGCCAAGCTTTATATTTTATTTCATCTCAATTATTTCATCTCAATTAAAATTGCTGCTAAAATTTAACTTTGTGATTTGTTGGATTGCACATACAGCTCTCCATTTATAACAGAACCACCGCTGCACAGGGATCCGGCCTTCAGAGCTGCTCCATCCCCTCCTGGCTCAGCTGTCCCCGGCCCTGGGATGGGGCTGCATTCCCGGCCCTGGGATGGGGCTGCATTCCCGGCCGTGGGATAGGGCTGCATTCCCGGCCATGGGATGGGGCTGCATTCCCAGCCCTGGGATGGGGCTGCATTCCCGGCCCTGGGATAGGGCTGCATTCCCGGCCCTGGGATAGGGCTGCATTCCCGGCCCTGGGATGGGGCTGCATTCCCAACCCTGGGATGGGGCTGCATTCCCAGCCCTGGGATGGGGCTGCATTCCCAGCCCTGGGATGGGGCTGCATTCCCGGCCCTGGGGTGGGGCTGCATTCCCGGCCCTGGGATCAGGCTGCATTCCCGGCCAGGGGCAGCAGCCCAGCTCCCGGCCCCCTGCTCTCACACAGAGGTTTGGGACGGTGCCTGCAGCTGCTGGCTTTGGCTGCCCTGGATGAGCTCCCTGCCCCGGAGCTCTCATTCCCTGGATTCACACGGCGCTGCTGTTTGGCCACGCTTTGCTGTGACCTTTTCAGCATCCCGGGTGTTGTTTGAGCAGCCGCTTTGTGAGGCCCCCGAAGGGCGGTGGGACTGAGGAGCAAACACAGGAGAGAGGGAGAAGCCAAGGCATCAGTGAGCTCTGCCAGCAAAGGTCAGAGCCCATTACACAGCGTGTCACTGCGCCAGCATCCATCCCCAGAGCTCACGGGCACGGGAAAACATCCCTGTGCCGGCAGGGAAGTGCTGTCCCCGAGGAATTACAGCACGGAAGGATCACCTGTGGGACAGAGGGATCGCCTGTGGGACAGAGGGATCACCTGTGGGACAGAGGGATCGCCTGTGGGACAGTGGGATCACCTGTGGGACAGAGGGATCACATATGGGACAGCAGGATCACCTGTGGGACAGAGAGATCATCTGTGGGACAGCAGGATCACCTGTGGGACAGCGGGATCATCTGTGGGACAGCAGGATCACCTGTGGGACAGAGAGATCATCTGTGGGACAGCAGGGACAGAGGGATCACCTGTGGGACAGAGGGATCACCTGTAGGACAGCAGGGTCACCTGTGGACAGCGGGATCATCCATGGGACAGAGGGATCACCCGTGGGATAGCGGGATCACCTGTGGGACAGAGGGATCACCTGTGGGACAGAGGGATTGGCGGCCAGGTTGGACATTGGGGTTGGAGCAGCCTGGGACAGTGGGAGGTGTCCCTGCCATGGCTGGGGTGGCACTGGGTGGGATTTAAGGTCCCTTCCCACCCAAACCAGTCTGGGATTCTATTCCAAGTACCTTTCCTTGGCCGAATGCAGATCCAGGCTGAGGTCCAGGAGTGCAGCCCAGCCCAGGCTGGCAGGACAGCCCTGGGGTCAGGGGTCTGTGTCCGTGCCCTGCAGAGGGGCACACATGGGTGACACGATGGGCTCCCCCGTCCCTGGCTCTGCACTGAAGGGTTACTGGAGTTTATTTCTGCCAGCATTTGCAATCCCCAGCGATCCATCACTCCCAGCTCTATCAATAACGGTGCTGCAGGAACGTATTTTTATGCACTTTCTCCACTCGCACACATTCTCCTGCAAAGGAAGTGTTTTTCATGCAAATTGTATTTCTCCCTCCTGTGCACATGTGCTGAGCTATATCAAGAGCAGGGCTGAGAAGCAGATAAAAAGCTGCCCATATGTTTTCTTTATGGTCCCGCAGTGCCTGGAGCCCCGGCAATCTGGCGTGGGATTCTGAGCAAACTGGAGCCACCCGAAGGCTTTTCCAGCCCCTGCTGGCTCCAGAGAGAGCTCCCAGTATGGCCAGTGCCTGGGATGGACGTGCTGCTGGGAAGAATCACAGAATAATGGAATGGCCTGGGCTGGAAGGGACCTTAAAACTCACCCAGAGCCACCCCTGCCATGGCAGGGACACCTCCCACTGTCCCAATGTCCAACCTGGCCTGGGACACTGCCAGGGATCCAGGGGCAGCCACAGCTGCTCTGGCAATTCCAGCCCAGCCAGGAATTCCCAATTCCCAATCTCCCACCCAAATCTCCCCTTTCCCAGTTTGAAGCCATTCCCTGTGTCCTGTCCCTCCCTGCCTTGTCCCCAGTCCCTCTCCAGCTCTCCTGGAGCCCCTTTAGGTACCCTCAGCTCTCCCTGGAGCTTCTCCTCTCCAGGGGAGCATTCCCAGCTCTCCCAGCCTGGCTCCAGAGGGGCTCCAGCCCTGCAGCAGCTCTGTGGGTTCCTCTGGGCTCTCTCCAGCAGCTCCAGGTGCTGCAGTGTCCCCAGGGTGGGGCAGCTCTGCAGGTGAGGTCTCAGCTGAGAGGGCACAGGACAGGGTCCCCTCCCTGCTGCCCTCCTGGGGCTCAGCCCAGGCTCAGGGGTTCACGTTTTCACGTCCAGCTCTCACCCAGCAGCACCCCCAGGCCCTTCCCAGCAGAGGAGCTGCTGCTCCTCCATGGCTCCTCCAGGGGAGATGTCACCTCCCAGGCAGGGGTGGCTGTGGCTGTCCTGGGCCCGCTCTGGGCCCGGGTTCCCGCAGCACTGGGGTAACCAGGGATGGGCGCAGTTAGGAAAGGAGGGAACATTCCCTCCATGCCTTGGGAATGCCATCAATCCCTTCCCTCCCTGGCACTGCAGCGCTGCTCGTACTGAGGGAACGGCGCCTTTTAACGAGCCAGTTAACGGTAACTTATTGGTTTAGTTCCATCCTAATGGAAAACTCTTCACATTCCACTGGAGCCTTCTGCTCATTTGCTTTGATTCTTAATGAAGGGCATTTTAGACGGGAGCCTTGTTTTCTTGTTTTATTAAAAAGCATTAAAAATATTGCTCATAAAATATATATGGGGGGTTGAACTTTCGCTGCTGCTGCGGGCATGGATAAATAAATACTCGGCATTAATAAAAGCCAAGGAGAAATAAACGGGCGGCTCCCAGCATGCCGACAGCTGGGCGGGAGCCACAGAGGCTGCGGGAGCTGTCAGGGGCTTGGGATCCCTGCCCAGGGTGGGGCTGGCACCGCGGGGCTGGCACAATTAACACTGGGTGTTAATGAGGGCATGGGACAGGTCGGACACTCCTCAAATTCCCATGGGAGAGCAATTCCAGCGACGCTTTAATTCTCTGCCCTCCCAGGGAGAAGCCTTGGAATAAAGACCCTGAGACATGGAACCCCAGCCTGGAATGGGTGGGAAGAGACATCAACGTTTATCCCATGGTACCCCCACCATGGGAGGGACATCAACACTCATCCCATTGTACCCCCGCCATGGGAGGGACACCTGCCATGGGATCCAGCTTCCATGGGATCCATCTCCCTCTGGATCCACCTTCCATGGGATCTTCCTTCTGTAGGATTCACCTTCCTCTGGATCCTTCTCCCATGGGATCCACTTCCCACTGGATCCACCTACCATGGGATCCACTTTCCATGGGATCCAGGATCCTCCCTCCTTGGGATCCTCCTTCCATGGGATCCACCCTCCATGGGATCCACCCTCCATGGGATTCAGGATCCTCCTTTCATGGGATCCTTCTCCCACAGGATCCACCTTCCTCTGGATCTTCGTTCCATGGGATCCATGTTCCTCTGGATCCTTCTCCCGTGGGATCCACTTCCCACTGGACCCACCTCCCATGGGATTCACCTTCCTCTGGATCCACCTCCCACTGGATCCGCCTCCCACTGGATCCACCTCCCACCATTTCTCTGCAGCAGAATTTGACCGTCTGTCTGTTGTTGTGTTGAGGTCACTCAGGGCTCTCTGCTCCTCCTCTCCTGCTGCCCTGGCACCTTGGGTTTGCTTCATTGCTGCTTTTACCCCTTGGGTGTGCACTATTTATTATTTTAATATATATATGCAGACATCTTAGTTTAAAATGGGTATTCAGAATATGCATAGTGGAATGGAATGGAATGGAATAATATTTATATTTTTTGTGGATATTTACCCACAGAACAAGCTCTGCCCCTCTAAATGAGCTGCACAAGTGCCTGGCGCTGGGGAGAAGCAGAATTATTGACCAGGTGAGCTCTGGGTTTGGATCAACACCTCACACACCAAACCCGACACTGAATTAAGGAGCAGGAAACCACAGCCAGCAGCTCCCTCATCCTGGTGACTCTGAGCTCTGCAGAATGCCCGGGCTGCTGCTTCCTTCAGCACCAAAACTGATATCAGTCAATTATTTCAAGGCTGTCAGCAGCCATCAACACCCCTTAGAGCCATTCCAGCATTGCAGTTTATAAACTGTGGAGTAAATAAATCAAACAATATGAGAAACTTCCAAATGTGCTGTTTCTGAGGGGCTTTTCACACTTTGTGAGCCATTTGTCTGCTCTGCTCAGTGTTTTTTTCACAGCCAATTTCCATCTGTTTCCCGTGGAATTGATACCAGCATTTCCTGAGCTGGTGCACGGCGCTGCAATTAAATGGCAGCCCCAGCCACACCTGATGCAGCCTGAAACAAAGGGAAATAAAACCTTCTAATAAACCCTCTGCTCTGCTTCTTCCTCGCCATCCTGCCTGTCTCCAGGAGGTTCCTTCATTTCCTGTTTGATGTCCGTGTGAGACATTCCCTGTTTTCAGCAGTAAAAATACATCCCGGGTTTTGTGCTGGGATGGAGCAATAACAGAGTGGGAAGCAAAAATATCTGCCACAAAAGGCAGGGCATGGCTTTGTACTCAAAATCTTCTGCGAAAACGATTGGATTTTTCTGGTTAATGCTGTGATTCCCTCAGGGGTAACAGATTCCTGAGAGTTCCTCTCGTCTGGTAGTGCCTGGCCAAAGCCTCCAAAGTTTTCTGCTGGACTGACATTCCCTGGGTGTGCTCAGCCAGGAGTTGCCCAGCAAGGTGCCTCTACACAGAACATCTGCCTTTAGAGCAAATATTTTTAAATCGTTTGCTTTAGAGGAGAACTTTTATTTTGCCAGATAAATCCTGGAATGGTTTGGGCTGGAAGGACCTCAAATCCCACCCAGTGCCACCCCAGCCATGGCAGGGACACCTCCCACTGTCCCAGGCTGCTCCAACCCCGATGTCCAACCTGGTCTTGGGCACTGCCAGGGATCCAGGGCCATATTCCCCAAATTCCAGGCACAGAGCGCAGCATTCCAGAGCCACCAATACCCACCCAGCTGTGGGATCAAGTCCTGAGCAATCCCTGACCCCATTTCAGGTGATCCCATGTCCTCACTGCTCTAAGGACTGAAGTCCTTTTGTAACTCCCAGCCTGTTTTAATTCCTGGCCAGATTTCCCTGTGCAGTGCCAGGCCCCACCCAGAGGCATCCCTGGAGCCTGGGCAGGTTCCTGGGTGAGCTGCTCACCTCATTCAGTGCTCAGGGCCGGGGAAGTGCCAGGGAGGGTTGGGTTTCGGTCAGACAGTGAGATCCAGTGCCCAGGGCAGAGCACATGAACACACATGTGTGTGTGCAGACGTGTGTAAATGCACACAGACGTGTGTGCAGACGTGTGTAAATGCACACAGGTGTGTGTGCAGAGGTGTGTAAATGCACACACGGATGTGTGTGCAGATGTGTGTAAATGCACACAGAGATGTGCGTGTGTGTGCAGATGTGTGTAAGTACACACAAATGTGTGTGCAGACGTGTGTAAATGCACACAGAGATATGTGTGTGCAGACGTGTGTAAATGCACACACAGGTGTGTGCAGATGTGTGTAAATGCATACAGGAATTCCTTTAAAGCACATCCCATGCTGCTCCATGCTGTGCACAGGCTCTGTGAATTTTTGGGGTGAAGAATTCCTTTAAAGCCCATCTCAGTCCTGCCCCATGCTGTGCACAGGCTCTGTGAATTTTGAGGGTAAGAAATTCCTTTAAAGCCCATCCCAGTCCTACTCTGTGAATTTTTGGGGTGAGCAACTCCTCTCAAGCCCATTCCATCCTGCTCCATGTTGTGCACAGCCCCTGTGAATTTTTGGGGTAAGAAATTCCTTTAAAGCACATCCCAGTCCTGCCCCATGCTGTGCACAGGCAGGCTCCGTGACTTTTTGGGGTGAGGAATTCCTTTAAAGCCCATCCCAGTCCTGCTCTGTGAATTTCTGGGGTAAGAAATTCCTTTAAAGCCCATCCCATCCTGCCCCATCCTGTGCACAGTGTCTGTGAATTTTGAGGGTGAGAAATTCCTTTAAAGCCCATCCCAGTCCTGCTCTGTGAATTTTTGGGGGTGAGGAATTCCTTTAAAGCCCATCCCATCCTGCCCCATGCTGTGCACAGCCCCTGTGAATTTGGTGGATAAACAGATTACCTTACAAAAAGTAGTTTTTTGGGGAAGGAGGCACTCCTCAGAACAACCTCAGGAGCGATGGCAAACCAGTGCCAGTGATTGCTCCTCGTGTCAGTTCTGATTTTTGGAGTCATCTGCGGAGTAAAAGCCACCACTGCCTTCGACTGACTGATCCTGGTGGAAGTTAAAAGCATTTGTTGTGTTCCTCCAGCAGAACTTTATTAAATAAGATTTTCAGCCTAATTAAAGCATTTCAGGATTTCGGCTTCCTGTCACCCGGAGATAAGTCTGAAGTGGAAAATGAGGTAATAGCCATAGAAACATAGAATATATTTAGAGAGTTTTTATAACTTCTGTATTGTTTTAATTTCAATCCTATTTCCTTTTATGTTACTTTAAAGGAGGAAAAAGGCGAGCAGCAGTTACTGGGAATGGCGACCCTGATATATTTAATAAAATATTTAACTGCAAGTGGTAAATGTGTTGCTGGTGGCACAGAGAAGAGCCAGGCCATGGTCACAGCAATGCCATAAAACCCAAACGTGCCCAGAGAACAACACACCTCAAATATTCCTTCTGTTTATTGCAGGTGTAAAGTTAATATCGAGAACAGGGCTGGGGGAGCACAGCTTTACCTGAACACGGGATGCACGGGCAGGCAAAGAGGGATTTCCATCCCAGGAAAGGTGGGAAGGAGGATGCAGTGTGGGATTTACTCTTTGTTTTCCAGAAAGAAATCCTTCAGTGGGAGCCTGCAAGGCGGGAATGCCTCAGTGAAACGCAAATATCTTTATTTTTGTATGCAGATCTGTAGTTAGCCATGGGAAGAGGCAGGTTCCCCTTTCAGCACCTGTTTGATAAATATTCCCCTGGTGGCAGAGCTCCTTTCCTGTCCTCTCCTCCTTCCCACTCTGTTCTCCCAGCCCTCTGCCCATCCCTGCCGTGTCAGGGGCTCTGCTGAGCAGAGATTTGTGGGGCCATAAAAAGCCCTGAACTGAAACCCAAAGCGGTTATTACCATTTTATGTGGGGTTTTCTCAGTGATCCACTCCCACTGTGCCCTCCCGAGCACCGGGAGCAGGGCTGGAGCCTGAACTCTGTCCTGGAGCCGGGATGTGGGAATGGAGGGATCCGAAATGTGCTGTAAACAATCCCAGCCTGAGCCTCTCATGGCAGCCGGGATGTGGGAATGGAGGGATCTGAAATGTGCTGTAAACAATCCCAGTCTGAGCCTCTCATGGAAGCCGGGATGTGGGAATGGAGGGATCCGAAATGAGCTGTAAACAATCCCAGCCTGAACTCTGTCCTGGAGCCGGGATGTGAGAATGGAGGGATCTGAAATGTGCTGTAAACAATCCCAGTCTGAGCCTCTCATGGAAGCCGGGATGTGGGAATGGAGGGATCTGAAATGTGCTGTAAACAAACCCAGCCTCAGCCTCGTCACAGCTGTGCTCCAGCTCCTCCTGCTCAGAGAAAACTCTGAGAGTTCCCTCAAAGTAGCCAGGCTGCTCGGGGATTTACTCCTGCCACTGTTCCACGGTTTTTTAAATGGGATATTGGGAAAAAATTCCTGCCTGGGAGGGTGGGCAGGCCCTGGCACAGGGTGCCCAGAGCAGCTGTGGCTGCCCCTGGATCCCTGGCAGTGCCCAAGGCCAGGTTGGACATTGGGCTTGGAGCAGCCTGGGACAGTGGGAGGTGTCCCTGCCCATGGAATGGGTGGAATTGGGATGGGATTTGAGGTCCCTCTCATCCCAAACATCCAGATGAGGGTTTGTCCTTCGCTGGGATCAATTCCTTGGAAACATTTCTCAGCATTCTCAGCTTAAATGATTTCTCTGTGCCATTTTCCTGCCTTCCCTGGGTCTGAGTTCCTGAGCCACTCAAGGCACCAGAGCAGGGATGGGGCAAAGCAGAGATCCCAGGGACTCGGGGGGGTGGGAGATGTGTGGCTGAAGGAAGGGTGGCAGGAGGGCAGCCAGCAGTGCCGGGGCTGGAGGCAGCTCCTCAGGGACATTCCCTGTGGGAAGGGGCCAGGGAGATGAGAATCCATCAGGGACAGGTGGGATCCAGCTGGTAAAACACCCAGATATGAGACAAGATTAAAAAAAAATAAAAAGAGGAAATAATAAATGTGTTTATGGCCACTCTAAAAAAGTAGAAGAGTTGGAACAGACCACTGTCATTTGCAATAGGGATGTCCTGTAAGGCAAATAAAAAGAGAGAAGTGAACTCCCCCTCCCTGCTGAAGATACACTTGTCACCTCTGGTCATTTCCCACTCCCTTAATTCAGGATCCTTCCTTCTCCCTCTCCTCCCATGAGAATTCATTCTCTGACTTCCAGGGATGGCTGTGCGGATGATCCTGAGCAGAATCCCAATCTGTTCGCTCTGCCAGGACACATCTCCTGAGTCTGAGAGCTTCCTGCCTCCAGCCTTGCATCCAGACCCGGCTTTTATCTCTGGTTTTAAGGCAGCATCGCTTTTCCATTTCATTTATTCATGGAATGCCATCTCCTCCTGCCCTGCAGTGCCACACTTGCTTTCCATCACATCGGGATGTGCCTCTGTAGAGCACTGAACTCTGAGAGCTGTGCACAAAATGATCCCATTTCTTCTTCTGGTCACAAATGATCCCATTCCATCTCTGCTCACACAATGATCCCATTCCTTCTGTGCTCACAGACTGATCCCATTCCCTCTCTGCTCACAGACTGATCCCATTCCCTCTCTGCTCACAGACTGATCCCATTCCTTCCTCTGCTCACACAATGATCCCATTCCCCTCTGTGCTCACAGAATGATCCCATTCCCTCTCTGCTCACACAATGATCCCATTCCTTCCTCTGCTCACAGAATGATCCCATTCCCTCTGTGCTCACACAATGATCCCATTCCCTCTGTGCTCGTAGAATGATCCCATTCCCCTGTCAGAGAGCTGCACCCTGGGCACCACAGAGCCTGGAATCCAGGGAAGCTGGAACTTCAGGCATCACCACAGCCAGCCCAGGGCTGTCAGAGGGTGACAAGGGACAGTGCTGAGGGCCCAGCACAGGTGACTGGAGGGCCCAGTGTTCCCATGTCCCCCCAGGTGCCACCAGCCACAGGAGCAGGTTCTCCTCGCTGGAATATATCTCCTGGGAAAAGCACACCTCAAATCAAACATCAGCCTGGGCTGTGCCACCCTCAGGGGCTGTGGGACCCTCAGGGGCTGTGGGACCCTCAGACTCCAGTTGAAGGCAGTGACCCAGAGACCCCCAGGGATTAATCCAATAAATACAACATTACTGAACCGTTTTGTCTCGTAATAAAGGACATTATGCAGTTACTGCAGCTCCACACTGGAATCGGAGGGGTTCTTTTCCCTAAGTACCTTCAGTTTTAATGAGCTCTTGGGAATGAGTGCAGTGAGTAGTTTTATTAATGCACTTCAGCTACTCAAGGAATATTTTACTCCATGAATGATGGCAGTGACAAACAGGAGCTCTCGGTCCCTACTTTCCCTTTGAAGCTCAGAACTGGATGAGCAGGAAACATTTTGGAGCAGCTCATGCATTGAAGGTTCCCTGGAGGCGCAGGGACCAAATATTCGAAATGATGGAAAACCTGACAGGGAGACTTGAAAAGCTCCTTTGTTGCTCTGACTTTACTCTTGGTTTCCCTAAACAGGTGGAAATTACCCGGAATCAATAATGAGAGTTGCAAGGTCAGGAAGGGAGCAGCTCCGAGCTGACTCCTCATTTCAGGGCCGATTTGCCTGGCGTCCCAGCCATCCGTTCCCGGGGCCTGAGCAGCTCTGACAGCTCATTAATTATAGAGGGAGATTGGACAGTGGACAGCAGCGGTGGCACCAGAGGATTCATCTTTGCTGTCAGCTGCCTAATGTGCATCCGCTCCCTCGCCACGGAAAAGAACACTTCCAGTAAATCTTTGTCCGTCTCCCATCTCCAGGAAGGAAATCAGACATGACATTAACAATTGCTTCTGTATTCTCAGGGAAATGCACTCCTAAACGCCAGACACGGGGATATATTAACACTTCAGCATCACATATTTCTCGGCAGCTCCGCGGTTCCGGCTCGATGAAAATGCAGAAATGGTTTCCCAGGAACCGCGCGGCCGGACGCGGTCAGCGGGAGCATCCATGAGGATGAGGAGGGAGCAGAGGCGTTCCTGGAGCTGCTGAGGGCAGCCAGGCCGGGGCTGGAGCTGGATGAATCCCTGGGCTCCATCAATTCTGCAGGAGCTGCGTGCCCCGGTCAGGGCTCAGCAGCAGCCGGGATCGATGGAGCTATCAAAGCTGGCTATTGACGTGTGCCGAGCGTTTAACGGCCTTTAGCTCTCCAGGAAAGCCCAGGAGGGCTCTGCAGAGTGTGTGGAATGTTTCACAGGCACTGACATGCCCACGCCAGCTCCTCACCCCTTTGGTTTCCCTCCTGATGGAGGCAGGAGGTGCTGAGCCCTTCCCGAGGGAGAGGGGAACACAGAGCTCCGAGGAACAGCTCTGGATTTCCAGGAAAGGAGGGTCTGATCCTTGTCTGGCTTCAGGAATTCCTGGTAAAATCCTGAGAAGTTTCTCACACTCTTCTGAAGCTTTAGCAAAAATAAATGAGAATATTGAGAATTCAGCTCGTCTGCCCGAGGGCTGTGTGCAGTGCTGAGCTGGGAACAAGCACTGCTAAAGCTCCACCAAGTGAGAGTTACAAATAAAGGCACCGGGTACTTACAGAGGTGTGTGTTCTCCCAATTCCACAGGTGTGTGTTCTCCCAATTCCAAAGGTGTGTGTTCTCCCAATTCCACAGGTGTGTGTTCCCAATTCCAAAGGTGTTCTCCCAATTCCACAGGTGTGTGTTATCCCAATTCCAAAGGTGTGTGTTCTCCCAATTCCACAGGTGTGTGTTCTCCCAATTCCAAAGGTGTGTGTTCTCCCAATTCCAGAGGTGTCTGTTCCCAATTCCAAAGGTGTGTGTTCTCCCAATTCCACAGGTGTGTATTCCCAGTTCCAAAGGTGTGTGTTCCCAATTCCAAAGGTGTGTGTTCCCAATTCCAAAGGTGTGTGTTCCCTTTCCCAAAGGTGTGTTCCCAGTTCCAAAGGTGTGTTCCCTTTCCCAAAGGTGTGTTCCCAGTTCCAAAGGTGTGTTCCCAATTCCAAAGGTGTGTTCCCAGTTCCAAAGGTGTGTTCCCTTTCCCAGAGGTGTGTGTCCCTGCTGGCATCATTATCAGTGGCACAGAGAAGCATTTTCAGGATTTACTTCCCAGACTCTCACCCTGTTCATTCATATGGAGGGGAATGGTTTCCATGGACAGGGCAGGGAGGGATGGGAGATTGGGAATTGGGAATTCCTGGCTGGGCTGGAATTGCCAGAGTAGCTGTGGCTGCCCCTGGATCCCTGGCAGTGTCCCAGGCCAGGTTGGACATTGGGGTTGGAGCAGCCTGGGACAGTGGGAGGTGTCCCTGCCCATCCAGGGGTGGCACTGGGTGGGATTTGAGGTCGATCCCAACCCAAACCAGTCTGGAATTCTGGGATTCCTCCCTGAGAAGGAGGAAGGGAAAGCATCCCTGGCAGTGTAAGTTTGGGACAAAGGCTGATCTTGCCTGGAACAGGGCATGACCCTCCCTGAGAAGGCCGGGACACCCCCAGTGCCCACAGAACACCCCTGAGCAGTTTCACCTCCCTGCATTGCCCCTTTTCCTTTCACCGTATCCCATAATTACTTTCCCTTCCAACCTTTGAATCTCTCAGCTCAAGGAGAGAGCCTGGGCAGCCTGGAGTCACCTTGGTGTGGACCTGAGCTGCTCTGGGTGTGGCAGGAGGGGCAGAGGCTCCTGTCCCCTTCCCCCAGGGACTGAGCGGTGTCACCAGTGTCACCCAGAGCCTGCAGAGCCCAGGGGTGCCGGCCCGGGGGCACAGGGGGGCTCATTCCCAGCTCTGCCTGGGGGCACAGGGGGGCTCATTCCCAGCTCTGCCCGGGGGCACAGGGAGGCTCGTTCCCAGCTCTGCCTGGGGGCACAGAGGGGCTCATTCCCCGCCCTGGTTCCGCAGCCTCCCTCCCTGAGCAGCCAGGGATGCTGGCCTGGGAGCGGGGACAGCTCCCAAAGCAGGAGCAAAGGGAGCAGCAGCTCCCGGGGCAGCGCAGGGACACATCCCCTGCGGGATGAGGGCACCGGGATTTGGGAATTCCGCAGCCACCCTGCCTCTGGGCTGGCCAGCAGGAGCTCTGGCATTTCCAGCACACACTGCAGGCCTTGGGCAGTTCTTGTTCCCTGTTCTGTGCTAATCCATTAAAACTCCGCTGCCCAGGGCTGAACTGAGCACTTAAAAACGCGATGGCAGAAGGCTCTGAGAGTCTTGAGAGGAACAACAACAGAAAAAGACAGAAAAAGTCTCCTGAGATGAAAAAGTGCCTGAATATTGTCATGGAACCTCCTGAGCTGGGAGGGACCCACAGGGATCATCCCAACCCCTGTCCCTGCCCAGAGCCCCCAACAGTCCCAGCCTGGGCATCCCTGGCAGCGCTGTCCAAACTCTCCTGGAGCTCTGGCAGCCTCGGGGCTGTGCCCATTCCCTGGGGAGCTCTTCCAGTGCTTATTCCACCCTCTGGGGAAGAACCTTTCACAAAATCCAACCTAAACCTCCCCTGGCCCATCTCCATGCCAAAGAAAAGGTAAAGTTCTATCCAGACACAATTTCCAACTTCTAACAACAGAAGCAAGGTGACTTTGACAGAGGATCCTCCAACCTGCTCCATGAAGGGCAAAAAAAAATATATCCAGGTGTGAAACCAAGCTAAATAAACCCATATTAAAGATGGTTTGGGGCTGCAGGATACAGGCTGTTTCCTTGCTTGTGTATTAAAACAAGGAGGAGTGTTGTACCACTCTGGTAAGACACTCGTTGCTGGAATTTTTTAAATCAAATGTGATTTCTCTTTTAAAGACGTGCTCACTTTGAAGCAGAACCTCCTTCAGAGAAGCCCTCCAGTCATAACTACACGGAAGATAATGGTTCATGAGCAAAATGGTCAAAAAAAACCCTCTTTAGTACCTGAGTTTGGTGGTCCCAGATGCACAGTGGACACTGTGGGATGAGCTAAACCAGCTGAAAATGTCAGATCCTCACACGGGGGGGATAACTTCATTATTTTACAGGGCAGAAAATTAATTATATATATTAATTATATATATAATTAATGGGTCTGGGGAACCCAAGCACTGCTGCTTGTGCCAGCTGCCAAAGTCCCTGACCTGTGAGACCTTGGAGAGGGCAGCAGGTCCCGAGCTGGGCTCAGGGAATTCCCCCTTCCCCTCCTGCTGGTTCCCTTCCCATCCCAGAGCCAGAAACTGCCCCCAGACACCCAGAACTGCACAGACCTGGGGTTTGTGCAGGACAGGCTGTGTGGGGCAGACAAGGGGATTGTCCCTTGGGACATGCCCTGTCCCATGGAAATCTGGGGAGATTTTCTGGGCTGTTGTAAAATCTCTCTCCCAGCCCCTCCAAATTCTGATCATATCCCCTAAATGCCAGATCAGTTTCATTTACATTTATCACCAACGTTTTTAAGGAGTCTTGGTAACAACTTGGCAATACAAAATAAACCAATATTTGATCTGCTTGACAATGTATTGGAAATTTTAACTTGATCTTAATTCATCCCTGCTACAAAATCCAGCATTTGTTACTGCTCCGAATTGCTCTATGGAAATATCAGGTTCAGTTTCTATGACAACAAGAGTCATAAATGCCAAAATTCTTCCTGTTCCCTTTCTCTTTTCAGCTTGACAATGAGCCATTTTTTTTTCATTCTTTCAAATTAACCTTTCCTTTTCCCCTGGAAATGAATAACCCAGACAGAACCTGCTTTCCCTGCCATATGCACCATGTCCACTTGTTCCAGCACAGCCCAGCTGTATCTGGAGAATTGGAGAACACTCATCCATTTCCCCCAGGGAACATTCAGATCCTGGAAATTGATGGCAGGTGGCAAAAGGAAGCCCAAGGATGACTTTAGGGAAGCAGGGCTCTTCCAGAGGCACAATTCCAGTCAGGAATGTCTGGATGGCTCTGGGGGCATCCCGTCTGTCCTGGTGCCAGAGGCAGCGCCCGAGGTTTGCACAGCTGGGGCTCCTGATCCTGTGAGCTCTCAGCTCAGCCACACCCAGGGTCAGGATGGACAGACAGGATGGACAGACAGGACGGACAGGACAACAGCAGCTGCCCAGAATTTGCAGGAAACAGCAACCAGTCCCTTGACCCTAGAACCAGCCACATGATCCTGGAGACATCCCTATGATCCTGGAGCCAGCTCCTCAATCCTGGAGCCACCAGCACAATCCTGGAGCCACCACCATGATCCTAGAGCCATCCCCATGATCCTGGAGCCAGCTCCTCAATCCTGGAGCCACCAACATGATCCTAGAGCCATCCCCATGATCCTGGAGCCAGCTCCTCAATCCTGGAGCCACCACCATGATCCTGGAGCCAGCCCTACAATCCTGGAGCCACCACAACCATGATCCTGGAACCACTACCATGATCCTGGAGCCACCACCATGATCCTGGAGCCACCACCCTGATCCTGGAGCCGCCACCCTGATCCTGGAGCCATCCCCATGATCCTGGAGCCAGCCTCTCAATCCTAGAGCCATCCCCATGATCCTGAAACCACCACCACGACCCTGGAGCCACCCCCCGATCCAGCTGCTGGCAGAGCTGGGAGCACTGTGACATTCAGTGCTCCTGACTGAAGTAGGACAGGGCTGGGCTGCACACACACATTTCCATATCAGGGCTGCACACTCACATTTCCATTTTTCAGGGCTGCACACACACATTTCCATTTTTCAGGGCTGCACACACACATTTCCATTGCAGGGCTGCACACACACATTTCCATTTTTCAGGGCTGCACACACACATTTCCATTGCTGTACTGCACACACACATTTCCATATCAGGGCTGCACACACACATTTCCATGGCTGGGCTGCACACACACATTTCCATTGCTGTACTGCACACACACATTTCCATATCAGGGCTGCACACACACATTTCCATTTTGCTGGGCTGCACACACACATTTCCATGGCTGGGCTGCACACACACATTTCCAGTGCAGGGCTGCACACACACATTTCCATGGCTGGGCTGCACACACACATTTCCATTTTTCAGGGCTGCACACACACATTTCCATTTTGCTGGGCTGCACACTCACATTTCCGTGGCAGGGCTGCACACACACATTTCTATTTTTCAGGGCTGCACACACACATTTCTATTTTTCAGGGCTGCACACACACATTTCCATGGCTGGGCTGCACACACACATTTCCAGTGCTGTACTGCACACACACATTTCCATGGCTGGGCTGCACACACACATTTCCATTTTGCTGGGCTGCACACACACATTTCCATGGCTGGGCTGCACACACACATTTCCATGGCTGGGCTGCACACACACATTTCCATGGCTGTACTGCACACACACATTTCCATTGCTGTACTGCACACACACATTTCCATTCAAGGGCTGCACACACACATTTCCATTGCTGTACTGCACACACACATTTCCATTGCTGGGCTGCACACACACATTTCCATGGCTGTACTGCACACACACATTTCCATGGCAGGGCTGCACACACACATTTCCATTGCTGTACTGCACACACACATTTCCATTGCAGGGCTGCACACACACATTTCCATGGCTGGGCTGCACACACACATTTCCATTGCTGTACTGCACACACACATTTCCATTCAAGGGCTGCACACACACATTTCCATGGCAGGGCTGCACACACACATTTCCATGGCAGGGCTGCACACACACATTTCCATGGCTGGGCTGCACACACACATTTCCATATCAGGGCTGCACACACACATTTCCATTTTTCAGGGCTGCACACACACATTTCCATGGCTGGGCTGCACACACACATTTCCGTGGCTGGGCTGCACACACACATTTCCATGGCTGGGCTGCACACACACATTTCCATTGCTGGGCTGCACACACACATTTCCATGGCTGGGCTGCACACACACATTTCCATTGCAGGGCTGCACACACACATTTCCATTGCAGGGCTGCACACACACATTTCCATATCAGGGCTGCACACACACATTTCCATTGCTGTACTGCACACACACATTTCCATTGCTGTACTGCACACACACATTTCCAGTGCAGGGCTGCACACACAACATTTCCAGTGCACAGGGCTCTTCTGCTCCTCCTGTAGCTGTTGGAGCCTTAAGGACTTGGCCAGAGAAGAATTCCTGCCCTGACTGAGCTTCCAGCACAACAAAGTACCAGGACACAAGGGAACGGCCTCAGATTGCAGCAGGGGAGGTTTGGGTTTGATACTGGGGAAAACAGATCCTGGTATTTGCTTTCAGCTCTGAAAATTTTTCCTGCAACCAATTTTTCTTTCAGCTCTTAGCTGGCTGTTCATTCCCAGCACGTGCTATGGAAATATTCCTCCCTTCCTGCCCTGTGTCCCTGCATTGGTGTCATCTGGGCCACAGGATCAGGAATGCACAGACAGGAACATTTCCACTCTTCTGTTTTGTTGGTGAAAGTCGAAGACTCTTCACTTCTGCCAGAGGTTCAGCTCAGAAAGCTGAGTTCCAGAAGTGGAAACTCAGGGAAAAGAAAAAAGAAGTGGATTTTCTTGCTGCTGTGGTTCATGTCCTTACCCTTTCCTTGCACTGTTCAGGTCCACTGAAGTCACTCAACTTGAAGCCTCACAATTCTGGGTTTAAAAGCTCCAGATTTCCCCACTGCCCTCACTATCCCAAGAGGAATCTCTGCCGGGAGCTGAGAGCAGCCGAAACATGGCAGGTCCTCAAATCCAAATTATTGTGTCCTAAAAATCCCCTTCCTCAGTGAAGGCAATCCTCCGCTGCAGCACAGCTCCATCCCGAGGTGCTCCATGGATCCTCCAGGAAATCGGGGCTGGGAGAAGCTTTCTAAGGGAAAAGCAGGAATTCCTGCCCTGCCTCAGGGGGAAATCTCATTTTTGAGAGGGGCTGAATGACTGCACAGCGTGGAGGCCTCCAGCAGCAGGCCCAGGATTTAATGCTCCTCATCCTGACGCAGGTTTGCCTGCCTAGAAAAGCCTGGCACACGGGAATTATTTTCACATTTTAAGGTTTTAGTCTAATTTAGGCTGAAACCTGAATTGGTCTTTTCTTTCCCCCCCCCTCACAAATTGAATCAGCTTCTGTTTACATTTACATTTTCACTGAAACTTCTGCTGCTTCCCAAGTCAGGGACATAATGTCTTCTCATAAAAACCTCATCAAGCATCAACTAAAATTCTTCCTCACTCTCTTTATGCTCACGAAACATTCCTTTTTTGAATACCTCCAGTAAGCGATGCTAAACTTCACCATCTGCTGAGATTTTTATCCCATTGTATTTCTTTTTCCCTCCTGAAGATGATAATTTGCTTATATTGCTGTGCCATTCCACCTCTCCGTATTTTCACCAGGCATTCTCATATCTTTGCTTCTTAATTTTAATAGTTTGTCATTAATTTACATTCTCAACGATCTATGCAGCCTAAATCAGCAATCAGCCTGGCTCGGTGCTGGCCCAGGAGTTAAAGAATTCACACCAATAAATAGAATTTTTGTCATTGTTCACAGCATGACTTTGGTTTTGTACTGACCCAGGGGCTGAGCTTTGCCTGGCCTTGCCTTGTCCTGAGCAGCTTTGGGCAGATTTCAGCTCCCTGAGGCACATCCAGGCTCTTGGTCCCAATTATTTGAATAATTTTGAAATTATTTGAAATTATTCAAATTATTTCAATTATTTTGCTCAGCCCTGGAATTCCTGCCCATGGATCAAGCCCTGGCCCCTGGCAGGGAATGTTCTGTGCTTCAGCTGAGGGGAAGGGTGGGGAAAGTCAGGTTTTAGTTGGATTCCCCTCAGGAACGAGCACTGAACACATTCTGCTCTGAAATGTATAAAAATCAGCCCCGGCTGCTGTGAAATGGAGAAGGAGGCACCAGGCACGAGCCTTGCAGGGAAACAAGCTCACGGCTGAATATCCCCACGGGACAGGCGTTTGAAGTGCTCCATTTTTATTAAAATAACCTTTTCAATTAAGCAGAAGGAATTATTAATATTCCGATCTATTATCAGGACCCCATTTCGTATCCATCACGCCGACATAATTGAAAAAAATCTATTTCTGGGGCCCTCTGGATCCACAGGTGCAGCTGCAGGAGAGGAGAGGCCTGGGAAAAGTAGCAGGAGGCTTTAAATAATTCTGATTTATGGCTTGGGTTATGGCAGCAGCTGAATATGCCAGGCCAGGTTTGGGCTTGTGGTGCCATGAAATTTATGAGTGCACACATAAACTGAAGAGATGTCTTCCCTCCAAACATTTTACAATCTGAGTGAAACCAGTGATGAGGCAAATAGAGCGAGTTTGATGACACTTGGTCAAACTTTGTTAAGCTGTGCCTTAAAGCAAACTGATTTCTTCAGGTCACAGCTCCCAACCAGGGGCTCTCAAACACTCAAACTTTCTAATGCTGCCAATAATCCTGCCTGGATTAGTCTCGTTTTTCACCTGAGGGCAACGCTCTCTGGGGGAAAATCAGGGAAATTGGGAAAATCAGGGAAATCAGGGAAATCAGGGAAATCAGGGAAATGGGGATTTTCAGTGCAGGGATGAGCAGGGAGGTCACACCAAGTGTTGATCCAAGGCAGCCCGGTGTGAGAGCCCAGAGCTCCTGAGGACAGGGACAGGCAGGGCTGAGCCTCATCAAACACCCCATTAACTCCGAGACAGGGAGTGCAAAATGGAAAACCCTTCACCCAGAAAGCGAAATCAGATTTTGCTTTTTACCAGGGGAACGTGGCCTCGTTCTTTATCCTTTAATTTATTTATTCTGGCGAAGAGAAGAGGCTGAGAGGATGACACAGGGCTCCAGGATCGCGGATTACCTCACGTGCCCTCCCGGGCGCGCGCTGCCGCAGATGGCACGGGATAAATTTAACTGATCCTGTCGCTGGGTGCTTCCAAACAGCTGAATTCCACATCTTGCTGTGCCCAGAGCTTTAATTGCTGCAGCTGAGCGGGGTTGGTGGGGATGTGCTGCAGCAGCCGGTGCGGGGGCATCGTTCTCCTGATGGGAACCACAGCAATTTATATTTGGTTTCACAGAACCGCAAACCCACGGAACGTTTCCAGCTGGAAGGGACCTCCAAACCCATCCAGTGCCACCCCAGGGACACCTCCCATTGTCCCAGGCTGCTCCAAGCTGGCCTTGGAGGACAGATCCCTCATTCCCAGTGCCCTCATCCCTCGTTAGCACCTCCAGCACGCGCCTGATCCCGGCAAACAAAACGCCAGGAGAAACTCCAAATTAGCGCTGCGGATTGCATCGCGCTCTCCCTGCACACAGAGATGGGTTTTCCCCCTCGGCTGCAAAGAAATTCGAACAAATAATTTAGGGGGAAAAAAAGAAAAATCCCCCATTTTTTCACACGTTCTTTTGGGAAGCAGAGAGGCTCCCGGAGGCGGCAGGGGAGAGGCAGGAAGGGAGCGCAGGAGCAAACGATCTCCTGAGGGAGCACAAACGCTGCCTCCCCTGCTCTGCAGCTCCTCTTTGTGCACTGCTGGCACCCAGGCCCTTCCAGGGAAGGTGTTTGGTGGATCAGAGCCTCCAGCCCTGTGCCCAGCAGCGATTTTTTCGCCGCTCTGCAGAGCTTTTTGCAAAGGAAAATTTCCCTTGCCGTTCTCCGCGGTGCACAGTCCCAGGGGAGCGGGACTGCTCCGGGGAGGATATTTTTGTGAGCTCCAAACCCCACAGTGTGCTGCTTGCTATTGCCTCATTTGCATGTTCCAAAGGTGCTGTTGAGTGGGAATTTAGTGGTTTCTAAACCTAGTGGTTTCCCAGCTCCTGTGCATATGCAATAATTTGTACTCGGAGATGCGCAGTGACCTCTTTTTTTTTTTTCAGAGCAAGAAATGTTTTCATTAAAAATAAAATAGCAGATACATCAAGACATTTCCTCTTGTAAAGCCTCATGTCCTGAATATCAAGTAGGAATAGCCAGGCTGTACAAAAGCTCTCTGATGGTGCCACACAGATAAAAACAGGAGAGCCTGAGAGGGAGATCGGGCTGTTGTGTAAGAGATAAACCAGACATTGTGGGCTCTGGAACTTCCATAAACCAGTCACAGGACCAGGGAATGTCTGGGGTTGGAAGGGACATTAAAAAAGGATTAAATCCCATCCAGGATTGTCCAGGTCCCTGTGGATGTGTCCCCTGGGGGTGTCCCCTGGGGGTGCTGAGGGTGCCCTGTGTCCATGTCCTGGAGAAGGAATGACAGCAGGGACCCCTGAGGGACCCTGGGGGACCCTGAAAGACCCTGAGGGACGCTGGGGGACCCTGAAAGGCCCTGAGGGACCCCTGAGGGACCCCTGAGGGACCCTGGAGGACCCTAAGAGACCCTGAGGGACCCTGAGGGACCCTGAGGGACCCCTGAGAGACCCTGGGGGACCCTGAGGGACCCTGAGAGACCCTGAGGAACACCTGGGGGACCCCTGGGGGACCCCTGGGGGACCCTAAGAGACCCTGAAGGACCCCTGAGGGAATCCTGAGGACCCCTGAAAGACCCTGGGGGCCCCTGGGGGAACCTAAGAGACCTTGAGGGACCCTGAGGGTCACCTCTGGTCACTGATGTCCAGCAGGACTCCGAGCAGAGTCTCTGTCTGAGGCCCAACAGCAGCACCCCCGTGGCTGGAGTCAAACACCTTTGACCAATACAAACCAAACCAGGAGATTTTAGGAGCAAAAATCTCCATTTCTCATCCACTGACTCCCAGTCCCTTTTCTCCGGAGCTGTGCTGTCTCATTGGCACTGTGAATATTCATAACTCTGCATTCAGAGGATCCTCATCCAGGAGGGAAGGAGCGGCTCAGGCTGCTGGAATGCTGCGCTGGGAAATATTCACTGTGTGAACACAAACCAGGAGCAGGGACAGATTCGTGGAGACACCGAAAAGAGCACTCACAGCGTTGAGATCAGCTCGTCTGAGCAGCTCTTCCCTCACTGGTACCGACGGAAACAGAGCTCGGGAAACATGGAATCAGTGATTTCCACCATCTTGAGGAGTCTTGGTTTGGAAAGACAGGTGTCTGCCAGGGAAAGCTGGAATGGAGAATGGAGAATGTAAACCCCATCCCTCTAAATTATTATAACTGTGCAATTAAGGGGCTTTCAGGTGAAGATATGGGAATAGGAATAACTGTTCTTTACTAGGGATATTGAAAATAAAAATCTATTAGCACAAGAAAAAAACAAACAAACAAAAAGTCCTTGAAACCCTGCCAGGGTCAGCACACAGCCTGGCCCCCGTTGCTCAGGTGTTGGTGCAGCCCAGCCCAGCCCTCCTGCAGTCCCAGCTGTGGCTCTGGTGCAGCAGAGATGATCCTGGAGCAGGGGCAGTTTCCTCTGCAGCTCCAGGGGTGTGAGATGGGTCCGGGCTCCCTCTGGGAATGCCGTGCACACAGGCTGGGCTGGGCTGCTGAATCCCAGGGTTTATCCAGGTGGGAATGCTGGGCTCCTCCCCCTGGGCGGAGCATCTCCAATGGGATGATGGAATTGTATCAGCCCTGCAGGGAGCCTGGATGGGCCATGGACAGCAGAGATCCCCTGGAGGGAGGCTGGGTCCTGGAAGGGACAAAGAACCCTGCCCCAGCTGGGTTAACAGCTGCCCATGAACAGAAGATCCCCCCAGAGTAATGAGGAATGGGTTATACAAGAGATAAATTAAAAAAACACCTCCCAAACAGTTTTAACAGATGGCAAACAGAGCACACACTGTTGGTTACAAATTACAGCCCAAGACACAAGGACACAGCATTAACCTGCTGCCACCAAATCGTGGCTCCTGTGACCAACCTGCCTCGGTGGCTCCAAACTGTGTTTGAAATTTCTGAACTGTGGGAGCTGCCTGAGCCCTCCAAGCCCGGAATTGGGAATATTTTAACAAATAGAAGCTGTCAGGTCTGTTCAAGGCACTGCACAAACTCCTGCTGCTCCTTATCTGACAGAATTCAGATCATTGCCAAAGAATGGGCATAATAGCTCACAAGTCCCCAAATTCTCCATTAATTCAGGATAAAAAATAATTCAGCTGAAAAGCCACACTGCTAATTACTCTGATTTAAAGAGCATTTCAATTACCTAATTGAGGCCCAGAAATAGTGCACTCAATTTAGGTGGTCAGTCACAGTTCAGAAATAATGAATAGTAAATGATTAATACACAGCCCAGAAACACTCATAATCGGAAAATTATTCCTTTGAATCAGCCAGGGGATAGCTGGCACTGAGGGGCACTTGCAATCAACTCCAGGCTCTGGCTCAGCCTGCCCCTGGGAATGCTGCTCCAGGGACAGGCAGCTCTTCCCAAGGTTTTACCCCAAATGAGCTTTGTCCATCCAAAAGGCCACAGAGAGGATTTCTCCTTGGTGGATTTTTTTACCCAGAGCTCTGTGTTTGGTTGTTTGGGGTATTTTTTAATGGATAGAGGCAATTCCTCCTGCATGAGCCAAACTTTTCATGGCATTTACACAATAAATCAATCCTGGTGCTGCGGGGGTGCTGCAGGGGAGGCTGGGGTGGGGGGGACATATCCAGGGCTGGGGGACACATCCAGGGCTGGGGGGGACACATCCAGGGCTGGGGGGGACACATCCAGGGACATCCAAACACATCCAGGAACATCCAAACACATCCAGGGATATCCAAACACATCCAGGGACATCCAAACACATCCAGGGACATCCAAACACATCCAGGGCTGGGGGACACATCCAGGGCTGGGGGACACATCCAGGGCTGGGGGGACACATCCAGGGCTGGGGGACACATCCAGGGCTGGGGGACACATCCAGGAACATCCAAACACATCCAGGGACATCCAAACACATCCAGGGACATCCAAACACATCCAGGGATATCCAAACACATCCAGGGCTGGGGGGACACTTCCAGGGACATCCAAATACATCCAGGGACATCCAAACACATCCAGGGACATCCAAACCCATCCAGGAACATCCAAACATATCCAGGGACATCCAAACACATCCAGAGACATCCAAACACATCCAGGCCTGGGGGGAAATATCCAGGGCTGCCAGGGCAGGCTCAGGGTGGGCAGCAGCAGGAATTTCCCCATGGAAAGGGGGCTCAGGCCTTGGAATTGCCCAGGGAGGGTTGGAGTGCCCATCCCTGGAGGTGGCCAAGAATGCCATCAATTAGCAATTAATAATTAGCAAATAATAACTAAGCTAATAGCTAGTTAAACATCAGCAATAAACATTCATAACTAGAGCACAAAATTAAGGCAAAGAGAGGAGTTTAAATTCTTTTGCAAAGAGCTGAATGCAGTGAAAAGTCACCTTCAGACTGGGCAAAATATATTCAAGGTTTTTTCTACAGCTCCTGACCCTTGCCAGAGGGAAAGGAGAATGAAGGAAAACCTTACAGCAGAGATGTTCCATTTCAACTACTCCAAAAATAATAATTAAAAAATCACAGAATCCCAGAAAGGTTTAGGTTGAAAGGGACCTTAAATCTCATCTTGTTCTGCCATGGCAGGGACACCTCCCACTGTCCCAATGTCCAACCTGGCCCTGGGCACTGCCAGGGATCCAGGGGCAGCCACAGCTGCTCTGGCAATTCCAGCCCAGCCAGGAATTCCCAATTCCCAACATCCCACCTCTCCCTGCCCTCTGACATTTCAGATCCTTCCCTCTCCCAGTCCCAGCACTGCCAGGGTGTCCCAGCAGTGCCAGGAGCTCCAGGGCCCCCGTGGGCTCCCCCAGCAATGTGAACCCAACCATCATGTGGATAATTAAGACCAACACGAGGAAGGAACGCCGTTTCTGGAAGGCAGGACTTGTTGGAACAGAATTCCTGATGTGGGAACACGAAAAGCGACAAATGGGAATAATTCCGTGCAACGTGTAATTAAACAGTACAACTTATTAGCACGGGGGGTTGCTATGGCAAATAATTCATACGAGTTGGGAGGGGAGGCAAACACGGGCAGATAACGGCAGTACCTGGTTAGCAGAGCCCGGAGCTGTGCTCGAGGAGCGCGGGCTGTGCTCGGCTGGGAGCTCCGACTGCTGCAGCCCCCAGGGCGCTCTCCCTGCAGCCCCCAGGGCGCTCTCCCTGCAGCCCCCAGGGCGCTCTCCCCGCATCCAGACCTTGCCCCGCTCCCGGGGATGCTCTCTCACATTCCCGGTTTGAATGGGAATTTGGTTGGCTCTAACTTATAATGCGCTTTCTGAATAATTTTAGCGTTATTTTCGGAGCTGTATGAAAATGCCTTTACTTATCACAAAATAAATTTATTTTACATATTTTATATTAGATATAATTTTTCAGAATAATTTTTTTTAGCTTCAGGATTCCCAGAGCAGCTGTGGCTGCCCCTGGATCCCTGGCAGTGCCCAAGGCCAGGTTGGACATTGGGCTTGGAGCAGCCTGGGACAGTGGGAGGTGTCCCTGGATGGGATTTAAGGTCCCTTCCCAAGCCAAATCCTGGGATTGAAGAAGGATTGAGAAAAGGCATCACTACAACTCCAGGCTTTTTATTATCAACCAAGTCTTTCACTTTTAGGAAATGATCAATAGAGATGGAAAAAGTTCAGGATTTGCCTGTCCAAAGCAGCATCTCCCATTTCCATCCCCAGCCTTGGGCACTCACTGATGGCTCTGCTTGGATTTGGGTGGGAGATTGGGAATTGGGAATTCCTGGCTGGGCTGGAATTGCCAGAGCAGCTGTGGCTGCCCCTGGATCCCTGGCAGTGCCCCAGGCCAGGTTGGAGCAGCCTGGGACAGTGGGAGGTGTCCCTGGGACAGTGGGAGGTGTCCAGGCAAAGCAAATGCCAGGGGCTGGGTGCTCTCAGGACAAACGGTTCTGCAGATGGAAACACCAAAGTTTGCCTGGGAAGGGACCCCAAATCCCACCCAATCCCAGCCCTGCCATGGGTTTCCCAGTTCCCACCATCCCAGGGTGCTCCAAACCCTGCCCAGCCCAGTCCTGGGCACTGCCAGGGGTGGGGCAGCCCCTGTGATGTGTGAGCAGAGCAGAGGCCGGGGGCAGCACAGCACAGGAACGTGTTAAGGTCACAGTGGGGAAAGGCGCTGACAGCAATTACTGAATGAGGGAAAAAAAATCCTCTCCACAACGGGAAGGTTTATTAACATTTCTCATTAGACCTAAAAGGTTCTCTGCTCTCAAGGATTGGAATGAAATTGATGAGAGGGGACAGGTTCATTAAATCAAAAGTTGGCTTCTGAAAACTTCATGCACTGGTGTTTGCTGGAGGGAGTTATCAGCCTGGCACTGCCTGGGCCTGTAATTCCCACAGAATGGATTGGCCAGGGATGGGCAGGATCCCCAAAAGAGTCGGCATCAGCCAGGGGGGTGGCCTGGCAGGGTCATCCTGGGGGGTGATGCTGAAACTCCTGATCCCAAAGGATCCCTGCAGCAGAGGCTCCTGGTGGGATCTTCCCTGTGGGGTGATATTTAACAGCATTTCCCATTCCCTGATCCCAGAGGATCCCAGAGGATCCCTGCAGCAGAGGGTCCCACTTCCTGTGGGGTGATCTTTTACAGCATCTCCTGACCCCTGATCCTGGAGGATCCCAGAAGATCCTGCAGCAGAGGCTCCTGATGGGATCCTTCCTGTGGGATGATGCTGAAATTCCCGATCCCTGAATCCCAGAGGATCCCAGAGGATCCCTGCAGCAGAGCCTCCTGGTGGGATCCATCCTGTAGAGTGGTTTAACAGCATTTCCCATTCCCTGATCCCAGAGGATCCTGCAGCCAGAGCTTCCTGATGGGGTCATTCCTGTGGGGTGATGTTTAACAGCATTTTTTGATCCCAAAATCCCAGAGGATCCCAGTGGATCCCAGAGGATCCTGCAGCAGAGGCTCCTGATGGGATTGTTCCTGTGGGATGATGTTTAACAGCCTTTTTTGATCCCAAAGGATCCTGCAGCAGAGGCTCCTGATAGGATCCTTCCTGTGGGGTCGTTTAACAGCATTTTTGATCCCAAAATCCCAGAGGATCCTGCAGCAGAGCCCCCCGGTGGGATCCATCCTGCACGGTGATGTTTGACAGCCTCCCCTGCCTCTCCCCGGAGCTCCATCACCCCTGTGGGGACACGGGAGCCCTCAGCAGCCCCGGGAGCCTCCTCCTCCTCCTCCTCCTCCTCCTCCTCCTCCTCCTCCTCCTCCTCCTCCTCCTCCTCCTCCTCCTCCTCCTCCTCCTCCTCCTCCTCCTCCTCCTCCTCCTCCTCCTCCTCCTCCTCCTCCTCCTCCTCCTCCTCCTCCCCCTGCAGGGCACACGGAGAATTTGGGAGCAATAAAGCCTGGGGGAAAGGTGGGAGGGGAGGGTGAGGGGACAGCTGGCACAGGAGTGGTGGCACCAACCCCGAGCTCGCTCACACTCCAGGGTTCATTTTAAACAGCAGGGAAGTTCTTATCAAAATAAACCAAATTTCAGGTTTCTTAAGAATTGGGAGGTGTTTGGGTTTTTTTTTACCTGTGAAGGCAGTGAGAGGTGTGTGGCACCAGAGCACAGTTAATGCCACACAAATCTCTGTTTGTCTTCAGTCTGTGACCTGGCGTTCCACTGCCTGTCCTTAGCAGACTGATTTATCTGTTTGCAGAGGTGATAAATTGCTGAATATTAAGATAATGGTGTAGCATTCATTACTACTCAGCTGTTTATTACCAAAATTTAAATGTAATTTAATTTCAAGTGGAAAATAATGATCATTACTGGGACAAGCAAAGACAACTCATTACTCATCTCCATCAGCGTTTTATTTAACAGAACCGAGACAAGAAAAAAGGAAGATTTAGCAAATGCATTTTGAATAAATGAAATGTTAATGGTTGATCATAAAATAAAATACAGTGAGGCCCTGGCACAGAGTGCCCAGAGCAGCTGTGGCTGCCCCTGGATCCCTGGCAGTGCCCAAGGCCAGGTTGGACATTGGGACAGTGGGAGGTGTCCCTGCCATGGCAGGGGTGGCACTGGGTGGCATTTGAGGTCCCTTTAACCCAAACCAGTCTGGGATTCTGTAATATATTGAAGCTTTTAGGAAAATAAAATTGCCTGAGTTTATCTCCACTGCTCAGAGTTTCTGTCAAAGTGATCTATTTTCATTTTAAAGCACATTTCTTGTAAAAATTACAATTGAAATACATCACAACTTCCTGAATCAATTCAGCCAATCTAGAAATTCTCTGCTTGAATTATTGCCAGGGAGAAGCCTCGGTTGTTGTCCCCTGCTGCTCCGGGCTGTCTGCTGGGAATCCCAGACTGGTTTGGGTTCAAGGGACCCCAAATCCCACCCAGAGCCACCCCTGCCATGGCAGGGACACCTCCCACTGTCCCAATGTCCAACCTGGGACACTGCCAGGGATCCAGGGGCAGCCACAGCTGCTCTGGCAATTCCAGCCCAGCCAGGAATTCCCAATTCCCAATCTCCCACCCAAATCTCCCCTTTCCCAGTTTGAAGCCATTCCCTGTGTCCTGTCCCTCCATCCCCTGTCCCCAGTCCCTCTGCAGGGCGCTGTCCCCGCTGTCCCCAGCCCTGGAGGAGCTGGGGGAGCACAGAGGGGTTTATCTCCTCATGATCCCCTCTGGAATCTGCAGTGCTGTGACCGAGGGTTCCTGCAGCCAGGAGTTCATTTCTCTTCATTACTTTGTCCTTGCAGAAGTCCCCGAGCCCCGGGGCTCCCCCAGCCCTCGGTGCCCCGAGCCGGGGCTGTTCCAGCCCTGAGGAAGATGAAGGTGAAGACGAAGATGATGAAGATGAAGATGAAGAACTGCTCCTCCTTACCCTCGGCAGCCCTTCCCTGCTGCCCTGACCGACACTGCAGCCCCTTTTTTCTCCTCTCCCTGCTGCAGGAGCAGTTTGTTTGGGGAATATATAAAGAGCCCTGAAAACACAGTCCGTGGCGATATTTCAGGCTGGCAGTTTGTGCTTTACAGGAGCCTTTAATCTTCCTTGGGATAAAGCAAAGCCTAAATTGCCAGCTGGGAGGTGCTGGGGTGCTGGGCTCGGTGCCAGGGCTGTGTTTGCAGGGCAGAACAAAGTCCCCCGACAAGTTCACCCTTTATCTTCCCTCCCAGATCTCCCTGCCCATTTCCTTACAGGCTCCACTTGCAAACGTTTAAAATTGGGATTAATATTGGCAAGGAAAAACTCGATGATTTCTTGCTCTTGGTGCAAGGGAAGAATATTGCAGAAAATCACGCTGTTATAAATGATCCTATTACAGCTCCAATCCTGCAGAATCTTCCTGGGATAAAGCTCATTTCCAAGCAGAGGCTCCCAATTTTAGGAGTGTAAACATTGGACAGCGCAGTTTGCACTGTGCATGCACTGTGTGCAACTGCAGCTGCTGGGACCACGTTCCCAGTCCCATTTGCATTATTGTAATTTTATAATTTTAGTTTTATTTTATAGAAACAGCACTTTTCATTGGCCAAGGTTTCCTCTAAAGGCACGGGGGGTTCTCTCTCAGAATTTCAGTCCAATTTACCCTCTGAGTTTTATAATACACCTCTGTTCTTGCTGAGAAATCCACAGAACTTCCTAATTCTAGCTGAAAGACGGGAGATTTAATGGGATATTGGGAATTGGGAATTCCTGGCTGGGCTGGCATTCCCAGAGCAGCTGTGGCTGCCCCTGGATCCCTGGCAGTGCCCAAGGCCAGGTTGGACATTGGGGCTGGAGCAGCCTGGGACAGTGGGAGGTGGTGGAATGGGATGGGATTTAAAAATTAGTTTGACAGTCAGTAAAATTAGCAATTCCTAAAATTCTTTTTTTCTTTTTCTTTTTCTTTTTCTTTTTCTTTTTCTTTTTCTTTTTCTTTTTCTTTTTCTTTTTCTTTTTCTTTTTCTTTTTCTTTTTCTTTTTCTTTTTCTTTTTCTTTTTCTTTTTTTCTTTTTCTTTTTCTCTTTCTTTTTCTTTTCCTCTTTCTCTTTCTCTTTCTCTTTCTCTTCCTCTTCCTCTTTCTCTTTCTCTTTCTCTTTCTCTTTCTCTTTCTCTTTCTCTTTCTCTTTCTCTTTCTCTTTCTCTTCTCTTTCTCTTCTCTTCCCAGAGCAGCTCCAGAGCCTTGTTTAAGAATTGCCATTTAGAATTTACTAAAAAGCATCAACAGTGCCGGGGCTGCAAACCCTACCATGTAATTAGGAGTTAAACTCAACTCCCACGGCAGCAAAGCACCGAGAAAACCCAGCCCCGTGGATATGTTAGGTATTTTAATTCCCTTTTTTATCCCAGCCTAAATGACTGTGTTCTATTACCAAAGGAATATTGAGACAGAAAGTAAATGCAGAGGGACACTCCTGAGTAGGCAGCTGTTCAGGAAAACAGTTTAATAAAAATAGCTGCTGTGCTGCCTGGAAATCCTCCAGAGTCGGGCTGGAAAGCTTCTCCTGCACTTGATTTAAGGAAAAAGGCACAGCTCCCACCCACCTGCTCTTCCAGGACCGCATTTCTCTTTGCTCTCCCACTCTTCCATGACCTCAATATTCCAGTTGTCTTCCACTCTCAAGGAGACTAAACAGCAGAAAGATCTTCAGAGAGGTTCAGCACAAACCAAATGCATTTTCAGCTGATGCATAGTGAAATGGCTGCTGTCAGATGGCGCAGACAGGGGGATTCAAAAGCAATTTGGGGATATTTGTGCAAGGCCACCACCATTAAATGCAGCAGCGGAGAAATCCCCGTACAGGAACCGCTGAAAGCCGGGAATAACAGCCAGGGGAGGCACTGTCCTCTTCAAACCCCATCTCTCACGTTTTACTCACCTGCTGCCAACCAGCCCTGGCCTCAATGAAGCTTTTGATAGCAAATAATGGAATATTAATTTTATTTCAATCTGGAGCAGTGGTTTTAATTGAGAACCCCCCGGACAGCCCTGCAGTGCCCAGGTCACTGAGAGAGTTCCTGTCCTGAGGGCGTAGCACAGAGACTTTGGGTGGTGTTTGGAAGCACCTGAGCAGGGGAGGGACAGGGAAAGGATCCTGCTCGGGGGTCAGGGTGCTGTTCTGGGGGTCAGGGTGCTGTTCTGGGGGTCAGGGTGCTGTTCCATGGGTCAGGGTGCTGTTCTGGGGTCAGGGTGCTGTTCCATGGGTCAGGGTGCTGTTCTGGGGGTCAGGGTGCTGCTCTGGGGTCAGGGTGCTGCTCTGGGGTCAGGGTGCTGTTCTGGGGTCAGGGTGTTGTTCCATGGGTCAGGGGCTGTTCCATGGGTCAGGGTGCTGTTCCATGGGTCAGGGGCTGTTCCATGGGTCAGGGGCTGTTCCATAGGTCAGGGTGCTGTTCCATGGGTCAGGGGCTGTTCCATGGGTCAGGGGCTGTTCCATGGGTCAGGGTGCTGTTCCATGGGTCAGGATCCTGCTCTGGCATTCGGGTGCTGCTCTGGGGTCAGGGTGCTGCTGTTCCATGGGTCAGGGTGCTGCTCTGGGGCCCAGAGGGGCTCTGCTCACCCCACAGGCCCCCCCACAGCAGCAGCAGCAGCCCCGGTACCCCCGAGGCTGAGCAGCCCCTCCCTGGCTCCCTGGGCACAGAGCTCTTTGTTCAGCTGAGGATTTCCCTGACTCAATTAAACCAAACCCTTCTCTCACACCCATCTTTATCTTGGGTCCACTTTATCACCTCCAGGAACTCATCCAATCCCGGTTTGTCCATGCTGGGAAGCTCCTGGCACCGACAGCACTGCCTTCTCTTAGAGCCCTTCCCTGGAGCTCTGGGGCCGTGCCCATTCCCTGGGGAGCTTTTCCAGTGCTTATTCCATCCTCTGGAGGAAGAACCTTTCCCTGCTCTCCATCCTGACCCTCCCTGGCGCAGCTCCAACCCTTCCCTGGTGCTGTCCCTGTCCCAGGGATCAGAGCTCTGAGCTCTGCCCTCCGCCTGCCCCCTCCAGCTGGAGGATCCCGGTGCCCCCAGCTGCTCCTCCCGCCGTTTCCCGGAGCAGGGAGCCAGGCTGGCACAGGCTCCCGGCCCCTTTCCGTGGGCAGGAGCCCCATCTGTGCCGGGCAGTTTGTGTGCAGAGCACGGCCACCTTCTGTTTGCCTCCTCCAGCTCCGTGCAGCAACAATCCCAGCGCAACGCTTCTGTCATCCTCACCCAGCCCCGTGGCCTCCGGAATGTGAATTAGTGTCTTAAGCAGTTTATTCATTCATGGCAATCTGTTCATTTATTTCCAGGAGATTGTAGCGCTCCGGGAAGCCTCGCATGGGGTGGTTGTTCTCTCTAAGCTCTGACTACATGAGATTTTTTATTTTTCTGAGATGGTTTCATCAGCTCAGCTTCCGCGGCTCCGGGATGATGTGTGAGACAGCCCTGCGCTCAGAAAGTGAGTCCTGGAATGTCCTCAGAATCCTGGAATGTCCTCAGAGTCCTGGAATGTCCTCAGAGTCCTGGGATATCCTGAGCTGGGAGGGACCCACAGGGATCATTATCCCAGCCCCTGTCCCTGCCCAGACCCCCCAACAATCCCAGCCTGGGCATCCCTGGCAGCGCTGCCCAAAGGCTCCTGGAGCTCTGGCAGCCTCAGGGCCAGAAAAAGGATCAGCTCCTGTGCCCTCTAAAATAAACCACAACACAGAAAGAGAATTGGCTCTCCTGGGAACACCAGCCTTGCTGAAAAGCTCCCAACAGCCCCGTGCTTTATCCAGCTCCAAAGCAGGAGCAGCCGTGTCCATGCCACAGCTGACAGCTGGAGCAGGGCACAGCCCAGGGCAGCAAAATGTTCACCTTTAAAGCAAAGAGCACAAAACAATGGAAACCTCTCCAAAGCCTGAATAAATGTTCCTTTGAGTGAATGGACATCATCCAGCTTGAGCTTTTCATAGAAACATGGAATGGTTTGGGTTGGAGGGACCCCAAATCCCACCCAGAGCCACCCCTGCCATGGCAGGGACACCTCCCACTGTCCCAGGCTGCTCCAACCCCAATGTCCAACCTGGCCTTGGACACTGCCAGGGATCCAGGGGCAGCCACAGCTGCTCTGGCAGTTCCAGCCCAGCCAGGAATTCCCAATTCCCAGTCTCCCACCCAAATCTCCCCTTTCCCAGTTTGAAGCCATTCCCTGTGCCTGTGCCTCCAGCCCTTGTCCCCAGTCCCTCTCCAGCTCCCCTGGAGCCCCTTCAGGCACTGCCAGGGGCTCTGTGGTGTCCCTGGATCCTTCTCTTCTCCATGCTGAGCTCTTGCAGTGGATTTTTTTCTGGAATGCTTTTATATTTCCAGGTTTTTGCAAACCCAAGCCCAACCAAAGCCAAGAGCAGCAGCTCCCAGCCCAGCTGTGCCAGGCAGGATGGAGCTGGCCCGGCTCTGGGATTGCATTCCAGGCACAGCTGAGGTGGCAGAGCTCAACTCTCAGTGCTGGGAGGCAGCGCTGGCAGCCCTGGTGGCACTCACAGCTGTCCCCGGGTTTGCAGCAGGAGCTGGTGCTGCAGCCCTGGTGGCAGTGACAGTCACAGCTGTCCCCTGGTGCTGCAGCAGGTGCTGGTGCTGCAGCCCTGGTGGCAGTGACAGTCACGGCTGTCCCCGGGTTTGCAGCAGGCGCTGGTGCTGCAGCCCTGGTGGCAGTGACAGTCACAGCTGTCCCCTGGTGCTGCAGCCCTGCCCCAGCTCCCACATCTGCTGCCACAGCCTCGGGAAGGGAAAACTCTCCCTGAATCTGCACTCCAGCTCTGCCTCGGGGTTTGTCTCCTGCCTTGTCCTGGTTGGACAACACCAGCACAGCCTCGCTCCTGCTGGGGCTGCCCTGCTGCCCTGGTTTTCAGAGCCTTCTGATGTTTTACATCCTTGGAGTTTCTCACACGTTTTACCAAAACACCGTGTGCTGTTCACATTCCTTCTTGGAGGAGGAGAGAACTGACAGGCAGGAGAAAATTGAGAGGTGGGATTGCATCCTCCAATCCACTGTCACTTTAGAAATTCTATAAATTCTGAAATCTGTAAATAAAGTCCCTTAATTGCCTTGAGCACTGAGAGTGTGGTGAGTGCTCATTTCGTGTCCTGGTGTGGCACTGCCCAGACTGAGAATTGGTGTTAAACCATGAGCCTGTGATGGTTGTCAAACAGGCACGGTGGGAATGGGCAGCTGCACTGAACAAGATTCAAAAAAAATCCAAAAATTCAAGGAAAAACTCCAAATCCAGGGAAAAAAAAAAAAAAACAAAACAAAACCAAAATCCAGGGGGAAAAAAAAATTCCCCAAATCCAAGGAAAAACTCCAAATCCAGGGAAAAATCTTCAAATCCAGGGGGGAAAAAAATTGAAAAAATTAAAGGAAAATTCCAAATCCAGGGGAAAAAACCCCCAAAATCCAGGGGGGGAAAAAATCCCAAAATCCAAGGAAAGCTCCAAATCTGGGGGAAATAAAACAAAAATCCAGGGGGAAAGCCCCTAAAATCCAAGGGAAAGAACCCCAAAATCCAGGGGAAAAAAACCCCAAATCCAAGGAAGACCTCCTAAATCCAGCAAAAAATCCTTCAAAATACAGGGGAAAAAAACACCACATCCGGGGGGAAAAATCAAAATCCAATGGGAAAAGAACCCAAATCCAGAGGGGAATAACCCCCCAAATTCAGAGAAAAAAACCCAAAACCCAGGGAAAAAAACCCAAATCCAGGGGAAAAAAATCCCCAAATCCAAGGAAAAACCCCTAAATCCAAGGAAAAAAACCCCAAAATGCAGGAATAAAAAACCCCAAATCCAAGGGAAAAACCACCAAATCCAGGGAAAAAAACACCAAATCCAGGGAAAAGTCTCAAATCCTTCCCAGATTCCCACTGCCATCCTGGAATTTTTTATGGAGCTGCTGGGAAAGGGACAAAAAAACCTTGGAAAAATGGGAAAATTCCATTTTCCCCCCTTTCCCAGATTTTCCTGATTTTCCCCCTTTTCCAGATTAGTTTGAACTATTAATCATCATTTTTCCCAAGTCCATAAATTATGATTAAAAACTCTTTACAGCTTTGGCTGATTGGGGTGAACTGGATTTCACTGTGGCTTTATTCACTCCTTGTTTTCCTGAGAATTATCTGGCCAACCATCATTTCCCACTCTTCCTTCCTCTGCTGATTCCAAACTCATTTGGATATTCCCCACGATCCCAAAGCGTTCTTGCTGCCTCCTTAGGAGTTATTTTGATTCCACTTACACTGAAAAAAAAAAATGAGCATGTGATAAAAATAAAAATACCCCAAGTTCACTTCCAATTTCAGGAACATCCAAATCGTTGCTGTTGTTGATTTGTTTTCTGGGGGGGAAAGGTCTGTCAGCCCATGAGGGATCAGATTTTTAGAAGGGCTCTGCACCTTCCTGCCATGAGGAACTAATAATGAGCGGCCAAATTTAGCAGCTCCTCAGATATTCGGCAGCTGAACCATCCGTTTATATTGAAAATCTCCAGCTCTTTCAATGGCTCCTATCAGAGAGCACTCAGCCATTAAAGGGAAAAGCTGATATTGAAACCAGGAGCACCAGAAATGTAATAGGAGATGTTTAAAATGAGCCTTGTAGAAATTGGATTATTCTTGTCTAGACACACATCCCGCAAGTTCCTCGACATCCTTCCCAATGTCAGAGAGCAAAACGCATTTGAAGAAATCAGGAACGGGTGAGGAATAACTCAGGGGCAAATGCTGGATATGGATTTAACCAGTTCTGCTGTGAAAAATGGTGACTGGGATGTGTGATAGGGATGGGAGCAGGGCAAAGTCAGGAAAAGTGGGAAAAATCAAAAAATTCCTTTGCATTTGCTGAGGAAATAAAAGAATCACAGAATGGTTTTGGTCACAAGAGAGCTTAAATCCACCCAGTGCCACCCCTGCCATGGCAGGGACACCTCCCACTGTCCCAGGCTGCTCCAACCCCAATGTCCAACCTGGCCTTGGGCACTGCCAGGGATCCAGGGGTGCCACGGCTGCTCTGAACAGCCTCAGCTGGCCCAGGGCATGGGCAAACTTTGACACTCAGAGCTTCTGGGTCATTTCCAAGGCTCTGGGAAGATCCCTCCCTTCCTGCTCTCCATGGAGGCCCTTTGGAAGTTTATAGGAAGTTCTGGATAAACGCTGGCAGCATTTGGGGAAGGAAAGCCTCAGCTCTTCCGGGAACTCCCAGCCACGGCACAAAAACCACTTTAGTGCTTAAATTATCCATCCTTGTTGGTCTCCAGGTGGGCTGGGAAGTGCTTTTACTACAAGAACTCAGCCTCAGAACGGATTCTCATTTCACTGCAGAGCAGAGATGGAGCAAAATGAGAAATGCACGTTGGCTTTGAAATGCCAGTGCTGTGCTTCCAGCAGTGGATGGATCATTCCAGCAGCTGCCCTGGAGCTGGGCAAATCCCAGAGCCAAGGCTGGGGCTGGTGGGAGCAGGGGCTGCTGCTGCTGCTGCCCTCACACAGCCCTGGCAGAGCTTTTCCTGTGCTGTCCTTCCCCACCCCGGCGTCCTGCCGAGGCTTCTCCCATTCCCAGTGACCTGAAACGGGCAGGACACGCGGCTGATGAGAGGAGGATCCGCTTCAAAACCTCGCTGATGGTTTGTTCAGTCACGCAAGCCCCCCTGAGTCACTGCATCCATCCCGGGCTCCCTCTCCCAGCAGCTGAGCCCAGTGAGCTGGAAACAGCCACGGAACTGGTTACACTGGGAATGGTCCCACAGATCAGGGCCCGGCTGTCCTCCCAGCCCTGCCAAGGCCACACCGACAGTGTCCCCAAGTGCCACACCCGCAGGGCTTTGACATCCCTGCAGCTCTGCCCTGGGCTGGGTTTGAGCTGAAAGGGGGCAGATTGAAATTGGCTGCTGGGCGGGAATTGTTCCCTGGGAGGGTGGGCAGGCCCTGGGCTGGAATTCCCAGAGCAGCCGTGGCTGCCCCTGTGCCACCCAGTGCCACCCCTGCCATGGCAGGGACACCTCCCACTGTCCCAGGGACACCTCCCACTGTCCCAGGCTGCTCCAGCCCCAATGTCCAACCTGGCCTTGGGCACTGCCAGGGATCCAGGGGCAGCCACAGCTGCTCGGGGCACCCTGTGCCGGGGAATTCCTGCCCACCCTCCCAGCCAGGATTCCCTCTGCCTCAGGCCCATTTTCTTCCCAGCCCTGTCCAGCACAGCCCTGGGCAGCTCCATCCCCATCCCAGTGATGATCTCCACCCCAAACCTGCCGTGCGTGTCCCCAAAGGACAGGACGCCATCGCTGTCACTCTGAGCACATCCTGCAGCCTCTCCCCTTCGCTGTCTCTATTTCCAGCTCCCCTTTTTCCCCAGCCTCGAGTGCCCCTTCCCTGCTCTGGATTCCTGCCTCATCCCTGGCCAGGGCGCTGGGATTCATTGAGCAGAATGTTCGGGACAAAGCGCCCTCCTCTCCTCCTGCTCGGAAGGTCTGGGGATCGGAGCAGCTTTAGCAGCGCCAGTGGGGTTTCCAGGAGCTCCGGGGAGGGGAGTTGGATTTCTCTGCATCACCCAAGGCATCCCAGGTTTGCCGCTGGCATCCCAGGTTTGCCGCTGGCATCCCCAATTCCTGCAGGAAACAATCCCGCTGTCCCTGTCCTCGGGCGGCTCTGAAGGACCCGGGTGACACACGAGCCTGGGAAGTTTCTGTGGTTCCCAATAAAAGCAGAAATCCCGGCTGGCCACGGGCACAGCCTGGGGAAAACCCTGGGTGGGGATGAGGGGCGCGCCCGGGCAGGAGGATCGCGGGAATGGCGGGTTCCATCAGCAATTAACGGGTCATTAATTAGCGGGTTATTAATTCACGGGTCATTAATTAACGGGTCATTAACAGGAGTGGGAGTCACTCTGTCCTGCGGGTCCCACCGAGGAGCGGCTTTGCCTTCGCTTGATTGCCCTCTGCTGTAGATGTGGGGGCATGCACGGCCACTGCCACCGCTGTCACCGCTGTCACCGCTGTCATCATTGTCACCATTGTCACCATTTCCATCGCTGTCACCAGTGTCACAGCTGTCACCGCTGTCACCACTATCACCGCTGTCACCGCTGTTATCAATGCCACTATTGTCACCAATGTCACCATTGTCACAACTGTCACCACTGTCACCACTGTCAACATGTCACCATTGTCACCATTGTCACCACTGCCACCTTTGTCACCACTGTCACCAGTGTCACCGCTGTCACCATTGTCACCGCTGTCATCATTGTCCCAACTGCCACCACAGCCACTGTCACCACTGTCACCTCTGTCATCATTGTCACCATTGCCACCACTGTCACCACTGTCACCATTACCACCACTGCCACCATTATCACCATAGCCACTGCCACCACTGTCACCACTGCCACCACTACTGCCGCTGCCTCCACTGCCACCACCTCCAACGTCACTGTCACCGCCTCCACTGCCACCAGTGCCACCGCCATGGCCACCCACTGCCACTGCCACCTCCCCTGCTGGCACCAGCACGGCCATTGCCACAGTGCCACCACTGCCAGCACCAGCACCATCACTGCCACCACCCCTGGGACAACTGTCCCTTGTCCCCTGCTGGTGCCACAGGGGCAGGGGAGCCCTTCCCGAGGCAGCTTTGACTGGAGTCAATAAATCCGGGGATATTTCCAAAGGCCACTGAGTGAAATCCGTGCTGTTGTCCAAACTCAGCCCAAATTCAGCACAAAACATCATTTAACATTTTAAGGAGACAAAAAATTCCTTAATATCAAAAATAAAAGCAGGTTCAAGTATTCCAGTGGGATTCTCACAGCCAGACAGAGCCTTGGAGGGAAAGCACTGCCTTTCCCTGGTTTGTTTTCCCAGGAATTGTTCCGTGTGCCTTTGATCCGGCCCAGCCTCCCAGTTCCAGAGCCTGTTGGGTTCTGGTCATCACTGGGGGAAACGCAGCCCGGTGATCCAGGACAACAAATCCTTCCTGGCAGGAGCTGCCTGACGTCGAGAGTGATTAGAGCCGACACGGAAATGTGGAGCAGAGATGAAAAGTAAATGTTGTTCCCTGTAATTCCACGGGAAGGGCTTTTTCAAGTATTCCCATGTTTTGTTCAGATTAACTTATCTCTGCCTTCCCACAGACACCCAGGAGCTGCGGGGAAGGGAGAGGGAAAGGGAGCAGATAAATAAGCAGTAAACAGATAAATAAACCCGCCATGATGAAGGGTTTGCATTCAGATTTCACCGGCAGCAAATCCAGAAGCGGGGCTGGGACGCTGTGATGCACAAACAATGCTGGCAAAGAACACAGATTTAAATCCGTGTTTATTGGATGGGCCTGAGGCTCCAGCACTGCCCCAGGGCTTTGGGAAGGGCTTGGCAGCGTTCCCATGGCTGCCACTACCCTGGGAGGACACCCCATGGAATCTCAGAATGGTTCAGGATGGAGGGACAATAAAATCTTCCTCACTCCACCCCTTTCCATGGGCAGGGACATCTCCTGCTGTCCCAGGCTGCTCCAGCCCCATCCAAACCGGCCTTGGACATTTCCAGGGATCCAGGGACAGCCCCAGCTGCTCTGGGCACCCTCAGAGCCTGGAATTCCTTCCCAATATCCCACCTCACCCTGCCCTCCTTTGGCTTCAAGGTGCTCAGAGGTAGAGCTGAGTGTGTCCAGGCCTGGAGCTCTCCCTCCCTGCAGCCTGACAGGGAATTGCATCGCGCCCTTGAGTGGATTTCCAGCGAGAGGAACCATCCCTTGGATATTGTGGTTTGATTTGCTCAACGCTGAAATTGTTTTTTCTCTATTTGCAGTGTGTTTGCCTGCTGCTCCCGGGCACTGCACCTTGTTGTACCTTTGTCTGATAAATCAGAGACCTTTGTCTTCAGGCGTCTCCTCCCCTGACAGTGCTCAGGTAGAGATGAGGTCAGGGGGTTTCTCATCGGGTAAAGTAAATAAACACAGTTTGTTCAGTGTGTCACTGTAAGATGGGTTTGTGCAGCTCGAGCCTTCCTGTCCTGCTCATCCAGGGGATGGGGACAAATATTTCAGCAGGGCCTGTGGCAATAGAGTGAGGGTGATGGTTTGACCTGAGAGAGAAGAGATTTACATTGATATAATTTTACACAGTGAGGGTGGGGAAGGACTGGAATGGAATTGCCAGAGCAGCTGTGGCTGCCCCTGGATCCCTGGCAGTGCCCAAGGCCAGGTTGGACATTGGTGTTGGAGCAGCCTGGGATAGTGGCAATAAATCTCGAGTAGTTGTTCAGTGGGGATGGGACAGTGCACAGGTCACTGAGGAGCTGGAATGATTTCCTGGCTCCAGACTGAGGCTCTGTCACACAGGGTGACCCACGTGGCCCTGGAAGCCACCCCTGGCACGTGCAGAGACCATCGCAGCTGCAGGCACTGGGCAGTGCTGTGTGATGGGTACAGTGCATGCAGGGGGGTGCAGCAGCAGCAATGCCAGCCATGGGAGCAATGGGGAGTCACCTGTCAGTAATTACAGACACCTCTTCTCTTCTGCCCCCTCTGAGCTGGAATCCAACAGCCCCAGCTGCAGAGCTGAGGGTGTTCGTGGTGTTTGTGGTGTTTGGGGCCATCATTTCCCAGGATGTGGGCAGGTTAACATCAGCTCTTCCCTGGATGAGTTCCCTGTTCCTGTCCCGGGTGTCTGCAGGTCCATCCTTGTTACAGTGATTGGGCACAAGGAAAAGCACACACACAGTTCTTGGCCATCAGAAACTTTTACTTTTTGAATCTTTGTGCTTTTATAAGATGCTCCACAAAAGGGGCTGCCATTGGTCAGAGAAGGACGGCGGCTCTTCTCCTTCAGCAAACAACAGGTGACAGAGATTGTTTGGGGAAACTGGCGTGAGAAGGGCAGAGCTCTCTTTAGTGTTTACAAAACAACAAAGCTCTCTTTAGTGTTTACAAAACAACAGAGACATTGCTGTGAGAATGGGAATGTGTTCCCGTGGGAAAGAGCCAGCAGTAGCCAGCAGTAAAATCTGAGCCCCAGAAAATACATAGGGTGACACATCCTCACCATCCACAGAGCCAGGCTGGGAGAGGTGAGGGCTGCGAGGGCTGCTCTGCCTTTGTCCCCTCCAGCAGGGCACTGCCCTGGGCTGCCAGGAGCCATCCCAGCCACCTGGGATGTGCCAGCTCCTGCAGGAGAGCCAGGCCCTGCCCAGAGGAGTCCCACTGAGCTCCTGGATCCTGTGTTGCAGGAACAGGCAGGCCAGGCCTTACCTGAGCTGTCTGAAAATGCAACAATTGTGAGCAATCCAAAAATTCCCTTGTACTGGACACTGCTGAGGCCACACCTCCAGTGCAGGGGTCAGGTTTGGGCTCCTCAGCTCAGGAAGGACCTGGAGAGGATGGAGTGCATCCAGGGAAGGGAACAGAACTGGGAAGGGGCTGGAGAATTCCTGAGGGAGCTGGGAAGGGGCTGGAGAATTCCTGAGGGAGCTGGGAAGGGGCTGAGCCTGGAGCAAAGGAGGCTCAGGGGGCCCTGGTGGCTCTGCACAAGTCCCTGCCAGGAGGGGACAGCCGGGGGGGTCGGGCTCTGCTGGCAGGGACACAGGGACAGGAGGAGAGGGAACGGCCTCAGGCTGGGCCAGGGCAGGCTCAGGGTGGGCAGCAGCAGGAATTTCCCCATGGAAAGGGGGCTCAGGCCTTGGCAGTGCCCAGGGAGGGTTGGAGTGCCCATCCCTGGAGGAATTTCAATCCCTGTGGCTGTGACACTTGGGGACAGGGGACAGTGGTGGCCCTGGCAGTGCTGGGGAAGGGCTGGACTCGATGGACTCGATGTTCTGGGAGGCCTTTCCCAAGCTGAAGAACCCAGCCATTCCAAGATGCAGGAATCTCCGCAGCACCTTCCTGGAGAGGCTCAAACCCCTGAGGAGACCATCCCTCCCTGCACTCACACAAACGCTGTGTGAGCAGATCCCTCCCTTCCCTCCCATCTGCTCGGACGAGTTCTGCAGTGCCTGCAGCTGCAGTCCGAGGACAGGGGGACAGGGAGGTGTCAGAGCAGCGCTGCCAGCAGCCGGTGCCGAATTAAGACACAGCTCTGCAAACCTTCCAGAGTGAAGGGGCCCCACAGGGGACATCAGCGGCAGGGCCGGGAGAGAGCGTGCCAAGGGAAAGTGCTCTCATCACTCCTGGGCTGGGCTGGGCTGGGCTCAGGGCTGGGCTCAGCCTGGGAGATTGGCCTGAGGAGAGCAGCCCTGAGGGGCCAGAGCTGCCTGGCAGCACTGCAGGTGCTGGGCTGGAGCCAAGAGTTGGAGCATCCATCAGCAGGGCTGGCGCTGCCTCCCAGCTCCAGGTTTGGGGTTATCTCCCAAGGTTTGGGGTTTCTGTCTCCAAGGCAGGGGAAGCAGCCCCATAAATGGATGCACAGCCCAAGGAAGGACTGGCCAGGTACAGGAATTCCTTCTTATATCTCTGAGGGCCCAGCCTTTGCTTCAATAATTAGCGAGATGCCTCTTCAGGTGTGTTTTGTAAAAGCAAAAGGTTTAATCAATGCAAAATAACAAACTTTACAGAAATAAAAGAAAAGCCGAGCACAGGTGCCTCTGCCCCTTGCTCAGACACCCTAAAAAGCTCCTCGGTTCCTCTGTGCTCTCTCTTTGGTGCTCGATGGCTCAGGGGCTGTTTGGCCCAATGAAATCAGCCCCAGGCTTTGATTTCCACTTTCCAAACCCAATCGGTGCCTCTGTGCTGGCCCTGAGCCAGGTACAGTGAGAGCAGCAAAGAACTTTCTGGGCTCTTTACCTTGTAAGGAACACAAGGGGTGAGCCCCAAACCTTTCCCTGTATGGCCTCACTCAGGTGTGGGGTGCATTCCTACAGCCAGGTGAATCCACCCCTGCTCCAGAGACCTTCAGCTCAGCAGGAATTTCCTCACAAAAAGCTCTGGAAGGGGCTGATGTGCAGAGCTGGCTGTGCCATCAGACTTCCAGGATGTGCCTGGACATTTTTCCAGGCTCCCCCCCTACCCCTTTTCAGGGTGCCCCCTTCACACCCTGTAAAACCCAAAAACTGTGACTGAGTCCAGGCTGGATGGGAACTGGAACAACCTGGGACAGTGGGAGGTGTCCCTGCCCGTGGCAGGGATGGAATGGGATGAGCCATAAGGTCCTTCCAACCCAAACCAGGCTGGGATCCTACAGGAATCATCCTCAGCTCCCTGCCTGGGCTCAGGCCTCTCCCCTGTGAGCTCTGGGTTGGAGCAGGGCTTGGGATGACAGAGACACCACAGAGGCCAGCACAGCAAATGGAACAGCAGCAGGCTGTTTCTCCATGCATGGATTAGGAGGATCCATGGATTAGGAGGATCCATGGATTAGGAGGATCCATGGATTGGGAGGATCCATGGATTAGGAGGATCCATGGATTAGGAGGATACAGACAGACATCAGCACATCTGCCTGTCAAGTGTCAGCGCAGGAACAGCTTCACCATCTCAAATTCCCCAGAAAAGGAATGAAAGGAGATGTGAGAGGCTGGCACAGCCCAGCAGCAGAGAACTGGAAAGGAGCAGAGGCACAGATGGAGATACTTTATATATATATATATTTATATTTATAATGGGATTACATTGTCCTCTCTCCTGGGACACCCAAACCCGACCCTCTCATCACACCCACCGTGACTCCAGGCTGATCCCAGGCACCAGGGCCTGGCCAGGGCCCTGAGGAGAGGCCCTGGAGATCAGGAATGACCCAGCCTTTGAGGCAGACCATGGAGGGAGGCTTACAGCCACCAGTGCCTGGAAGGGTTCTGAAAACTTGTGCCTGTGGCACTTGGGGACATGGGTCAGAGCTGGGGAAGGGTTGGGACTGAATGGTCTTAGGGGGTTTTTCCAGCCTTTCTTAATTTCTGTGAATGGAAAGGATGCCTGTGTGCCACCTAAATGCAGGATACATCCCATAAACCTGGCAGGAACATCTGGAGCTTGACTGAAGGGTGGCAGCATTTCTGTGCCTACCCCACGTCCCAGCTGAGAGAACATTTACCTCCCTGGTGGTCCTGAACTCCTGGAGTTCCTTGGAGTCAGTTCAGGAACTCCAAGCTCTGACAGGGCCGTGGGACACAGCACGGACAGGTGGGACAGGTGCCCAGGGCTGGGCGAGTGACCATGCTGAGAATGGTCAGAAAATCGAGTAAAATCAGAGAATCGTGGGATGTCCTGAGCTGGAGGGACCCACAGGGATCATCCAGACCAACCCTGTCCCTGCACACAGATCCCAACAATCCCAGCCTGGGCATCCCTGGCAGTGTTGCTCCTGGAGCTCTGGCAGCCTTGGGAATGTCACCATTCCCTGGGGAGCCTGGGCAGTGCCCAGCACCCTCTGGGGGAAAAACCTTTCCCTAAAATCCAACCTAAACCTCCCCTGGCACAGCTCCAGCCCTTCCCTCTTCATGCCATGGTTCAGTGGGAATGGTGGGATTGGGTGAAGGTTGGAATGATGAACCAAGAGACCTCTTCCAGCCCCAACAATTCTGGAATTCTCTGCCCTGCACCATCACCCAAACCTCAGAGGTGCTGGAGCCTCTGGCTCGTGCTGGGTGTTTGTGACAAGCGTTCCCATCTGCAGGCAGAGCCTGCAGCCGCTCCCTGTCCCAGGATGTGCTCCGCGTGTTAATCACCCAGCGCCATAATTGCCGCCGAAGATTTTTCCTGCTGCATTTATACACTCCACCTGATTAGCAGTCATGGAACAGCAGCAATTTGCCATAATATTCTGAGAGCGCTTAATTTTCTCTTTGATGAAAGAGCTGTAAATGGAGGCACCTGTACTCAACAGCTCCTCTGATTACTTACTTCATTATTGTCACACTTCCCATTATTATTTGATATTTGCAAACAGCACTATTAGTGCTCATCCACTGCCTGGTGCCCACTGAAGGAAGAACAGGTGCTTTTTGCCTAATTACACAGGAATATATTTTCCATAGATCCTCCTCATGCCAATTATTTCTTTGAGAAGAGCTGCGCTGATGAGGAAGTTTCCATGGGGATGGGCTCCGGAGGGGGAAAGGAGAATGGAAGAGGTGGCAGGGATGCAGGCAGGTAACCCCGGTGGGGAAGGCAGGGGTAAAGATAAACATGGCTTTGCCCAGAGCTGCTGTGGCTGCCCCTGAATCCCTGGAATTGTCCCAGGGCAGGTTGGACAGCTTGGACCAGCCTGGGACAGTGGGAGGTGTCCCTAGGGTGACACTGGGTGGGATTTCAGGTGTCTTACAACCCCAAACATTCTGGAATTCTATGAAACCTCTGCAGAATGATCACTGTTCATTGACCTCCAATCCATGGATCATCTCCTCTTCCCATTTTTGTTGCACCCAGGGGTGGTTTTCCCACAGGGAATTCCAGCTGGCAGCAGGAAGAGCAGGAGTGAGCAGTGACACCACATCCACGCACTGCCTACAGCTGGGATATTTAAAGTTCCAGCCTTGCCCAGATCCACACTTGGTTTGATGAGGAGAACAAAGAGAACAGGAGAACAAAGCTCCGTTTCCCAACCAGCCTGAAGAATCCACTAAAAGCCCAGCCAAATGATCAAGAGCAACATTTGCTGCTTGTAAAGCACAATGAGGTGCTTGGGTTTGATTTATAAACCAGAGCCCCAGCTCCTCAGGGGACCCAGGGAACTTCTGTCCGACCAGCTGGCTCCGGGGTCTGGGAAAGGAGAACATTCCCAGGTTACTCAGGCTGTTATTTGCTCAAAGGCTGACCAATTTGCTGCATCACAGGATTTAATCCAAAGGATTGCATCCCTCCCGGCTCCGAGGGTTTCAGAGCCTCTCAGGGATGGAAGTCACAGAATCACAGAGTCACAGAATTTCTAGGTTGGAAGAGACCTCCAGGATCATCAAGTCCAACCCAGCCCCAACAAATAAACCCTGGCACCAGTGCCACATCCAGGCTTTGTTAAACACACCCAGGCATGGTGACTCCACCACCTCCCCGGGCAGACCATTCCAGACTTTATCACTCTCCATAAAAAACCTTTCCCTAATTTCCATCCTGTATTTCCCTTGGCACAGCTGGAGGCTGCGTCCTCTGGTTCTGTCAGTGCTGCCTGGAGTCCCCACAGCTGACTCAGGGCAAACCACGACCTCCTCACAGGATACTCCAGGGAGTTACAAATGGGTTAGACTGGGGATTGCTCATCAGATGAGTCTGACCCACAGCACGAAGGATCCAGGGACAGCACCCAGGATGAGGCTCAAAAATTCCCCTCCAGGAATTCCCTCCCTGCTCTGGGGATGAACTCTCCACTGTTCCTGTGCAACTCCTGATGGGAGACCCAGCTGATCCAGGGGTGACCATGGTCAGCAGTGACCATGGCTGTAGTGACCATGGCTGGGGTGACCATGGCTGTGGTGACCATGGCTGTGGTGACCATGGCCCAGGAGTGACCATGGCCCAGGAGTGACCATGGCTGTAGTGATCACAACTCAGTGGTGACCAGGGCTGTGGTGACCATGTCCCAGTGGTGACCATGGCTCAGCAGTGACCATGGCCCAGGGATGACCATGGCTGTGGTGACCATGGCTGTTAGTGACCATGTCCCCATGGTGACCATGGCTCAGCAGTGACCATGGCCCCATGGTGACCGTGGCTGTGGTGACCATGGTCCAGGGATGACCACAGCTCAGCAGTGACCATGGCTCAGCAATGACCATGGCCCGAGGGTGACCATGGCTGTAGTGACCATGTCTCAGTGGTGACCATGGCCTGGTGGTGACCATGGCTGTAGTAACCATGGCCCAGGGATGACCATGGCCTGGTGGTGACCATGGCCCAGTGGTGACCATGGCCCAGTGGTGACCATGGCCCAGTGGTGACCATGTCTCAGTGGTGACCACAGCCCAGTGGTGACCATGGCCTGGTGGTGACCATGGTGGCATTGCCGAGCTGATGGTCACACTCAATCTTACAGGGCTTTTCCAACACTGATGATTCCCTGCTCCTGTGATTCTTGCTCGCTCCTATTAATAATATTTGCAAAATGCTCCAATTACTTAACTTTTTCATGTTTCAAAAAAAAATCAAACCAGGCTGGGCTTTGATGAAGTTTAGCCTCCAATTTATCTTCAAAGGAATGCAGGAAAGGGGTTCCTTTAGCACCAACCTTGCCATTAATTCCTACCCAAAGCCTCCATTCCCATTCCCAGGGGCTGCTCTCTGCGGAGGCTGCTCTGCACTGGCTGCAGCTCTGCCTGCACTCTCTATTTTCATCTCTTTAGCCTTTTGCCATCTCTTATTGACAGAAGAGCACACAGATTTTTTAAATGTCTCCATTCATATTGACTAAAACCTCAAGCTGAGTTATTTCAAAGGTTGGAGCAGTTCAGGGAACATATAAAATTCATTCAGATGTCTCATTTTTCTATTAAAGACATGTTGCAAAAGGGGGAAAATGACTTTATAAGAATATTTTTCCCCAATATCGTTGGTTATGGGCGTTCCAGACACACCTCAAGGTTTTGCTGTTGGGGTTTTATGGGAGAACACCCAAACAAAGCCTGGGAATGTTCCCCTGCTTCCAGCAGCCTTTGATTGAGAGCTCAGGAAGCTCTGGGAGGAGCTGCTCCAGATAAATGCAGCAGCACAAAAGGTTGGCTGGGCTCTGCTGCCACAAAGCCTTTGCATGAAAAGACGTTTTCCCATCCCATAAACCACATCAGACCCAAGCTGGGATGTTCCCATTAACCGAATCCAGGTTTTTCCAAACTGGCTGAACGAATTTGAAATGTGAGATTTAAACTGAACGCGTTTGTAGCATTCCATTGTTAATCTGAAATGGTTTCTTTCAGAGAAACAGGAGCATCTTCAGCGGTACAGGATGTGCACACAGAGGCAGCAGCAGGTGCAGGGATTATCTACAGCTCTGCAAATATTTGGAGGCTGAGATCGGGAGAAAATCCTGCAATTTGTGGGATTACAGCATTGTCACAGGGTCCTGGACGAGTTGTGGATCCTCCATCTCCAGGAATATTCACTGTGCACAGCAAAGAATCCCAGGCTGGGCTGGGTTGGATTTAAGCTGAAGGTGGGTTGGTTTAAATTAGATATTGGGGGAAATCCTTCCCTGGGAGGGTGGGGAGGGCTGGGCTGGAATTGCCAGAGCAGCTGTGGCTGCCCCTGGATCCCTGGCAGTGCCCAAGGCCAGGTTGGACATTGGGGCTGGAGCAGCCTGGGACAGTGGGAGGTGTCCCTGCCATGGCAGGGGTGGGATGGGATCTCTCCTCTTTCTTTTCTTTTCTTTTCTTTTCTTTTCTTTTCTTTTCTTTTCTTTTCTTTTCTTTTCTTTTCTTTTCTTTTCTTTTCTTTTCTTTTCTTTTCTTTTCTTTTCTTTTCTTTTCTTTTCTTTTCTTTTCTTTTCTTTTCTTTTCTTTTCTTTTCTTTTTCTTTTTTCTCTTCTCTTCTCTTCTCTTCTCTTCTCTTCTCTTCTCTTCTCTTCTCTTCTCTTCTCTTCTCTTCTCTTCTCTTCTCTTCTCTTCTCTTCTCTTCTCTTCTCTTCTCTTCTCTTCTCTTCTCTTCTCTTCTCTTCTCTTCTCTTCTCTTTTTTCTCTGAAATCTCTCTGTGCCTCCGCCGTTGGCTGCTGTCACCTGGAGCATTTCTGAACCGCCAGGTGAAAGAACAGGGAGTGAAACTCTGCTCAGAGTGGCACCGAGGCACGGCTGCCCTGAGGGGACGGTGACTGTCACCTCGGGGTCATCCCAAGTGCCCCGGTCCCCTCCTCACCCCTGAGCCCCTCACCTGTCACAGCAAGCCGCTGCCTCAGCGTGATGTGTGCCTGAAAACCCCCGCGGGCTCTCTGTCCTCACCTCCACCTCCTCTCCGACCCACAAACCGATTATTCCATCGTGTTCCCGGTGCCTCCTCAGCTCTTCCGCTCTGCCCTCAGCGCTGGAATTTTCCATGACAGGTTTGCCCCCTCATTCTCCCTCCCTGATAACCAGGGCTGATTTGGGGTTCCATCACCACTCAGGGCATACCCTGGGGTGGGGTTTATCAGTATCTGATTTATCTGTAATCTCTCTTCTCCCCTGTGTTGAGATAATTGCAGCCAGTGTCTGCTCACAATTTACCTTTTCCTGAAGGAGGAAACAACGAGGCCTCAGCCTTGGTTTGCTTCCCTCCCCTGCCTTTGTCTCCTCTCATTCGGATGCATTTCTGCCTCCCTGCCTTTTATGTTCCTTGCCCGTTTTGTGCCTTCTGTTCCCTGACTTTATTTCTATGGGCAGGAGTTTATTCCTTTATGCTCACTCACTAATCTGTCCTTAT